>VXAB01000401.1:217847-365358 GCA_013399175.1 Odontophorus gujanensis
TTTATTATTATTATTATTATTAAAATATTATATATATATCTTCCAGAACAATGACTGACACAAGCTTTTCTTTCTCATCTTGGAGCTACAACCATAGGGCCCCAGCAAATCAAGGTCTTCTTATGATTGGATTGTGTGAAAGAGAGAGAAAAGAACAAATAATCATTTCCCTAGCAGAACTGGATTTAAATACAGAAGACAAAATGTCACATCGTGCCCTGTGCTTTTAAATGCCTGGACATGGAGTGCAATACCTCTGTACAATTTCCATCTCACAGTTGACCAAGAGTTCTCTGCTTCTTTCATGTTTTACCTAAATTATCTGCCTAAGAATGAAACTCTTGCAAGAGAGATCTGGAACAGCACTGGCCTCAGAAAGTGGAGCAACACTGATGCACGCAATAAGGATGCACAAGATAGCAAGAAACACACACAAGAAATTAGCTGCTCTATTTTTTTCAGATGATCTAAACAACTCTATATAATTAATGTAGGAAGTTTTTAGAAGTGCTGGTGCTGAATTCAGGATGGCTGAGTCAGTGTCCTTCAGAAGCATCTTTGCAGTGAATGCTTGTATTTTAGTTTAAATGGCATTTGACAGTCTCATCTTCACCATTCCCACTGTTAAATAATATTAAAATGGAAATATGTTTCATCTTATACCCCTGAGTGATGCCTTGCATGTGTAGACCAACCTCCTCACTCAAAAAGATGCCTGTTTTTTTTTACCCCCTGTAAAGTACTCACCCATGTTATCGTCATTTATATATATACAAAAACCTTCAAACATCCTACATGCCTGTTAAGCACAAGTGAAGTAGAACTTGACAATTACACAAAGAGTGCACTCAGACAAGGATGGCCAAGTAATCAAAGGATGAGCAGTTTATGACCCATGGAGTAAGTCAATTCTGTTAGAAAGATTCCCAGTGCTCACAGCCAAATCACTCTTTCCCTCTTTTCTCAGTAACATCATGGGATGGCAAACTATGTTATATGAAAGATAAAATTGCACATTTCAAGACATTTAGCCCCACAAACAGTCTGGGATACTTTGGATGTCACTAAAATGTTTCAATTTCTTAATAGAATTTCCTCAAGATTCTGCTTAGGTTGCAGTTCTGTCTGTTGGGTTTCTTGATCTCCAATTTTTGGATGAACAAACTTAAATAAAATGTTTCTAATTTCCAGAAAGAAAAATCAGACCTAGTTTCTGAAATGTTGTAATGGAAACTGTTGGAAACCAAATATTTTAAAGAAAATGAAAAAAAAAGTCTTCATACAATCATAAAATCATAGAATCAGTAAGGTTGGAAAACACCTCTAGGATCATCTAGTCCAACTGTCCCCCTACTACCAGTATTACCACTAAATCATGTCCTTAAGTATGACATCTACTCTTTTCTTGAACACCTCCGTGGGCAGCCCATTCCAGTACCTGACCACTCATTTGGAGAATAAATTTTTCCTAATACCCAATCTGAACCTCTCCTAGCATAACTTGTCCTATTCCCTCTTGTCTTATTTAGTATTTTAGCTAGTTACCAGGACCAGAGGCCAACCCTCACGTCAGCACAACCAGGGAGTTCAAGTTCAGGGAGTGGTAGAAGACAATAAGGTCTCTCCTGAACCTCCTTTTCTCCAGGCTAAACAATCCAGTTCCTTCGACTTTGTAGTCCTTCTCTGGTCATGCTTCAGGGCCTCAGTGTCTTGAAGAGAAAGGTCCAAAACTGGACACAGTACATGTGATGTGGGTTCACCAGAGCTGAGTACAGAGAGGGTGATCATCTCATTATTCCTGCTCACTGCATTATTTCTGGTTCAGACCAAGATGCCATTTGTCTTCTTGGACACATGGGCACACTACTGGCTCATGTTCAGCTGAGCATCAACCAACACTCCCAGGTCCTTTATCTGTGAGCAGTCTTTCAGGCACTCTGCCTCAAGCTGTAGTGTTGGCTGGAGATTTTGAGACCAAAGTGCGGGACCCAGCGCTTGGTGTTGTTGAACTTCATCCCTGAGTCCAGTGATCTAGCCTGTCTGGATTCCTCTGTAGGGCCTTCCTATCCTCAGACTGGGAGTATCCCTCTTTCAGAGAAGAAGTTTTTCCTAATATCCAATGTGGTGATCCCCTGAAAGGATTGCCATTATCAAAGTGAGAAGAAAAAGGACTTCATTAGCTGTTTATATTGATTTTCACTGTAACATGTAGAATAAAATCAGAAGCTTCCACCTTACTATCAATTTAGATACAAAATATCATGACGATGTTTACTGGCCACTTTGGTAATTACATTTACATCTTCTAACAAAATCAGAGAATACGGATCCTTATACTGTCAAATAGTTTATATTATTAATGATGTTTGCACATTCTGATCAATTAGCCTTTTTTTTTTTTTCTGTTTGGTAAGAACATTACTCATCAGTGGCAACTAGGAAAGATTGAAGTAATTCATTTGCAGCTAGAAAACACTTCAGCTCCAATTTCTCCACACAGAGTGCATAAACTGACATTGCCTGTTTCAGCAACTTGTGCAAACATTAGAATTTTTTTCCAGTTGGGGAAAATGCTCCTTTGATTTCTTGGTCTGTGAAAGAATATGCTTTTTTTGTTGTTTTCTTCTTCTTTTTTTTTTTTTTTTTTGTAAATGCTAGTCAATGCCTTCTGTATGTAATGAAGAAAAATTTAAGGCTTCTAGCAATAAAGTGTTGAGAAATTAAAGCATTCCTGTGTTATGGGAGGATGATCAGTGATATGTAACTAAGGTTGATCCAGCTGGAACTGCAGAGTTTTTGTACTTAAGGGAAAAGTGACTTCTAAGGTACCTTAAATGATGATGTGATACTCAGATAGATCCTAGTGCAAGCATTCCCACATTCTCAATGGTTTCTCAACAGACGCTGTCACTCCCAAAACTGTACTCCAAAAAATGTATCTGTTATTGCTGCTTTAACAAACTAGACAATTTAGGAAGTCTAGCAATTGAGTAACTTGCTGATTGACTACTGATTGCTCCAGTTCTCACAGTTTAATGTGTCTGTGACCATAATAACCTTCCATATATATTGCTCCATGACCTTTAGCAGACATTCTCAGTTTTGAGAGGTGACTCAGCAGCCAAGTTGAAAGACACAATTGATTGGGTTTCTGACCCATGTCTTGCCTTTCATAGTGATTAGTACTATGCTTGAGCCAAAGCTGTCGGTGTGATCTTGTGATATTTTGGGGAAAGTCAACTACCAACTTGTCAAAGAATCTTCCCAAGGGGTTAATAAAACACTGCAGATTAGAAATGTCTGGTACTTCTTAAATACTTGAAAATAATTGGGAAGCTCATCTTGTATAAACTACTTTAGGCTATGCCTTGGATGAGACAGAGGAGACTGATACTCCAGCAGCAGGAAAGCATGCAGAGAAGTATCCGTGCGGGCTGCTGAGCATTGCTCTTGACTGAAGGAGGAGGCTGCAAGGTAGCAAAATGAGCTGCAGTCTCCTTGGTGGCTCTCCACCTCAGCCACAGGTAATCTAGAGTCAGAACTGGATTAAAAAATAAAATTAAATAAAAGTACCTGGTCTTTGGATCTTTCACCTACACTTTTAAAAAGTGGTGAAGATATAAAGGACTTATTTTTCAGTTACTTTCAGCATCTTTTAGCACAATGAGTCATTAGCAATAATTAAGGAGAGCATGTTTGGAGTGCAAATACCAGGGTGCAACTTCTGACACTTCAACTTTTAGTCAGTACAGCAAATGTTACGTTTTTATAATTTTAGGTTGTATTGAAGTTGCAGGAGTGCTGTGTCATATAAGTACTCCTTTGCACCAAAGCCTCCCTTCTCAGGTTGGTATTGTTTTATTCTCCTTCACCATTCACAGGGACTCTAATTCAATAACTAATCAGATGACAAGTTCACCAAAATGTTTCTGGAGGAAAATAATTTTTAACTTGAATGGTTTGATCATACCTTTGTTTGGGGCAGCTCTTTGCAAAGTGTGAAAGAATTAATACTCTCAGGGCAACCACCATTTGCACAATGATAGTTTGGTAGTTAGAAAAACCACTCTTTGCTTTCCTATAGAGTTGACATTTACATTTACACTCACAGTAATTTCAGTCTATTCTAACCTATAAAGTGAAACATCCTCATTTTCTAGAAGTGCTTGTTTGCTGCAGAGTTGATTCTTTTGATCTATAGATTGGGTACACACAGTTAGAAATTATTTGGGATAATTTACATTAAAACAGTTGAAAGAAAAACTGTAAGACGTCTACTTGAAATAATTTAGTTCTTTGTTAAGGCCCCTTTAGGATGAAAATCAACATGCTCAGCTACACTTCCTGTAAGCTAGAACCCAACTGTCAGTGTGTTGTAAATAATTTCTCAAATCAGTACTTGCTATGGTAAAAATAAGGGCAAGTTCATTGTAGAATTTGTAGGTCTCATTTGTTTTTTGTGAATTGGTTGCTAATTAACTGATGATAATATGGTAGTAGGGATGTTACATAAATGTTCAAGGGCGTTTATGATTTTTATCCTGGTCTTTAGCAAGACAAGCACTCACAGAAACTCTAGAATAGCAATGCTTTTTGGGGAAATTGTTTTGAAAAATGAGAAAGCTAATTTGTACCCAGTGTTAGGAAATGACATTGAGATGAAGAAATATGTTTCAAAGGAAGCTTATGTAATTATTATATTGAAAAGCAAACAATAATTTTAGGTTGCTATATAAATATTTTACTGTAAAACAACAGTACATGCATGATCCTATGTGATAATAAAGAAAAGGAACTATAAAAGATTCAGGTATAACAGTAGGCATCAGTGTTACCTATTATCACCACGTAGTAATCGGTTTTCCACAGCCATAGGGTTACCTACTTCTGTTTCACTTATGTAGAATTACAGCCTACAAATACTGCTATATTTTTAACAATGATATGATTAAGAATTTTTCAACTAAGCAGTACCTAGAGTTTTTTACTCTCATTTCAGTTGAATTTTATACCAATTTTTTGATCATTTCCTGCAGCTAGTAAGTGGGAGAGACATCTGGCAATGTCCCAGTTTTTGTGTGACCCAGAAAAGAGATTGTTGTATTGGTACAAATCCAGTGGAAGGCTAAAAACATTATTAAGGACTCTGAGCACATGAAACAGAGAGGTTGAGAGAACTGTTCAGACAACCCATGGAAAAGAAGTGCAAAAGTGGAAACCTGACCTTTAACTACCTAATGGAAGATTATAGAGGAGACAAACTTAGACTCATTTCCAGAGTAAAGATCAAAAAATGAAACAAGTAGAACTTCAATTATAAATTATGAAAGAAAAAAAGATCACTAGGATGATCAAATACTGGAAGAAGTTATGCATAGAATCAGAATCATAGACTATTAGAAGTTTAACTCATTACAACTTCAACTCCTGGCTCCATACAAAGAAATCTGAGTTAAATCACATGTCTAAGAGCATTGCATTGTCCAAAGGCTTCTTGAACAGTGACAAGGTTTGGGCTATGACTACTTTCCTGGGGAGCCATGGCCACTTCCCTCATATCCCATAGAGGTTGTGGAGTCTCCATTCTTGGAAATACTCAAAACCTGACTGAGAACAGCCCTGAGAAACTTGATCTAACTTTGAAGTTGCATGTAACTTCAAAATTCATTGTTGGTTCTACTTGGACTGTGTTCTTGGAATAGATGACCTTCAGAGCACCCTTTCAACATGAATTATTGCACAATGCTACAGTTTTCAGAATAAGAGAAAGGAGTTTAATTTTTTTCTTTTTATTGTGAAAGATTAAACTGTATAAGTATCAATTTATTCATTTTACTTGAGAAATATTCTAATATTAACTCATCAGCCTAGAAAAAATATTTTTCAGTGAAATTTAAGGTAGGAAAACATCTCAAACTTTTATTCATTAAGTCAACTTCCTTTAAAGGCACATTTCTATAACAGTATCATAGATAATAATGTCTCCATAGCATAGCAAAGTATTCATAAAGAAAAAAAAAATATGATAAATGAAAACTACAAAAAAAAAGAAAAGTAAATCTCATCCCCTAGAACAGTGTTCTGAGTCATTATAAATATTGGCACTAAAATTTTTAAGCAGTCTTTCCAAAATGAGGAAACAATGACAGATCATTTGCATAAATTCTACTGCTAGGTATAACGTCAAACATGAAACCAAGAAACAGGCTTCTGAAGAAAGAGTTGCTTTTAAGAAGAAAATTTTGCAGATTGTTCTAACAGTTACTGAATAGCATACCTAAACATACAAGCAAATCAATGAGAAAGCAGGTTTTTCACCACTGTTTTCCAAACAAGCCAAAATCTCAGAGAAACAAGGGCTTGTGAGATATTTGTAAAGTCAACACTGCACTTCCTAGAACTGCTGCATGATCAGAATCCACCCTCCAGAAGTGGAGTAGAATGAAAAACATTACCATGACCTACAGATACTTATGTCACCTATTGGTCAGTACACGCTATATGCTTTCTGGGTTCAGTCAGTGCAGACTGTGTTAGAGCCCTTTCTGTTCATATGGATGTTCAGACTGTGTCAATTCTGATGACCAGGGTGAAGGTCAGGAGTTAGACGCCCTTGTGACAGTCAGGTCTTACTGATTTATGGGAAAAAAAAGCAAGCTACAAATAAAAATAATCAACAGCAAACAAACAAACAAAACCCAAAAGAACTATCATGAATATACAATAGATGTGCCTTAATATATATCCACAGAGTTGCAATCAGATGTTAAGTCAAACATGTGATTTCTTTTGCCCTGGAGCTGAAGAGCCTAAATGAGCGAAAGAAATCTCATTATTGACCAATTGTACAAATCATCAGCATTCTCTACACTACAGCCAAATTCTCTCTTTTTGAGTACAAAGGCTCTTCTCCTTAGCGCAGACAACATTTCATTGTCAACCATTACTGGACTGATGAGCAATAAAGCCTCAGGTTTTGGCAGAGATAGCTTAACAAATCCAGAGATTCTTCTCCTCACCATCCTAATCCACCTGATGGTGAAAGGGAATCAAGAGCTTCCTGAACCCTCAGACATCAAACTTGGAATGACGTTAGTTCTGGAGGCTGTGTGGAGCATCTCCACCAGAGCTGTACAGACAACTGCACCACATGATGCAGGAATGACCTTTGCACAAGCTCAGATTTGGGGTGATGATGGTCCTGACACCTCAGGGCTCCTTCCATCCTTGCCCAGTGCTGGTGAAACGATAACATTCAGCTCCATCTGTCACAAAACTCTTAGTTAGAGTTCCCATGCATTCAGCCTGCTGTGAGCATAAACTTGGAGCTCTGCCACCCAGGAAGGAGGAGCCCATTACACTATGAAAATAATTTTCATATCTCCAGAAGCCAGCATTTCCCATGCCACAGGGAAGAACATTAGCTGTATCTGATCCATTCATTATTTCAAAGAATGTGAAAATGAAAGAAGCATAATGTCCAGAGTCCTTTCTTAACATCCAATGCTATTTTAATTACCTGATATAAGCCATATTATCCAGGCTAGGGGTTAAATATGAAGATAGGGAAAATTGCTAAATCATGCTTAAAATTGATAACTTTGTATTAAAAGTTTTAAAATTAGAGAAAAAAAAAGACTTCTGTAGATTTTTTAAAAAGAAGAAATTTCAAGAAACAGTCATGACAAGAAAACAGCATTTATTGATGCTTTGTTTCATGCCTTTTCTTATTACCATGAATAGAAATTCTCCTTTAACGTGAATACAAAGATTCTTAAATCAGCATACATTTCCATTAGCTGTGGCAGTCAGAAAAATGCAAATAAATAAACAAACAGAAAAGAATTTGGGATGTTACAAAAAGAAAGAAAGAAAAAGGAAATGATTATGGAAGAGCAGAGAGGTGTCCAGATTCAAAGCAGAATGTTAAGGAATGTGGCAAAAGAGAACTATTTGTGATTTTTTTCTAACATATTCATCCTAATTAAATAAAAACTTGGATTTCTATTTTGAATATTGCACCACATGTGAGCCTAAAGCAGCTACTTCATTAGCTCAGAAAACATAGGAGAAAGACAGAAGGCATACAGTCTGTGTCAAATGCTACTGGCATTGTGTCACATTTGTAAGTCTTAATTTACATATATGCACCTATTTGCACTTTGCAGGTGCAAAGGTCAATTATTGCAAGCATGATTAACACATTACTGCCAAGAGTTGTTAAGCTATTCTGGCAAAATGAAGATTTGAATAACAAAGCATGATAACTAGATGCTGTATTAAAGGATGAGTAATAAAATTTAGTATCTGAAGAACTTGGCTCATTTAGAATACTGTTGGTTCCAAGAGAACATCATTTCACTTAATAAAATCAAAAGTAATGAAAATGACTGCATTCTGTACCATGACTGGGGAAAAAAGCATGTGAAACTCATGCAAATTAGCAAGAAAAAAGCTTGAGGAAAATGCTCCACAATGTAGAGAAACTGATGTACATCTGACTCTGAGAAGTAAGAGAAGGATTGGGGGTAGACTTTTAGGAACAGCAATTTAATGCCTAGGAAGATGTAACCAAGAAGACAGAGCAGAGCACTTGACTTGACATTTACCTCCAAGTCCTTTTCATCAGGGCTATTCTCTATTCTCTTTTTCATCACTCCCAGTATCACTCCCAGTACTGATACCTGTGGGACACCACTTGTCACTGATCTCCATTCAGATATTGAGCCATTGACCACCACTCTCTGGATATATCAGTAGCTCTTCCTTTGTCTATTGATGCCAACACTCCATCACAGAAGGCCACCAGATTGGTCAGGCACCAATGGCCCTTGGTCAAACCATGTTGGCTGTCACAGATCACCTCATCTTGCATGTGCCTTACCATAACTCCCAGGAAGATCTGCTTTATGATCTTCCCAGAAGCAGTTGTGAGGGTCACTTGCCTATAGTTTCCCGAATCTTCCTTTATACCGTTCTTAAAAACAGGAGTGATAGTTCTATCTTTTCACTCAGCAGGTCTTCACCTGACAGCCATAACTTTGTGAATACAGTGGAGATGGATCATCAGTCAGTTTCATCAGGAAACTGGAATGCATGTCATCTGCCCTGTAGACTTCTACTCATTCAGTCTCATCAGGTGGTATCTGCTTTTCTTGAAAATGGAAGCACTAGTGGCATTTATAGTCACAATTTCTGAAGCAACTCTAAGAAATGGTGATTAAGTTCAGTGCATGAAAGAAGGAATAAAAGCCAACGGCTCCTGTCTGAGAGGAAAATTGAAGAATAGTTGTTCAGGCAAATTAATTCCCATATATTCTAAAAAGAACAGCATCATTTTTATTGACTCTAAAAACTGTATAATAGCCAGTAAAATTTTATACAGAGAGAGAAAACACAGAACTACTGACTTGTAAGAGATTAAATATGTGGTGAGGTGTTTGCTGTTTTGTTTTGTTTATTGTTTTTTTTTTTCACAGAAATAAAATGAACTGGATTTAAGTCTGGACAGGTTTCCAACTCAAAGTCTATTCACAAACTCAGAATGAAATTATACACTAAATCTTGTATCTGCACCTTTTGAAGAGTATTTAAACACCATTCACATAATAAGTAAGCTCTCCCAGGTACATGACTCAGGTGTCTTGGCTAACAGCATACATTTGTACTGGCATATAAGAAACATAGTTTTGTCCAAAGCATGAAATTATTGCATGGGGATGTCAAAAGTGTGAGGATTGATGTCACAAACAATAAAATATATTGATCATGAGATATGTAAGGCAATGAATCACTACAGTTTTGTGTTTTCACAGTTCGGTGAAGTAAGTTAAACATCTGGTTGAATCAAGTGCAGAGATGGTTATATTGGAGAGCTTCACTTAGTCATTATCATTCTCTGCTTTGACTCCAATGTCACTTTACCTATTAGGATAGAAAAAGTGAAGATGCCTCATTGGCTCAGACAGTTCTCAGAAAAAGGAAAAAATATATTTTTGTACACCAGGGATTCATAGAGAACTCTGAGAGCAGAGAGTGAGAACGCCACTAGTTACAACAGCAGAGATGCATCTTAATATTTTTCACACATGATGTCTTGAGAGTTAAAACCTGTTCTACTAGAAGACAAAATACTCATAACTAAGACTGAAATTCCACTCATTTCAAGAAAAAGAAACTTCATACATCTGGACAAAAAGATTATCTGAGCAGATAACTGGTCCTTTGTTTTAATAAAGAAGTACATTGATGATTGTTAAGCAACAATCTTTCAAATCACAAAAAATAAATAAAAATAGGTAGATGATAGACAGAGAGAGGGAGATAAATATTTTCCTCTAAATCTACATTAATACTGCTAAACTTATTTTGACAGTTATATTCATTAAATAATCATACATCAACTCTTTTCAGTTAAATTTAAACTTCCTTATTTATTATTATATGAAGTGACAAGAAAAATACGTTTTTACTTATTTTAAATTCTAAGATATTATGTTTGTAGTTGATGTTTAGGTTAATCTCATAGGAATTTCAGAGTAGAATGTATGAAACTGCAGAGCAACCATAACAAGCATCATCAGAAATGCATTGCAATATGTGATCCTTCTTCAGAAATTCAGAAAGCCACAGAAAACAGATTTTCAGTTACAAGAAAAGAAGAAGATTGCTAAGTGCTTGCTCTAGATTTTATGGAAAACAGATCTTGCTAAAACTGATTTCATCCCCTGATGAGTATGCCACTTTGTATGGCAGAGATAACTGTCAAATGTAAAATATTCAGATTTCTAGAAGGCCATTACATGAGAACCACATAAGTATCAGCACTATTAAATAGTATTAAAGCATAGATTTATCAGACGAAGAACAGATTAGATGATAAATATAAAAACATTGTACTAACATGATTTGAATTGAAATGTCTCTAATGCAGATTTGGATCTATAGCAGCATGTCCTGAATTACAGAACCATTTAATTAAATGGTTTGAATGATATCTAAACACTTCTGACAAAAAATTTGGACAACCCAAGGATTGGTATGATTGAGAATAATAAAGGCAGGGCTGCTGAGGTCAATCCCCAGCAGAAGGGATGGGATACATCTAGCCAAATAAAACTTCCTACTTTGTGAATATCTGAACTAGTCCTCTCATTAGGAAAGTCATCTATTTTCAATTATCAGTGAGGGACAAATGGGTTCTTTTAAATGCCTATACACAATCAGACTAGCAACACCCTAGAAGTGGCCAGATATTTTATCTCCAGATAAATATCTGAAGAGCAATAGATCCAGTCATTAGTAAGCAGTACAGAAGTGATTTTACTTTATTATATTACATCATAACATCGATACAGACAAACTGTAAAATTCAAGTTTCTACATTTAAATAAGAATGTTGTAAAACAGGTGACCAGAAGAAATGTTTCAGAAGCTGAGGAAAAAAAATTCTTTTAATGAGAAGATAAAAAGCTCAAGGTGGTTAACTTTCTGTCTGATGACTAAGAAGTGATTTGAATGCAGTGTTTAATACACTAGAAAAAGCCATAACAAGAACCAGTGACTGCAAACTGCAGCCAGACAGCTTTACAATGGGAACATGACACATGCTAATAGTGGGGGAGAGCAGCCATCAGAACAATTCACCCAAGGAAGTGATGGCTTCTCTAGTACCTGAAACCTTTCAAGACTGAATAACTCGCAGGGAAATAACTCATCCTTGAGATACAAGTGTATGATAGTAAGTTGCTGTAAGTTGCTGGCTTAAGAAAATGTCAATCTTATGGCTTGTATAGACCCTCTAGGGCTAAAGATTCTGTTTTAGTGACGGGTAGAGAACAAAGATCAGGCAAGTGCATGGATGGTGCCTTCATTTCATTTCTACCACGAGATCTAGTGATACCAAATTCCTGCATTAACACGTGAACTCATTGCTTTACGAACATGTTTAAACAGGCTTTCTGACCAAGCACTGCACTTTAGCAGCATGCGCCAAAATTAGAAGAGAAAAAAGAGTATGAAGACCCACACTGATTAATATAGGAGGATATACTAGAAGTAATAGGTTATGTGGTAATCTGCACAAACTCAAAGGGGCACTTGGAACAGTGGAAAGTTGGGAAACCCCTGAGTTTGCATCTGAGAAGATTTATTAGATGATAAGACCAGGGAGATTTGCAAGGATGGCCACATAAAAATGGGAGATGAAGATTACAATTCAACAGGCAGAAATATTCCCCTTATCAGTTAAGGATAGCACCACACCTCTGTACACATGCATTGCTGAAAATAAAGTCAATGTCATTTTCTGGAAGGTTTGGAGTTTTAATCCTGGACTCCTGAGTAATACTAATTTAAAATTTAAATTTCATCACTTGAGTTTCCTGGCAGTTTCACTTTACTTCTTGTTATGAGTTATAGGAACTGTTCAAATAGTTGATTGATTCTTCCTCAGAGAGCTGTCAGTTGCACTGAAAAACTTATCTATGTAAACTTTCTTATGTCTTCTAGTTCATATGCTGATGACACCATCTGTCAGCATGCATTCACTTACAGAGACAGAGGGAGATTTTTGTTGTGCTGCTGCATGCTATGAGATAGCCAGACATAAAGGTGTGATTTAAACTCCACAAGGATATTAAAATTCTTAATTTTAATGGAAAGGATGATAAAAGTTAATGCATAGATTAACTACATGCTTGAAAGCCTTTCTATTTTAATTCTTCCCTATTGTATATTTATTACAGGACTTACTAGAGGGAATCCTGAGACATTAACACAAAGAGTTTCTTTTCTCTGTAGGCACTAAAAAGAATTTCTGTAATGATGAGAGACTGAGAATACACACTGAGTTCACTGTTTTCCAATTTGTACTTCCAAATCTATGTCATTTCAGCAGAAGGCTCAGCACCCCTTCCTCTGTCTCATCCCAGTGCTCACGCTGAAGAGCCCCATACTCCTCTGCACTGACTGCCTGAGATGTTTGCTGTGATAAAAGAAACCAGTTTCTTCCTTTAAAAGTTGTTCTCATCAAGAGGAGTTACTTCCTCTATTTATTAAAAAATACACTCCTTTGAACTATGTGCAAATAGTTTAGTATGTTGGCTAGTATAGTAAGAGAGTGCTGGTTTATACTATCCCATATCAGAATAAATATATATGAAATATATACAGATTATTGATACAATCCTTACTGTTAAAGGATCTGAAAATGATCCTGATAACAAGCACTATTCTTTACAAGCAGTGTTTGCTACTAAGGTACTCAGGACATTAAGGTTGAAATCATCAAACAGAGATAACAAGAATATTAAAAAAAAAAAGAAAGACAAATTCTGTTTATGAACTAAGAAATGGTTCCAAAGGAAAGAATTGTATGGCAATAGGACCAAAAATGACCAGAGGACACTGTAATACTTTTATGAAGAAAAGGGAAAAAGAAAAGGCTCTGTAAGGAATACAGATCAAGAAAAGCATGAGATAAAAAGGAGGTGATTAGAGAAAATGCACTGTACCATCTGGATAGTGTCTGAGATCAGCAAAAGCAAACAAGAGTCTGATGAAATACACGTTCCCAATTATAATTATACATAATATATCATAGCTAATATAATGAAGACTTCTGCAGTTAAGGTAGGTTTCTATTTTTCAGCCTGTTTTCCACTTTCCCAGTTGCTTGAAAGAATTTTTTTTCTTTTTGGCTGCATTACATCCTTCTTCCCTGCACAATACATTAAGAAAATTTCTCCCTTTAATAACTCCTGATAGTACAGGCCATTTTGGAAATATCACTGGAGTAAAGAGCTCATATCAAATGACAAGAAATTTTGTCCAGATCTAGAAAGGAAGAGTATTAGACTATACATTTTGTTTTCTTTTGGCCCATGGAATAATAATGTCTAACCCATATTAAAATATCAGAGCGTTTGGTTTTATTAATCACTTCGCCATATGTGCCCAAGTTACCATTGTTAAAAGAGCAGTCCTAGTTTCTGTGGCAGTAATGCTGAAGGGAGAATCTGGGATCATATCATGATGAGACCAATGGTTGAAGGCAGGCTAGACACTGGTGTCAGAAAATTCCAAGATTATTACAATAAGCTCAAAAGCATTAACACTTTATTCCCAGGGCCTGAAACAGGGAACCACATAGTTTTGGATACATTATATAAATTGGTCTAGCCATTAAACTGAGAAGCTGCATCATTAATTTAATCTCAAATCCTCACTAAGATGAATATTAAATCATTTTTCTTTGTAAGTTCACCCAATATGTACAACAGCAGTAAATTAGATGTATTTTAATTGACTTATCCTTTGAGGAATTGCTAGTACGTGGTTTTTATGAACTTCCCCACTATGAGTAGTCATTATTAACAAACTGAAGTGAAGCATTCAGGGCTCCTTATAAGAATTAAAAAGAAAGAGCAAGAGATTTTATAGTTGATCAAAATCTCACTATAAAAGGACAGAATGACACAAACAGCAAGTTAAAATTTCCAATTAGCTGCTTGTAAGATGCTGCAGAGTTACTTTGATGTCTTGTCAAAGTAGAGGATGAGTATTGTTCTTTGAACATTTTAATGGATATTAACAAGTATTCTGTGGCAAAATGAGACACCATTACATACACACCTGTATGCAGAGACATCAGAATATTCATATTTAAGCATATACCAGAAAAATAATATTCAATCTACTGGTCATCTGCTTAGCTATAAGCAATGTAAAAAATGTTATTTAGCTCACCAGAAACGTGAAAATTCCATTTTCCTGGGTAAGCAAAAAAGCAATCAGTAAGATTTTGTCAAAGTTTTAGTCATAAGTGTGCTTCAGACTGGAAAAGTAATATGTTTAATAAGACATTGATTAGATTTCCAAAAAAAGTTTCATTTACCCAAAATATTTTAGTTGCTTTGACGTAGGGTTTATGTATTTGATATGCACTCATTTCAAATTATTAGAGCAATTTTCATTAGCCTTCCCTATATCTGCTTGCTTCTGAGTGCTAGAAATGGTTTACTGCAGTTCATTTTCTGTGTCAGTACATAATTTGATGTCAGAATTAGTATTGATTTTTTTTTAATCTCTTCTCTTTCACAGCATACAAAGTCAGTTTTACTTGGTCACATCATCAGAGTGAAATATATATTTTGTTTACTGAGCTTAACATTGGCAATGCTAGAGAAACTCAACAATGCTGTTGTGTTCCAGATGATGTATTTCAAGGAATTATATACCCAGACAGGCAAGAAAGAGCACTGGATTGTCAATTTGTCTCAATTACTGGTGGGAGAGGGCAAGTGGCTCCTTAGCTGAGGAATAATGCAAACCCATATGTACTGTACACTGCCATTGTCCTCTTGGGCTGTGGCAGTTATACAGTTCCCTCCAGGAGAGAAGGAATGGGAATGGGATAATGAGCACCTTGCTATTTTCATAATATGTACTCAAGGACAAGTAAGACCAGTAAGGCAATATGTCTAGAAGTCAAGACACAGCATTCACTAGGTAAAGACTGAAGTCAGTGCAATTCTCTACAATTTCTTGGAACTAGTGTCAGCATATCAATAGAAGATGAAAACAAATGACCAGACAAGAATTAGCCATCAGCTGGAAAGCCTTAATTTCTCTCTACACAGTGCAGTATGAAAACATCGTTTCGTGACAGTGATGACTAATTTTAAGCGAACAGTTCTCAGCTAAACTAGCAAAACAGCACTATTTAGCAACACTCCACTGAACCTAGTTTAGAGCACCTTGTAAAATTTGTGCTTACACTACAAAACTATTCTTCCTTCATGTTTGAAAACAGAAGGACTCACTATAATATGGCTTTTAACCTGTAGGACCCTCCTACACCTGAATATGCGTTTGCCACCTGAGAAGTCTGGATTTGAAGACAAAGCTTCAAAAAATTAAATTGCCTTAAAGCTGAATTCCCTCTAGAGACAATGAGATACTATTTGTCCAAAGACTTTTATTATCTACTTTTCATCACAATGAATTGTGAGAGTAATGACATGCAGCTTGCAATGTGTCTCCTGCAAACAGGTTTCCACATTTAACCAGTAATCGTCATCCTTTATTCTCCAGAGAGAGATAATTTGACATTCCTGGTACCTTAGCGTCCACAGAGGCTGTAGGCATTTAAAAACTTAAATATCACAGCCAAATAAGAATTTGCCACTTAATTCTCTCTTCACATTTCTTGCTGTCATGAGAAAATAAACCACATTACAAAAAAATCCCTGAGAAACACAAAAGCACAGTGACGAACAAATAGAAAATCTGTGCCTTCCTTATGAATCTGACCCACTTTTGTTCCAAAGTTCCCAGTCAGTCTCTCTCTTCTGAATTATGTATTGCTTTATGATGTTAGATCTACAGACTGCCTAGGCATCTTAAGAATGTATGGTACCATGCATATTTATGACACTCAGTCACAATAAACAGCTGGTTTGTGCACACGCAATGTCATTTTGTGTTCAGCAATTCACAAAAATCTGGGGAAGAAGACAGGATTTCACTATGCTTAAGACTGTTGGTCAAAAGCTATGTTTAGGAAATCATCTTTCAAGAAATAACATTATTTTCTTCTACCTAGAAGTGAAATGTGAGTTTCATTTGGCATTTATCTAAGGCTGGAAGTTCAAGTAATATAAACTGTCACATCTTAACCTATTGTTTGCATTTCCATTTAATTCTTTATTTGCTCTCAGATTCCCAGAGCTGTAAATGAAATGCTTACAGTGGTAGAAAGTTTCTGCAATATAAGCTTGTAGTAAGGATGTATGACAAGCTCAAGACAAGTGTTTCAGGCATCACATTAGAAGATTTACATTAGCTAAGTTCTAATAAGATCAAATGTTTAATCATTTAATTTGCCAAATTAAAGTGCAAAAAAATAGTTACTGGATAAAGTCCAGGTTGTGGTGTCACTGTTTTCAAAACAGTCACTTCTGTTGCCTTTCATTCTTTCTTTCTCATTTTTAGTTTGAGTTAAATCTCTTCCATGCATCATAATGACACAGACAAAGTTAATCTGCAAAAGGCTTTAGGTTATTCTGCATTATTGATCCTTTTATCAGAAGACTGTCTCAAGTAAAGACAATAGAGGACTGAAGCCCAATTTACCTTCTTTCAGTAAATGTGTGAAACTAAGAAACTCCTTTACCAGCAAAAAGATTTATGTTAATTTTTCTTGTAATAACACTTAAATTCTAGGTACTCAAAGAAATGAGACAACCTAACTTGGGAATGTTTGTGCAATTTGCTCTAAAGCCTGTGGAGGTGCACATCTCACTCCATTCTTTTATTCTGAGGAGAAAGGGGGAGTAAGGAAAGGAAAAACAGAAGGGAAGGGAAGGGAAAGTGGACTAGATGACCTTTAAGAGTCCCCTCAAACTCAAAAGTTTCTATTATTTTATGGCTGTATGATTGTGTGAATATGTTGCAGTAGCTTATTTGATTATATTAGTCTGTATACTAAAACAAGTCCCACTTAAAAG
This sequence comes from Odontophorus gujanensis, assembly GCA_013399175.1. Classification (NCBI taxonomy): domain Eukaryota; kingdom Metazoa; phylum Chordata; class Aves; order Galliformes; family Odontophoridae; genus Odontophorus; species Odontophorus gujanensis. The sequence continues at coordinate 235,358 of VXAB01000401.1, forward strand.
AAAATTTTATATCAAGGGCATGAGTTATAATATACAGTAAAGATGAGGAATTAGATTTACTTTGGGTTCTTCAACCCTCTGAAACTGAATAACTACATACAGTTGCTTGGAAAATTGTTTGGGGGGTTATTTAATCCAAGTTAGAAGGCAATTGTCTTATAAGTTTTAAAAAATCAGAACAGCAGAAAATAGTAAAAATATTCAATGTATTGATTTTTCAAAAATGAATTATTTACATGAACCGGTTGACTCCATACTTGCAGAGTCTACTACTTATCCTGAGTAATTCATAATTTGAATAAGCAAAAAGCAATAAAATAACTTACATCATATAAAGACAGATTTATATGGAGAGTAAATTATACGGCACATGCAACTCCAGGCCATAGAGAATTTCTGCTGTGTCTTACAATATAAAAACTAAGATCTATGTTTCACTCTGGTTTATTGATCCTCTTTGTGCCATATTATCCAACTAATTTCTAGGACTGAAATACCAGCATGTTTATGAATATTATCTCAACGTAAACTAAGTTCTTTTTTAATATACTTTAAAACATTAATGTTTTGTAAAACATGACGCCATGGTTTTCAAATAACACCATATTTGCATAGATACTTTAAGATTTTATACACAGCCACAATATGAAGTCCTCTTTTTCCAATTTACTACAATTTTACATAATAAATTTTTTTACTAGATAATACTTGACTTTAAAACTTGTATCCTCCATGAAATTGCTTGTGTCATCTGCTCTAAGACAGTAACAAAACTCAGACCACCTCTTTCTCTAGAGATTTTCCCACATTAAAGAATGAAAATTCAGTTTTAGACAAGGTTCAATCTTAGTCTTGCTGCAGATTATTGTTACATTTCTATATCATACAGTCAAAACAGAATTAAGAAAGCAAGAGGGAAGGAACTTTAAGCAGATAAACTTATGTACCTTCTACTCAGCAAACAGCATACACTGTTTTCATTGTCAATTCATTAACAGTTTCTAACTCTTCATTCCCATTCTTTTTTATGGTGCCTAGACTCACTGGTTCCCATACGATATCTCTCCACAGGACCTTTTAACATATGTTTCTCCAGTTTGCCATCAATATTTCCTTCTTGTCTTGTGCTTGAATATAGCCACTGACATTCAACCTCACCTCAACTCACTCTCTTTACCAACAGAAAATGTTAGGAGTGTCTTTAGGATGCTAAAATAAGAAAAGGGCTTTTATTTGTTATGATCAACTATTCATTCAGAAGCTACCTCTCTTCCAGCAGTCAAAGGAAGCAAGCACTGATATTCATAGGAAAATGCTGGAATTTGATCACCAATTATCCAATTTAAACTGTTGGAATACTTGGAATAAAGGCAGGAAACAGTAAACCCTGAAAAGATTTAAAAAAAAAATAGATCTTGAACTCAGGAAGTCATGTAGTTGTTTCAAAAGTCATGTGAAGAGTTTTATTCTCTGTAAACGTAGGTAAAATTTCTACCTGCTGCTAACAGACTCCAATCATCTCCAAATTACAGTCCTCTTTTCCTTACTGGGGAAGAATGAGTAAGGATTAGCCACTTCTTGTAGATCTAGCTTTTCCCCCTCATTATTGCTTGAAATTGCCAAGTGAAAGCTCTGTTAATTCAGCTGTAGAATAAACGAGAAATAGTTATTGCCAGAAGAGATAGAATGAGAACCTATGAAATGTGTGGCCAGCATTTAGTAGCATCTCCCCGATGAGGGAAGGCAGAGCAAACTGAATCTGTTCAGCCTTGAGAAAAGAAGACTCAGAGGTGATCTTATGAATGTTTATAAATATCTAAGTGTGGGAGTCTAAGAGACATGGCCAAACTCTTTGCAGCAGTCTGTGGGGACAGGACAAGGGGAAATGGCCATAAGAAGTTTGGCAACAATATGCAAATGAACTTCTTCTCAGTAAGGGTGACAGAGCACTGGAACAGGCTGCCCAGGGAGACTGTGGATCCTTCTTCTCTGGAAATGTTCAAGATCCACCTATACATCTTCCTGTGCAGCCTGCTGTAGGGATCCTGCTTTGGCAGGGGGGTTGGACTCGTTAAGCTCTGGAGGTCCCTTCCAACCCCTCTGATTCTGTGATTTAATCACCAAGTTTTAGTCTGATGCTTCAGCCCGTGGTGCAAGGAGCACAGCCTACATCTGCCAAACGGAAAGAACTTCTTTCCCAAAAACATTGTTTTGCAGAGGCAAAAATGATGTCTACAAATTCTTCAGAATATACAGTGAAGAGGTCTTATCCCTTTTGTCCTCAAGCATCTGGTGCAGTAAAATCATGTGGAAAATGTGCTCATGGCTATCTCAGTGTGAATATTTGAACTCGCTAAGTGAACACCTAGTCCTTACATCTATTACAATGGCTTTGAGCACTCCCAAATATGAGAGTAAAACTAGGCCCTGAGCAAGTTCAGTTTCCCACCACATTCTTAGGAATGGCATTTGATTTCTGGCAGTAAAACACCCCACAAATCTTCTCTTTTATCCTCTTTCTTTGGTGTAGAAATTAATTTAAAACTGTCAGCTGAGTATTTGCCCACTTGCACTGTAGATGCAGATTAATGCAGATTATTTCAGAATAGATAATTCATCTCTGTTGTTTATTCAAATTCTGAAGATGTATTACATTACATAAATAATATTCTAAAGCTGCACCATCAATTATGTCACTATTATATAAAAAGGAACTTGGGAGAATCGGGGGAAGAAAAGATACAAATAAATTGAATTGGTCAACAGCTTCAAATACTCCAGGAAAAAAAACAACAACAAAACAACAACAACAACAACAAAACAACAGCAACAATTAAGTTGCTGACTACTGTAGAAGTGGAAATGAAACAAAGGAAAGTAAAAACTGTACTAAATATTAAGAATGACAGAAGCTTGGCTGAGAAACTGGTGTTCTTAGCAGTGGGACTTTTAAATTTGGTCTTAATAGCTCTCAATCTATGATTTCACCCTTCAAAGTCAGTCCCTAATTAATTTCAGTGAAAGTCACAGAATCATGAAATTATAGTACTTCAATCTGGGCTCTGAGAAACTGATAAAATGTAGTCCAACTTCTGCTTGAAGCAGGACTAACTTCAAAGCTAACACAAGTGGCTCAGGACCTCTTCATTATTTTAAGAAGTCGTCAAAAAAAACTTTGAAAATATGGAATCCAGAAGTTCAGTGGAGCTTAAGTTGAAGGTTAATTTAAGCTAAGAAAGAAAATTCTTTTGATTAAACTTCTAAGAAAAAATTGAAGTATCTGATAATGGAAATTTTATTCAGTGAAAATAATTGGATATTTCGATGAGGATAGAGGCTTTCAGAGATTACTAGATGGGGCAGAAACTCCATAGGTATTGAACAAGAAGAAAGCATGAGTTATGTTTGCATCTGTAAGGCTGTAAATATAAAACTTTGAGGTGTTTTATCAGTCAAAACAAAACCTGCAATTTTCAGATTCCTACAGCCAAAGTGATCTACACCTATTCTTTCACAAGAATACAAAGTAATCTGTGCAGAGGAAGATCTAAGACAACTCATTCAATGCTAAAACCTGCAGCATTACTGAAAGCTTACATAATAATGAAGCTATACATATTCTCTCAGTCGACGATATACTCTGCCTTGGATCTAAACAAGTTAGAGCAAAAGTATTGTGTTCACAATTCCATGTTTTTTATCTCTTTGAAATAGACATTTGAACATCTTTTTATTTAATACTGGAGTTGAAATAAAGGCTCACATTCAGGATGTTGAACATGAAAATGCATCTTAGTTGTCTGCGCTTTAAAGAATTGAACAGTTTCTTGATGTCTAAAAATTCTATAGTCTGTAGCTACCAATTTAACAAAACACAGTTACCTATTAGTAATGAAATTGATAACAATGATTTCTGTAAACAAGAACAATGACTTTGTCCCCCAGTAAACAGAAGTGTTGTTCGTTTGTTTGTTTTATTGAGGTTTGGGTGCAAATGGTGTTATAGAATAAAGCCTTCCACAGTAGAAGGTGAGGCCATCAGAGTTAATCAGTTCACTCTTTATTTAGTGCTGTTACTTTCCATCCTGTAAAGTTCTCCATATTTTGCTAATTCTAATAACTTTTTATTCACAGAATAAACATCCTGAATAAATTATGATACTAACAAAAATCTAGCATCAAGTAAAACTTTAAACCAAACGTTTTTGTTTTTTTTTACAGAGGTACATACACTTGGTATTAAAGCAATGAGAAACTGTGAATTCCTATACTGTGCCAAAAAAGAAAATTTGATGTGAGTTTCCTTGAAACACACATCTGCTATAACGATTACATTTTATCATGATTACTTTTGCTCTGGGAAATATTTTTTTTCAAATAAGATATAAAAAGAAATCCATTTGTAACAATAAAGCTCCTATAAACAGTTTATAAAAACAATCAAAAAGCCTTGGGCTATTTACAGAAAGAGCATATATTACCAATAAAATTAAAGAGTCTGTTTTTACAGCTCATATTTCACATTATTCTCTCTTCTTTTCCGAATTGCTGAAGATTTGCAAGTATGGAGCAAAGAGAAAAATAATTTCCATCCATTAGGTGGAGACTGAATAAATTAAAAATAAATCGGGCAGTTACTGAAGCAACCATAGTCAATATAATGTAAAGGCACAAAGGAGTATCCTTTAAGTTATAACACACTTTTTCAGAAGGAATTTCCAACTGAATAGTTACTTTACCTAAACTACATGTCAAATAATGACTATTTTCTGAACTTAACAAAGTTAAGAGAATTACACCAATCATTCTCAATGGTAAGTGATACTTCAACTTCTAACAATCAAAAAAACATTTTGAAAAATTTAATCAAGATGCTGTTTCCAGAGGCAATAAAAGTACTAATATATGTTCCTTAAACAAAATTATCTGAAAGATTTTTAAAAGTTCTGAAAAACATAGAGAATTCAGATAGACTTCATGCTCCTGAAGTTTTTAAAATTCTTACCGCTGTGTAATAACGACATTATCCAGTATTGGAAAAGTTGTCTAATAAATTGTAAAATGATGAAGATTGCTGCAAAAGTTATTATTATTAATAATAACATCATTCATTTATTTATTTATTTATTTATTTATTTATTTATTTATTTATTCTCTAACCTGGGAAGCTCTGAATCTGTTGTTCAGTGTCGAGAACTATTTTTAGCTCTCATAATGGCACTTATCCAACCTAAGTTAACTTCATAGCTAAGAAATCAAGAAATCGAAGATCACAGAAACACAAAATCACAGAATTGTAGGGGCTGGAAGGGACCTCTAGAGATCATCTAGTCAAAACACCCCTGCCAAAGCAGCTCCCTAGCCCAGGTTGCACAGGTAGCTGTCCAGGTGGGGCTTGAANGAAAAAAAACAACAACAAAACAACAACAACAACAACAAAACAACAGCAACAAAAAAGTTGCTGACTACTGTAGAAGTGGAAATGAAACAAAGGAAAGTAAAAACTGTACTAAATATTAAGAATGACAGAAGCTTGGCTGAGAAACTGGTGTTCTTAGCAGTGGGACTTTTAAATTTGGTCTTAATAGCTCTCAATCTATGATTTCACCCTTCAAAGTCAGTCCCTAATTAATTTCAGTGAAAGTCACAGAATCATGAAATTATAGTACTTCAATCTGGGCTCTGAGAAACTGATAAAATGTAGTCCAACTTCTGCTTGAAGCAGGACTAACTTCAAAGCTAACACAAGTGGCTCAGGACCTCTTCATTATTTTAAGAAGTCGTCAAAAAAAACTTTGAAAATATGGAATCCAGAAGTTCAGTGGAGCTTAAGTTGAAGGTTAATTTAAGCTAAGAAAGAAAATTCTTTTGATTAAACTTCTAAGAAAAAATTGAAGTATCTGATAATGGAAATTTTATTCAGTGAAAATAATTGGATATTTCGATGAGGATAGAGGCTTTCAGAGATTACTAGATGGGGCAGAAACTCCATAGGTATTGAACAAGAAGAAAGCATGAGTTATGTTTGCATCTGTAAGGCTGTAAATATAAAACTTTGAGGTGTTTTATCAGTCAAAACAAAACCTGCAATTTTCAGATTCCTACAGCCAAAGTGATCTACACCTATTCTTTCACAAGAATACAAAGTAATCTGTGCAGAGGAAGATCTAAGACAACTCATTCAATGCTAAAACCTGCAGCATTACTGAAAGCTTACATAATAATGAAGCTATACATATTCTCTCAGTCGACGATATACTCTGCCTTGGATCTAAACAAGTTAGAGCAAAAGTATTGTGTTCACAATTCCATGTTTTTTATCTCTTTGAAATAGACATTTGAACATCTTTTTATTTAATACTGGAGTTGAAATAAAGGCTCACATTCAGGATGTTGAACATGAAAATGCATCTTAGTTGTCTGCGCTTTAAAGAATTGAACAGTTTCTTGATGTCTAAAAATTCTATAGTCTGTAGCTACCAATTTAACAAAACACAGTTACCTATTAGTAATGAAATTGATAACAATGATTTCTGTAAACAAGAACAATGACTTTGTCCCCCAGTAAACAGAAGTGTTGTTCGTTTGTTTGTTTTATTGAGGTTTGGGTGCAAATGGTGTTATAGAATAAAGCCTTCCACAGTAGAAGGTGAGGCCATCAGAGTTAATCAGTTCACTCTTTATTTAGTGCTGTTACTTTCCATCCTGTAAAGTTCTCCATATTTTGCTAATTCTAATAACTTTTTATTCACAGAATAAACATCCTGAATAAATTATGATACTAACAAAAATCTAGCATCAAGTAAAACTTTAAACCAAACGTTTTTGTTTTTTTTTACAGAGGTACATACACTTGGTATTAAAGCAATGAGAAACTGTGAATTCCTATACTGTGCCAAAAAAGAAAATTTGATGTGAGTTTCCTTGAAACACACATCTGCTATAACGATTACATTTTATCATGATTACTTTTGCTCTGGGAAATATTTTTTTTCAAATAAGATATAAAAAGAAATCCATTTGTAACAATAAAGCTCCTATAAACAGTTTATAAAAACAATCAAAAAGCCTTGGGCTATTTACAGAAAGAGCATATATTACCAATAAAATTAAAGAGTCTGTTTTTACAGCTCATATTTCACATTATTCTCTCTTCTTTTCCGAATTGCTGAAGATTTGCAAGTATGGAGCAAAGAGAAAAATAATTTCCATCCATTAGGTGGAGACTGAATAAATTAAAAATAAATCGGGCAGTTACTGAAGCAACCATAGTCAATATAATGTAAAGGCACAAAGGAGTATCCTTTAAGTTATAACACACTTTTTCAGAAGGAATTTCCAACTGAATAGTTACTTTACCTAAACTACATGTCAAATAATGACTATTTTCTGAACTTAACAAAGTTAAGAGAATTACACCAATCATTCTCAATGGTAAGTGATACTTCAACTTCTAACAATCAAAAAAACATTTTGAAAAATTTAATCAAGATGCTGTTTCCAGAGGCAATAAAAGTACTAATATATGTTCCTTAAACAAAATTATCTGAAAGATTTTTAAAAGTTCTGAAAAACATAGAGAATTCAGATAGACTTCATGCTCCTGAAGTTTTTAAAATTCTTACCGCTGTGTAATAACGACATTATCCAGTATTGGAAAAGTTGTCTAATAAATTGTAAAATGATGAAGATTGCTGCAAAAGTTATTATTATTAATAATAACATCATTCATTTATTTATTTATTTATTTATTTATTCTCTAACCTGGGAAGCTCTGAATCTGTTGTTCAGTGTCGAGAACTATTTTTAGCTCTCATAATGGCACTTATCCAACCTAAGTTAACTTCATAGCTAAGAAATCAAGAAATCGAAGATCACAGAAACACAAAATCACAGAATTGTAGGGGCTGGAAGGGACCTCTAGAGATCATCTAGTCAAAACACCCCTGCCAAAGCAGCTCCCTAGCCCAGGTTGCACAGGTAGCTGTCCAGGTGGGTCTTGAATGTCTTCAGAGAAGGAGACTTTAGAACCGCTCTTGACATCCTGTTGCAGTGTCCATTACCCTTACTGTGAATGTTCCCATGCACATTTGTCCGGAACTTCCTATTCTTTAATTTGCGGTCATTTCTGCTTGTCCGAAATGACCGCAAATTAAAGAATAGGAAGTTCCGGACATCTCCGTGCACAACTCCGTGTCCGAAATCTCCGTGCACAACTGAGAAGAATCTGGCCTTGTCCTTTTGCCTCCCACACCTTAGATCCTTACACACATGGATCAGATCCTCTCTGAGTCTTCTTTTTTCAAGGCTGAACAGACACAAGTCTCTCAGCCTTTCCTCATAAGAGAGCTCCAGTTCCTTTATCATCTTTTTGGCCACCTCCCTTGGCCTGCTGACTCTCTTTTTATTGCACCCCAGAATAACACTGGCCCTCTTGGCTCCTACAGCACACTCACTGTTGTCTCATGGCCAACCTGCCATCCACGAGAACTCCCAGGTTCCTCTCCTCAGAGCTCCTCTGCCACAGGTCATCCCCCCAACCTGTACCACTGCATGTTGTTATTCCTCCCTGAGGGCAAGACTCTATACTTCTCTTGTTAAACCTCATTTTGTTCCTCTCTGCTCAACTCTCCAGCCTACCCAGGTCTTGCTGAATGGCACCACATCCTTCTGGCATGTCAGCCATTCCCCCCAGCTTCATATCATCAGCAAACTTGTTGAAGGTGGATTATATCTCCACATCAAGGTTATTGGTGAAGATGTTGAACAAGAATGGACGCAACACCAATCCCTGAGGAACAGGCCTCCAACTGAACTCTGCGCAGCCAATCACAACCCTCTTCCAATCAGTCTGTTCTCAACCCACCTAGCCCCCAAGTTTCAAGTGATTCAAGTAATTCAGCTTGTTTCAAGTAATCATGTAATGGTGGAAGTATGCTTTAGCTCCACCTACAGTAAATTGATATTAAAAAATAAGTAAAAATCAAGCATAGTAAGTTTATAATTATGTGAAAAACATCAAGAAAGTATAAAATAGTTGGGTATTATTAGCTAACCACATAACCTTCTATAGGAGAAAGTGGGAACACAGAGAGTTTATTTGAATTTTGGTGACTCTACTAGTTTCATTGGCAACGGGATGAGAGAAATTTCTTCTTCTTTAAAAAGGTTTAATTTTTACACTAAAAATTAAATATTTTAATAATTTTTAATAATTAAATAATTTTTACACTTTTTCATTTTAAATAATTTTAAATAATTTTTTCACTTTTTCACTTTTTTACACTAATAATTTTTACATTTTTTCATCCAAGCTGTCGAATTATACCAACTTTTTCCATGGAGCAGTTGGTATAGGGGTCACAGCACTCATGAGCAGACATGGCCTCCTTTGGGAGGAAATATGGAATCTATTTACTGGTGTAGTGAGTTTAGAATTTATTTCAGAAACCAGAGTTAGTAGATGGTCAGAATCACTCATCTGTTCTACAAGAGGTCATGGAAATTTAAGCTGACACTAATATTCAGCAATTCTGGCTTTGTTTCTCATGATTATGAGAGTCATTGTCTCACAAAACAGTTCTATCTGAGCTACCAAACTCAGTGGCAAACCTCTACTTAATGTGATTTAAAATACCTGAACTAAAGCCCCCTAATTTTTAAAGTTTATATAATGGAAATGACAGTTGACCCAGCACCACATAATACACTTATAATTAACAGGATTTTTTTGAAAAATAGCTGTAGTGCCTTGGGGAAAAATGTAGGTCACAGCATCAATTAAAAACAGAACCTCTTCATTGCCTATGTAACATTTAATTCCAAAAAATTTGGTTGCTGTAAATTAAAACCCCACTGCATGGCATCACAGGAATGGAAAGCATCATGAATAGCTCGTGCAAAGAACTATTTCAAGCTCCAGCATTCACTTTACTCATATAACATGGTCAAAAAAGAGAAAATATTGATATTAACAATATTTTTAATCCATTTTTTGTGAACAAAACTGTCAACTGCAAATTCAGCTTTCTTTAATATTAGTAGGAAGTTAATATTAGGCCTCTACAGGAAATTATGTGAGAATTACTTAATCGAGGATTAAACACAGCAGTTATCTTTGCTTCTAATTGCAAAGAAGATTTAAGATTACTTAAGACTCAAGTGTTCAGTTTTAGTAACTGGAAGATGCAATGAAAAATCTTGCATGTTAGAAAGTGGAATATAGAAATAAATTATTTCAGATGAAAAATGAAATGGGCTGCATGGGCTGCAACTGAGAATTTATTTAAAATGCTTTCTAATAATACCTGAAATGTCAATGATAACTGTTAATGGAAGCCACTGCAAAGTTTAAAGAATTCCAGTTTGAAAGAGTTGCCAATAACTAGCATCCCATTTTTAATAGTACTAACTTCCTGGTCCAGTACAATTTTCAGTAGTGTTTAAGCCTGAAGAAAGCTCTAATAACAAAATCTCTCAAACACTGCCTGACTTTTTTAGTGTTTGTTCATCTAGAAATTTAGAATATTTTGTCTAGAAAGTTACATAATTAGAAGATTAATTATTTGTTTCAATGGGAGCAAATGTTTCTACTTAGATTGTGAGGTTGAAAGATCAACTACACGGTGGTGAGCCAGGCTGCCTGAGCAATATCTGACAAAGTCCTTCAGAGAAAACACAAGGGAGCTGCAACTGACACAATGGGAAGAAGAAGTTATAAATTGACAAAATGTACCTCCAACTGCTCATGTGCAATCATGAATAATACAAAGGTACTGGAGGCAAAATTAGATGTGATAACCATATAATGTTTTCAGCACAAAAGCTCTTCACCCAGAAATAACTTTATAATTCTGTAGTAATATAGCAAATGTCTGAAAAATTAGAAGGGGAAGTATCTAAACAGTTATGGTAATACATATATCCCTGAATATATATGGGAATGGATCTATACATTGGAAAATTCCACTTCAATACAGCCAGTTTTTGAGGTGCAAACTATACCTATATTCTCTACTGAGTTTTTCAAATAATAGTAAGGATTGTAGAAGCCCAGTTATCCTTTTCACAGATGAAATGTTAAGATCATGGAAAGAATGTTATTTTCTGTTTTTACCTATACTCATTGCTACATCTTGTAATTTACAAGTCAGAATTTACATGTGTAATTTGCATGTCAGTGTTAAGGACTAGGAATCCAATGTGGATGGCTTTCACCAAATTCAGAACTAAAAGTGAAGTGGTTAAGCTTCAAAGATCTTAGATCCTGAGGATAAAGCAAGAGACAACAGAAAGAGATGGACCACAGATAAACCAGTCTTCAACAGTTCTCCTTAGGATTAGGCTAACAGCTTAGACTCCTAGTAATCTAGCTATTTATTTAATTGTTTTAGATGTTAAGGCAAAAACAGATTCTCTGAAAAGAAGCCATGAAAATGGGTGGGGTTTTTTTGTGTGTTTTTGTTGTTGTTGTTTGTTTTTGTTTTTTGAAAATTTCACAGTTGAGCAATGTATCTTTCCATCCTTGCCCAGCTGGAGATGAGAGTCACTTTCTCCAACTGAATGACAGAGAGCAATTAGGACAAAATTATGCTTTGTGGTACCTCAAAGAAGGAAGCCTAAGTTCAATGCAAGTCAAAGCAGGGAACCAGAAAATAATAGTTAAAATGAGATATTTAGGAACAGGGAGGGTAATTCAAATCAGATTTTAACTACTCTAGAGGTTGAATGGGGCACCTATAGACTAGGAGTCTCAGTTCTTCTTATCTCTAAATGTGCTAGACTGTTATGGTGTGAGAAAACATCATTCACTGCTCTGAGAGTATGTGTAATAGTCTACAATCATTAATGTTCTATGTAAAATGGAAAAATTCCACTGTTCAGGAAATATGATGATGTTTTTGGTTTTTTTTTGGTCTAAAAGCAATTTTCAATCACCCTTTTACAGATAGGAAAAAAAAAGGCTAAGAGAATGAAGAAAGCTGACCCAAATTACGCAAGGGCGGCAAAGACAGAAAATAAAACAGCATATCTTAAGTCCAGAATCTCATTTTAAGGACCACCTAGCCTACAATGAGTTGTACAAAATATCAGAGAGATGTAGATAGCAGACAGACACACAACACAGAAAAAATATCAAACTCTCTCAAACAGATCTTGTGGATTTAATAAACATTTACCATGACCAGACTACAAATCAATAAATGAAGATTATTCCAAATACCAATGACCTTGGCAGGATTTAGCCTTCATCATCATTTAGGCCAAGAGATGGTTGAACTGAGATCTCTATATATTTGGCGTACAGGAAAGGAAAAGAAAATGGAAAAAGAAATGGAAAGGGAAAGGTAACATTTCCAAGACAAGAGCAATAAAGTTAACCTAAAAATGTCCAAAGATATTTTGACTTTTTTTTCCCCCGGAACATTAGTAACAGAAGTATGGAATACTGGTATCATTTATTTTATTTTAACTTCTATTTATTTATTTTTGTCAGAAGCCTTTTCAGATAAGAGTACAACAGAAATAATTTCTACTGGAGTTTCCTTACATAGCTATAGGTAGTATCCAATTGATTAAGGTTGCATTGAAGTGCAAGCTGTAAGTCTCGTATCAAGATAAATTAAAAATGAGAAAAGCTTTGCTAACCTCTTTTCATCCACAGAAAGGAAGGTAAATGAAAGTAATTTCTCTCATTAAACCAAGTAATACAATTCTACATGTCTTCATTTGAGCTACTAGATGGAGAAGAAAGTGATAGACTGCATTAGTTAGATGAGTTGAATCTCACTCAGCCCTATTGTCTAATCCCACATTCCTGCACTGAAGAAGATTTTGCTGAGTCTGCTGGAATAGAGATCAGGTGCCTAAATGATTCCGAGTTCAAAACAGAGTATCACTGTTTCACTGAGTTTAGCCTAATGTACCACAGCACATAATTCTGACATCAGTATCTTAAATAAGAGTGCATATCTATTTCAGAATCATAATGAGATAGAAATTTACAACTTCCTGTGATAATTTGCCCTGCATCATCACTGCTGAAAAGGACTGTCCAGCATTTGTCTGGCTTCACTGTAGTATGTATTCTGCTTTTCTTTGCTGCACTAAAGAATCCCCTTATTCCCAGACCCTTATGTCTCTCTCTGGAGGAATTTTTCTCCCGTTAACTTTTAAAGGTATGAACTCTAGAACTTGGCCCAATATTTGTATTATCTTACTGTTGTTTCATATACAACTATAGACTTATCCTTATTCTTCATGTATCATTTAACATTAAAAGATCACTGTATAAACCCTTGCTGAACTGCCCATTCTTTCCTCTGAAATCACCTCAGAGTCATCTATTTCCAGGTTAAAAGACCCCTGTTTGTGTGGGTGACAATTCTTCCCTCTGGCTGTGTAATCCTTCTCTTCCAAGTAATAATCGCTTTGCTTAAATAGATTCTGCTTACCATGCCAGACTGTAACTGAATGAATCCATCTGACTGCTCCCTCCTCTTTAAATATTTTTTAAATCATTGTATGATCTGCAAATCTTGCCATCCATGAATTTGTGCCACCTTCCAAATTATTTGAGTTACCATTGAAACACGTTGTTTCTAAATCATGGAAGACTATCTCTCAATATTTTCATGATAAGGCCATTTATCATTTACTGGTAATTTGCAATGTCAGCTAATCAGTCCTTAATGAGTATTACTTTGATAAAGTATACTGTTATTTATTAAAATAAGATATAGAGTGATATTAAATCAAATGCCTGACTAAAACCTACACAAAATTTAGAGACATTCATCAAACAAATTCACAGTCTGAAATGAAGTTTATCTAATATACTTGTATTGCTTTAAACCTATGCTGAATATAATAAACTTATTCTAACCATAAATTTATTATTAAGCTTGCTTTCTTAGCTAAATATTCCTTAAACATTCCAATGTTTTTTTCCCATTGATGACATCTAGCTAACCTGTTCTGCAGAATTATTTCTTTTAATAAAAATAAACAGCTCAATACTCACACTCCAGAATTTCAAAAATATTGCAACATATCTCTTCAGCTTGATATTTTGTGTCTCTTAGGAAAAAGTTATCAAGTAATGAGCCCTCTGATTTACTTATTTTATCACCAGCAGATGTTGTTTAACATGCTTTTAAAGATTCAGTGCTGTTTGCATAGTAGGGACACTGGATCTCCTACTACCATATGGGCTTGTTAAGGAGCAAACAGCACTTGCCTCCTACTGTGTGCCACTCAGTATTGAAGAGGTATAAGAGCTTTTTGTTCATCTTTGTGTGAATAAATGACACGATTAATTAAAGAGTGACTGACTAGCTTCACTTGTGTTCTTTGAAGGTGTTAAAAAAAGCAGAAAGAATTAGCTATGTGCATCCAAAATAAACCAAGAAATAAATTTCAGCAGACTGTTTTCAGAATCATAGTAGGCAGAAACAGTGTTAAGATATAAGTGGTAAGAGTTCTTATTCATTATATTTAATACTGAATTCAACCTTAAGCACCCCTTTTTTTTTTTTTCCTATTATTTGTGAAAATTACCTAAACATCATTAGCCATTATAAATTGATGTCCACCTGGCAGAGTGCCCTGCAAGGGTCACTCAGAATGATCATTTGCCTATTTATCCCTGTGTCTTGCTAACTCTGAAATCAAAAGATAGCAATTTGGACATCAACAACATATCACTGTAGACTACGTTTACCAGAAATATTCCATTAGTGTGCATTATCCTGAAATCTTAACCCATCTCCTTTTCCTCCTGAGATTCCAAAGGACCCAGCTGGCAAGAGACCAAAATATCAAGTTTCTCTCATGTCTATTACGATAATGGCAGGAGGTCAGACACTGAAAGCTGAGAACACAAATGCAGCATAAACCAAACTGAATATTTTGATAACAGAGATGTATGGAGGTTTGTATCCTCTTGCAATAGTCATTAGCTTTTTTTGTTTGTTCATTTGAATTGGAGTTTTTCAATATACTAGCTTCAGTGATTACTTCTTTACTGAAAAAGCTCTTTGATAAGAAAAACATTTTCATTATTGCTGTTGTCTGTCAGGCTTCTCAAGTCCATTTTAGCAGCAACATTCAGCATACATACACTTACTTTTCCTTTTCTATATCCCAGGTTGGTCCTGCCTGCTACCACTCATAAACTGATGGTATCACTTCAAGGCCAACAGAGAATAAATAAGTTTCAAGAAGTTAAAACTAAAATCTTCCTCACCACATGAGATATCTAAAATTTAGGCATTTATATCTGTTATTTGACTATAAAGAATGTCTAGACATTGAGAGAAAGTCTAGACAATGGAGAGAGACAATCATTTTTAGGATACAATCCACCTCAGTCCAAAGGAAACATCCAAAACCAGTTAGAACTGAAATTAAGAAGAGTCATTTACTATCATGGCAATATTATTGATTTGGTCAGATATCAAAAGCCAGGTGAGGGCAATTTGGTTTTCTAAAAGAGCAAAATATTTTTAGTTTAATCACTGTAGCTGAGGCAGAATTTTTTATCCTCAGAATCTTGGTAACTACTGAGGCGTCCAGTAAGGAAATAATAATAAAAAAAAGGGCAAAACTATGAAGCAGCAGTCCAGAATCTGTTTCCCTTCCTCACTTTTTTTCCCCACAGCTCAGTTCACTACTCTCACCTGTGCATTAGTCCATTCCATTTCAGGGAAAGGTCCCAGCTGAAGGCCTCTACCTGTGGGATTCTCTTCCTCTTGTCCTTTCTGGAAGTACATAGAGACATCTACTCAGGTCACGTTCCAAACTCAGATGTTTCATTATGTTTGCATATGGTGCTTAGTTGTGTACTTTTGCTTCACAGTTTGTTTCTCAGGGATGCGACGAATTTGCTCTATAACTGCTCTGAGAATTAATCTGGCATACCATCTATTCCTTTCAAGCTGTAAAATGTTATCAATACACACTAAACTGCTCAGAGGCTTTTTAACATCATTGAAAAAGCATTATGTTCTATAATATTCGATGTGTTATTGATTATGAATACCTGTGGAACAATTATTTTTCCTTCAAGGAAGATCACACAGGGGAGAAATATTTTACAAGAATTAACACTGCCCTAATTTATTTCAGTATATTTTCAATATGGAACATCTACAATCTCAATTAATTAGCAAATCAAGCAAAAATGCTATAAAGGCATGAATAAATATTATCTTTACAGTCCACCTCTTTAAATTTGAAATAATCTTGTTTCTTTTAAAATTCAAAACCCACTCTATATTATATTTATGAATTTATGATGTTTAACACTAGGAGATTATACACTTACTTTTAACAAACATTGGATTTATGTATTTATGTACGTATGTATTTATTTATTTATTTATTTTAGTAGAATGGAAAATCTGCAATGAACTCACACCCCTGACTAGGTATGAGCCAATGCCACAGCAGATAACAGGAATTCTTACCAAACGACATTGTGCCCTGTAAGTAAAAGAACTGTGTTGCAAGGATCACAATGTTTGTAAATAATAACATTATTTTGTATTCAAGCATCTATTAGCTTATTTTTATTTAGTAGAATGTTTAATTCCTAGAGTACTGAAATGGATTTTTACGAAGTTCTTATTCATTACATTGTTTATGTAAAGTTTATGCTCATCTTGTTATATTACTTTAAGGGTTTTTTTTTTCATATTTTATTAAAAATTATATCTTTTAAAATGCAAAAGGATAAAAAAAAAAAAAAGAAACATTGTTTTCACTATCTCCTGCAATACTAAGACATTTTACTTGTAAGCACTAGTTGAACAATACATTTAGGGAAGTCTTGAGACATTGTCAGTATAAAGAATGGCTGCTAATTAAAAAAAACGGGTGTACAACAGTTTATTGTTAAGTATAGTCTAAGGAAAAGAGATTTCTTGCTCCGCTTTCAAGCATCACTAATGCCATAAAACAGAATTGTTAAGAGCTGAGGTTTATAGTGATTCTGTCAAACTTCAGGCACCTGGACGTGAGCAAAGAGCAGATTACTTTCAGATGAGGGAAACTCGTGAGAATAGTTCAATGCCCAAAGGCACTGGATCATCTTTGGAGGATGCATTCATATCATACCTTGGTCAGGATGGATTTAGTTCTGAATATTCAATCAAACTCATATGCACAGGATATTTTAACATAACAAAATTTGGACTAACTTTTCTCACAGTGGCAATGGATTTCCACACATCAAGATAGGGCCTACAGGAAGGGTTGGAAGGCACTAAAGAGACAAGTCCAGCACAACTGATGCATTTAGACCACAATAACTTTGAAAATCAGTACATGTACTTTAGCTTTTAGAACAGACCCTGGAGACTCAAAAAAATAAATCTATAGTTTTGAATACATAGGAGAAATGCTCATGGAGAGCTAAGAACTGCCCTGAGGAAGAAAACATCAAATGCAAAAATACAAAGAAAAGAACATTTATATGGAGATTATTCTCTAAAAAGGAGTCAAGAACGAGATTCTGTTGCAAAACAGTGTTCCTTCAAAACACTGCTGTGCATAAGGACACGAGTTATAACTATTGTGCTGTAATTACTGACTACGAGAAAACAGCAGAGATGTATCATTGGAGAACACTGTGTTTTAAGATAGGTACTGAACAAAAATGAAGGAAACCTACACAAGAAGTAAAACAGTAATGAGACATTAGAATTCACAGCCTAGGAAAGACCAAAGACAGGATATTACACGGGGATAGTGATCAGTTGCCTCCACTGAGGCCAGAACCTTGAGATATCATCCTAAAGTGGCTGCTGTGGAAAAAGCCTCTAACTGCTAAAATGCTGAAGCGCTGAAACACTGAAACAAAGCCTTTTCAGCCCTTCATACTATGAATCCATAGCCTTTATCAATCAGAACTTCAGGTTTCCAGGTAATTTCAGCAATTTTATTTGAGAATCAGACAAATAATAGCCAGTCATCAGGAAAAGGCATATTCTTCTGCATTAATTAAATATACATATATACATATATATCTGTTTTCAAATCTGTATTATACAAATTGCACTGAGTGCAGAACTATGGTGTAGAAATGTAACCCTCTTTGTAAAACATGCCCTTGAATAAATGGAAGTGAAGGAGTATTTATAAACAGCAATATTTTTAGGCTTCATAATGTATACTATAAATCTGACAACTCTAGAGGAGAGTGTGTTTCACAAATAAGACTCTCCTGTTGTTATTAGACGTATGAAGTTAGCACTTTGTCTTCAGCTGCTGCTTCATAAGGATTCCTTCAGAGGGCTGAAGCACCTCTCCTCTGAATAAAGGCTGAGGGAGCTGGGCTTGAGCTTGGAGAAGGCTCTGGGGTGAACTCAGTGTGGCCTTCCAATTCTTTAAGCTCATGTGCAGGAGGGAGAGAGACTTCTTATACAATCTGAGAGTGATAGGACAAGGGGAAATGGCTTCAAAAAGAAAGAGAGGATATTGAGATTAGATATTTGGAAAAAATTCTTTACTTGGAGTGTGGTGAGGCACTAGCATGGGTTGCCTAGAGAAGCTGTGGGTGCCCCATCCCTGGAGGTGCTCAAGGCCAGGCTGGATGCGGCCCTGGACAGCCTGAGCTGATCAGCAGCAGCCAACCCATGACAGTGGTTTGGAACTGTATGGGTTTTAAGTCATTCTGTGGTTCTATGATTCTACAATGCATAAGAGTATGGGCTTCTTCTTTGTCATTTCTAAAAGCTCTGTGAATACCGCAGATGTCAATGTCCAAGTATTCCATTTTCAGAAGGGATTATATGTATCCATATTTAGAGGACAGCATGAAAAAAATTTGTTCATATGTAGTTCAAGGAAGAATTCATTTCTTGCCATGGAAAAGGAATGGCACATACACAATACTGGGATGTCCCTTGGTCCTACAAAAGTACCTTCATACAACATCAGACAACATCAATAAGTCATCTATCTACTCAAGAAAAACTGAAAAAAATAATTTTTTCTGTCTGACAAAAAAAATCTTAAGAAAGTGAAGATCATGAGGAAATATGAAGGAACTAGGAAGTTCCTGATAATGTTATGTCGAAGGCACTGAAGTGTTGCTATGCCAAGAAGCAAATGAACCATGAAGGCAGGGAGAAGAGGTGCATAAAGAAAATTGGGTTACTGTGTCTAAATAAAGCAATGAAAAACTGTTGCGCTTACAGGAACTTCAATATACTGATTGAATCAACATTGTTTAGCTTAAATGTTCCTTATGCCAAGAATGAAACTGTTAGATTAATTCTACAGAATTTTTGCAGGTGCAATTACAAGTCACACTACAGTCAGCATTAGCATGGGGTGATAGACTTTTTTGGCTAATAACTTTGTTCAAACTACAAATTTCAATCACATCAGATAATGAAGGGAAGAGAAATTTCAAGTAAAAGCTTAAAAATATACAGGAATCTACAACTTCCTTTTAAAATTTGAGTCTTTCTTCTTACCAACTTGTAGCAAAATAATAAAAGCTTGATAGCACATTGGTGATGAGTCCAAAAATACTTTTAAAGCAGGCAGGCTTGTGAATGAAATGAAAATTCAAGACCAGCAGATGGGTTTAACTGCTGTTAAATGTGGAGTGGTTTCCAAGAACATTATGTATGTAATAATAAATAGCCAGAGACATAAAGTTTTCCCAGTAGTTTAAATCCTAAGAATATGAGCTAAGAGAGGGCTTTAAGCTTTGGCTCACTGCAACATCTTTACATTTTACCCTTGTCTACAGCAGCAGAAAGTGCTTGTTATTGACAACGGGTGTCAGCAATGGGTGCAATTAAAACAGCACTGAGCACAGTTTTACAAGCAGGCAGGTTTAACATGGGCTTTCTGAAATAAGAATAGTTCTTGGCTGCGTTTGCAGGTTAATCACACTCAGCAACAGTACAGTCATTGTCAGCAATGGATAATTACACTAGTGTACACAATGCCTCAATTTGTGCATATGTTTTACATAATAGCTGTGTTACTAATTGCCTTCCCTTCTAATTCTTGATCTGGATGCGGGAATGGGGATGGTGTGCCACAAGTAGGATTCCTGCAGTTTGGATCTAACTGTCTCCATGCCTCGTGCCCTGCTGGTTTAAAGCAAATGTGAAGTTCCAAAGCCCCATGAAAATAGGCAGTCACTTTTCTGTTTGAATTTAAAACACTTTTGGCTTTATCTCCTAAACCACTAGAAAATAGTTTTGTCAACTGGCAGCTATGACTATGTTAAAACTGCATTTTGTACCACGTATCATTATATTTGACTGACAAAAATATTTGTGACATGCAATAAAATGGGAACTTATAAAGCCATATGGTTTTGCTCAGAAGCACTGACAAGGAAGACTGCAAAAGAAAGAGTGGAGTTGAGAGAAGAAGAAATCTAGACTGAGATGGAAGCCCAGAAAAAATGTTTGTTTCTTGTTTTTTTTTGTTTTTCAGTGAAGCCAATTGCTTCTGTAGAAACAAACGCTTTGTGAGAAACAATGGAGAAGAGTGGTGCTTGGTCCAAGGAATACTGGAGACCAGTGCAGACCTGTGCTTTAATGCATGCATCTACCTGCAGAGATGCACCTGTGATCCTGGTTAGTTAGTTTGTAGTATCAACATGTGCAGAATGTTACCCTGGATAAGTTGGAGGGAATGGGAATAGAAAGAGAACAAGTGAAAGAAGAAAAAGGTGAGGAACCAAGTGAAAGAACTGTATCAGACGTGTCCTGACCACATACAAATCTTCACATGTGGTACAGAGTATATACTTGTTCTGTTGCCAGCTTATTACTTTTCAAGGCTACTCTAGAAAATCATGTCTCTAAGCTGTAGTGCTATAAGCATCTCTTTTCCCACTTAATTTTCTCTGTAGAAACAAATTTTGAAAGAACTATCACAAAAACACAGCTCTTCAATCCTATCATTGAACCCCCATTCATGAAATGGATAAAATTAATTCAGGTAACTGATGCTTGTGTTGCATTCAGTGACCAGCTAGTGTTCAGGGGTCTTCCAAGAGATAGAATCACAAAACTGTAGGGGCTGGAAGGGACCTCCAGAGATCATCTAGTTAAACCCCCCCCACCAAAGCAGCTCTCTAGACCAGGTTGCTCAGGTAGGAGTCCAGGCGGGTCTTGACAGTCTCCAGAGACTCCACAGCCTCTCTTGGCAGCCTGTGCCAGTGCTCTGTCACACTTACTGTGAAGTTTCCATGCATATTTGTGCGGAACTTCCTATGCATCAGTTTGTGACCATTTCCCCTTGTCCTATCACCACACACTGCTGAAAAGAGTCCAGTCTTATCCCTTTGCCTCTCACACCTCAGATATTTATAGACATGGCTCAGATCCCCTCTAAGTCTTCTTTTTTCAAGGGTGAATGGGCCCAGGTCTCTCGGCCTTTCCTCATAAGAGAGGTGCTCCAGGCCCTTTATCATCTTTGTAGCGCTGCACTGGACTCTTTCAAAGAGATCCCTGTCTTTGTACTGGGGAGCCCAGAACAGGACATAATACTCCAGGTGAGGACTCTATCCCCTCATCAAGGTCATTGATGAAGATGTTGAATGAGAACAGATGCAGCACCGAACCCTGAGGAACACTGCTAAGTACAGGCCTCCAACTGGACTCTGTGCCAGCGATCACAACCCTCTTAGCTCTCCCAGTCATCCCATTCTCAACCCACCACCCCATCCACTCATCTATTCCACACTTCCTCAACTTTGTTATAAGGATGGTGTGGGAGATCATGTCAAATGCCTTGCTGGAATCAAGGTAGGCTACATCCACCCAGCCAGTAATGACATCATAGAAGGCCACCAGGTTGGTGAAGCATGACCTTCCCCTTGTGAACCCACGCTGACTACTCCTGATAACACCCTTCTCTTCCAATTGCCTGGAGATGGCATCCAGAACAAACTGTTTCATAACCTTTCCAGGGACAGAGGTGAGACTGACTGGCCTGTAGTTCCCTGGATGATTTCTGCACAGCAGTATAGACCCAGCCACCCTCCACTATCATAGGTACACAATACCATTATCTGAGGTAAGAGTTCTACTTCTTCTACATGACTTCTACTTGTATCTTTCACTTTGCTATATATATATACATATATATATATATATGTATATATTCACCATTTATCAGTCTACTATGACTTTAACAGTCTTAGTTTAAGAGTAGAAATGCAAGTTTGATTTTTTTCTGATTCCTGTTAATCAAAGTTACCAGTGACGACAACTTCACTTCAGTGGAGACATTTGAAAGTTCTGAATGCAAATCACAGTCTGATCAATTTCTCAATAGAGATTTTGGTTGTTGTTTTGTTTTTTTTTTTAACTTTCTTTTCATCAGCCACTTGGATCTAATGTTTAGTAACTGCTACTTAAGCTTAGGCCTGGTAAACTGTATCTACTTCTCAGATTATTAGTCACCTAGTTGTACTACATACATCAAAAACAGATTTGGTGTGTATGAGGTCCTCTTTCACAGTAGCATCTCCTAATAAAGTAAGGCTAATAGTCAAGCACAAGTACATAGGTTTGTACTTTTTTTCCACTTTAAAATGTGAAACAGCATATGCCCTTTGTATATGCCTTTTTTTTTTTTTTTTCCTGAGCAGCCAATATGAGCCTCTTTTGCATAATATATGTTGTATTTCTGGCATATCCTGCAGGTTTTAGATTGGCAATATTACACTCCAACAGAAGCCAGTACAAAATATTTTTCCTCTTATCTCATAGAATGTTCACTCTAACTAACCCTCATTTCAATATGTTTCTTTTCATTTTGGAGTTTGGACCATTTTTTTATATTAAGATATTGTCAATTGCATGCAACACTTGGTCCAAAAAAAGAAACTCTCTTACAGGTTTGCAAGCAGTTCATGAATTATGCATTTTAACTAAGAGAAGTAATTTATCTGAGCAAAAATGGCTTTCCAAGCCATTTTGAAAATTTATATGTAGTCAATATTAGCTTATATTGTCTTATATCCACGAGACATTTACAATGACAATTTAAAGTCTCCTTATGTATTACAGTAAACTGATATTCAGCTTTTATCATCTGTAATGCAGAAGCTATTTCCAGGCTTCTTAGAGTAGAGTAAGAAGATTGAAAGCAAACTTGTATTTCATCTACAAAAATCATTAAGATCCTCTAATTCTTTCATCTTTTCCAAACTTTTAGCAATATTAAAGCATTTATTTCTCTTATTGCTCTCCCTCCAAAGAAAATGAAGTGTGTTTAGGATGCAAGTTTCAAAAAAGTTTAGTGTTATGATCTACTAGTGCCCCTCGAAAGCTAATAATACATGTAATAGCAGTTCATTCAGCTTTGAGTGAGTAGTTCATTCTTTTTCCAAGGAGCATCTGATCACAGCTGACTAACCTTTCTAGATCCTACAGCTTGTGGGGTTATCAGTGATGTGCTTTTTGCTGGACGATTTCCAT
This sequence comes from Odontophorus gujanensis, assembly GCA_013399175.1. Lineage (NCBI taxonomy): Eukaryota > Metazoa > Chordata > Aves > Galliformes > Odontophoridae > Odontophorus > Odontophorus gujanensis. The sequence continues at coordinate 258,823 of VXAB01000401.1, forward strand.
TGTCCAGCACAACTCATGTATAGAGTCATAGGATATACCAAGTTGGAGTGGTGAGGCACTGGTAGAGGCTGCCCAGAGAAGCTGTGGAGGTGCTCAAGGCCAGGTTGGATGGTGCCCTGGGCAGCCTGATCTGATGGGTGGCAGCCCTGTCTGTGGCAGGGGTTAGAACTGGATGGGATTTAAGGTCTCTTTCAACTGAAGCCATTCTGTGATTCTGTGATCCATGGTATTCATTACATGTTATTTATTCATCCAATTAGTTCAATATTCCCTTAATGTGGAATCTCCTCAGTAAATTCTGTTCTTTAGAGACCTCTCTCTCTGGTCAGCTTTTGCATGCTGATATGGCTGTGCTGTCAAGTGCAGGTAATGCCCCATATTTTTTCTCTTTCTCTTCTGTCCCAAGATCTGTGGATATTCTTTAATGAGGTACGTGCAGTACTTAACTCTTCTATTGTTAGGAGTAATATCTAGTGTCAAAACTAAAAAATGAAAACAACTGTTTCTGGGAACCATGTCCAACTTCATACATATCCCGTTTACTTTCACTTTGGGTGTGTATTTATCTCCTAATGAACTGCTGCTCATTGCTCCTATGAGGATTCTTCCAAACAAAACATGCTACTGACTCTTGTCAACTTCTGCAATGCAATGTAATACATATTCCTTTTCATATCTTATCATTTGTGGCACCAAGTGTGTTGGCTTCCATTAACTAATGTTCCACACATGTTTTTGCTACAGTATAAGTTTGATGCTGTACATTTAGCTTTTTCCTCTTGCACTTGTGGGATTCTTAATTGGGATATTCAATCATTATTCTAAGCCTGGACTTGATGCCTTCTTTCATTGGATAGGATGAATTTCTGGGCTGAGGCCAGCAAGATGAAGTTCACCGAGACCAAGTATCAGGTTTTTCACTTTGGCCACAACAATGCCAGGTGATGCTACAGGCTTGGGGCAGAGAGGCTGGAAGACTGTGTGGAAGAAATGGTCCTGCAAGCATTGGTCGATGCTTGACTAAACCTGGGCCAGTGGTATGCTCAGGTGACCAAGAAGGCTGATGGCATCCTGACTAGAATCAGAAATAGCATTGCCAGCAGGAGCGGAGAAGTAATCAATCTTCTGTACTCAGATCTGGTGAGACTACCCCTTTAGGCCACACTACAAGATAGACATTGAGGCCCTGGAGTGTGCAGAGAAGCACAACAAAGCTGTGAGGGATCTGGAGCACAAGTCTTATGGGGACCAGCAGAGGGAACTGAGATGGTTTAGTCTGGAGAAGAGGAGGCTCGGGGGAACCTTATCACTTTCTATAGCTCCCTGAAAGAAGGTTGTGGAGAGGAGAGGTGGGGTTCGATCTCTTCTGCTAACCAGTAATAGGATGAGACGGAATGGCCCCAGGTTGCATCAGGGGAGATTCAGGTTGGCCATTATGAAAAATTTCTTCTCTGAAAGAGCAGTTAGGCTGGAATGGTTAGTGGAATGGGCTATCCATGGAGGTGGTTTAATCACCATCTCTGGAGATGTTCAAGAAATATTTAATGTTTTACTGAGGAACATGGTTTAATGTTCAGATATTGGTGGTAGGTGGATGGTTGAACTGGATGATTTTGTAGGTCTTTTCTCACTTTGGTATGTGATGATTCTGTGATTAGTCAAATCCTTACATTTTTCTTTCTAGGACTCTTAATTACATTCCCTGGGGTTTTGTTTACCCTCTAAATCACATGAGTTTTATTGGGATAAGAATCTCTTCTCCACTACTTTTTGATACAGGACAGCGAAGAAGACTTGATGTGCACTTGGAAGAGATGTAGTTGAATGACTGCGAGAAAAAAAAACAACACTGGGTACAAAACAAAATACACAGTCATTATGTGTCTGTGGCACACATGAGGGATCAGCTGCGTGGGCTGCACAGCAGACTGCAACAGCATCTCAGTGCACATGTTTGAACATGGTCTATCATCTCAGACAATCCTCCAGCAATGCCAAGTGGCTCTTCACTCATAGAGTTTCCTCAATCTTTTATATCTCTGAATAAAACTACAGTTGATATTTCAAGCTTATGGAGTATGGAACATTCCTCAATCTTCTTTACTTCAGTTGTATAGTCTCTTTGCCTGAGGCAATGAAAACTATCAAACATATCGAGTATTTCAAAACCAGGTATTGCAAGAAAAGGAGCTGCCCTTTGTTGGCATTCACTGCCTGCAGAACTAGAGTGGTGTTGTTTTCACTGTCTTCCACCTTCCTGGAGAATTTCATCCCCAGTGAATCTGACTTTGAAGTGTTTCACACTCCCCTTTTGTGTATTTTCTCTGATCCTTTTAACTCCTTCTACAAATCATACTCAGCAATCCCTTAGTTCAACAGCACTTGTGAGAGGTCATCTTTAGATTATAACTGGTTTCAGCTAGCTGGAAATAATGAAAGAAATCTGATGTTACCTCCCATGACCCAGAGTCTGTCTTACTCATATGAACACAGAGACTTTAACTGGATATCTCAGAGAAAACTAATTGAAATGAGATCTTTCATGAGACTCATTTCAAATACATCTTTTTTAAAATTAAATTTTGAAGCATTCTTTATAAGAAAATAAAGCAAATGTTACTACAGACAAAAGAAATATAATTACAGTGAAATACATTTGGGGATCTGGTACAAAGAAGACAGGGATCTCCTCAAAAGAGTCCAGCAGAGGGCTACAAAGATGATAGAGGGGATGGAACACTGCCCTTATGAGGAAACGCTGAGAGACCTGGGTCCATTCACCCTTGAAAAAAGAAGATTCAGAGGGGATCTGATCCTCATCTATAAATATCTAAGGTTTTAGAGGCAAAGGGATAAGACTGGACTCTTCTCTGCAATGTGTGGTGACAGTACAAAGGGAAACTGAAGCATAGGAAGTTCAACACAAATGTGCATGGGAACTTCTTCACAGTGCAGGTGATGGAGCACTGGCACGGGCTGCCAAGAGGGGTTGTGGAGTCTCCTTCTCTGGAGTTCGTCAAGACCCACTTGGACACCTACCTGTGCAACCTGGGCTAGGGAGCTGCTTTGGCAGGGGGGTTGGACTAGATGATCAATGGAGGTCCCTTCCAGCCCCTACAATTCTGTGATTCTGTGACTATAACTGTGCTGTATTTTTGGATACTTTCATGGGCATAAATATCCATTTTGTGCTATATCTAAATAAATAAGATACACAAAATCAGAAATACATTGGCAGGAAATCTTTGTGTTTAAATTTAGCAGGATGCTAAGCATTAAACTTTGACCTCATGACTCACAGGAAAAATATGTCTATTTAAAGTGAAATATCTACTTAAATAGAAATACTTGCTCTATTTCAGTAGGTCCAGATTTCCTAAATTTAAAAAAGAGCCACTGTTTAAAGGAAGTCCTAAATCTAATTGTTCTAGCATTTAATTCCTCAAATGACAACAGAATAGAATTTTTGTGAAGCTTCTTTGCCAATATTTCTCTATTCTCTTTAGATGCATTCTTAGTGAGTTAATACTTATATCTCCTTTGCATACACATAGCTCTTAAGTACAATGAACTCTTATTTCCTCTGACTTAAAGTTTATAGCTTTGAGACTTTTAAAGTCTGCAAATCTTCATATTACTTTCTGAGTCTGCTGAGAATATATTTATTCAAACATTATGATTATATTATGCTTATTTTTGCTATATATGTTTCCTGTATTGATTTTATACAACAGCTCAGCAAGAATATGCTCACATTCAAAGGACTCAGAGATGTGTATTTATTTGTATAAGAAAAATGAGACACCCTCAGTTTGTCCTCTGAAGTATTAATCCTCTGTCTGAACCACTACCGTTAAGAATCGTGTCACTGAAAATAGAGTTACAGGGCAACCATGGAAAAAAAAAAAAGAGCTATATTTCAAAGGAGTACTTTACATAATGCTTGTAAAGATTACTACCACAAATGTGTCATTCTCTGAATCTCATGACAGCATTAAAAATGAACAATACCCTCTAATGCCTTTACCATTTAGGTACATTCCACGGGAGTATAGTATGTGCTTTTTTCACATCACTTTCCCTTATTCATTCTGCCTGAACAAAGTTGTTCAGATGCCATTCAGCTGCCAGTCCCTCCCCACACCAGCAGTAAACACCTCCCTCTTCCTGGACATAAAATCATAGAATCATTGAACACAAAATGGCTTAGGATGGAAGGAACCATAAAGATACTTCAGCTCAACTCCCCTGCCATGGGCTGTGAGCTCAACACTACTTATCAGTTCCCTTGGCTTGCTAAGACCTGCATTTTTGAGAGACACTTTCTCGTGATTGATGTTTACCTTCTGTTGTCTTATGGGAGAGGTGGGAGATGCAGACAAAGAAATCAAGGGACAGACCATTGCATGGAACTGTGCATTGGAAATGTCATTCATTAAAGTGTTATGGGAGGAATGGAGAGAATTCAGCTATGTCACCAGACTAATGTATCCTCCATAATCCCTGTCAAATAGTCAAATGATGCCCAACCCTTCTAAGAAAACATCATGGTTGAAATCAACTTTACAATATTAAATGTGCGCCAATGTGTGGTGTGCATATAATTAAGTGTTTGACACCAGCAAGTTCATCTGCAAAAAAAAGAGAAAGAATGCCAGTTTCAATTTACTAACTCATGAGATACATGACTGCAGAGTGTCTGTCATGGAGAGCAGCTAAATTTGCAAAGTGATAGATCAGATTTATGATAAGATATGGATTGTTCGGACATACCATCTTAGTATTAGTACTTATCAGTCTGAACAGAAATTCAGCATCATCTCTACATTGCAACACTTGGCTAGAGAAATATTAGGAATAAACCACTTTTAAAGATGAAATTTCTGGTCTGATTAACAGGTTGCTGATCAGCAAGTCCTAAATCACTCTGATCATGACCATGGTAATGAATGGTCTTTTATATGAACATACATAAACATCTACTGCAGATAGGAGATAGAGCCAAGGTTGCCATGGGAACATAACCTCCAGTGTTTGGTTTTTTTTATTGTTGTTTCTTTTAATATACTTAGAATTAAAATGATAATTAATAAATAAAATAACACATCTAATGTTTCAATACCTCATTTTTACCTTGTAATTTGTTGTGTTCACATTTTCTTTGGGTGTTTAGGAAGTTCAATTTATTTGATAGGTAAATACTAGAGTCCAATGCAATAACTTCATTGAAAACTTGGTTTTCTAATGGGATATTTTACACAGAATTCATTGTGCAGGAATTACTACAGTACAGTATAGAAGTAGCTGTGTCAGTTTTACACCAGGTGGTTCAGCTGCTGATAAGGTAACCTCTGAAGTACCACTGAACTCAGCACAAGCTATGCAATTGCAACTTAGATTATGCCAGCTTTTGATGTATTGAGGGTTAGGAAGGAACAGAACACTTTGGGCCCTGATCCTTCTTCACAAGCAGCCATTGTCACACACACTAACTAATCTACAAGACGCATTAGCAAAACCTAGCCTTGCTTGTCACCATTGTCCTCCACTCCTATTTTCTGGGTACACCACTTTTCTTCTCCCATGCCCTTTCAGGCCAAGAACCAGTTTTCTTTGTGTGTTAAGAAACCTCAAGGTACCCCTGAGTGTAGTAGTACATTCAGGCTCCTCAGCCTAAACTTAGGCTCTGGGTTTTTAGAGGTGGTGACCTACAAACCTCATTGATGGGAATGATTAAAAGTATGCAGCAAATAGCCTTCCTCAAAAGTCTTCTCTGCAGACCAGGGCTCTTGGGCATTACAGAAGTTTCACAAAGATACCAGAAAAGCATAGTGGTCATTGGAGTCATCTGTCTTTTCACTAAAGTGAAAAGTAGGGAGAAGAGGAGGACAAGAGGAAACCCCATAACTCTCTACAGCTACCTGAAAGGAAGTTGCAACAAGATGTCAGTCTCTTTTCTCAGGTGACTAGTGGTAGGAAGCAAGGAAAGTGAGGAAACAGTCTCAAGCTGTGCCAGATTTAGTTTAGATTGGACACAGGGAAACATTTCTTCATTGAGAGTGGTCAAGAGTTGGAATGAGCTGCTCAGGGCAATGGTAGAGTCCTGAGCCCTGGATGAATTTATGAGACATGTAGATGTGACCCTAAGGGACATGGTTTATTGATGAGACTCAGTAGGTCAGCTTGATGGTTGAAGTTGGTGATCTTGAAAGTCTTTTCCAAACCTGGTGATTCTTTAGTTCAATGGCTCCAAAGGGAAATTCAATTTTCTGTACTATCAATCACTAGAAGGCATACTGGATAAAAGAAAAAACAGCAAACCCAATAAAAAACAAACTATCTCAGCTTTTCCTCCACTTCTGAGCATGTTGCTTCCTCTGGAGACTTGGATCTTGCCACAGATTGTATTCAAAGAAAAGATACTGGCTCTGTGAAAGCATTATTGATCTAATTGCAGTTGCAGTGCAGCTACTGACCCCAAGAACATTAGCTTTATACTCTACAGTTGTGAGATGTATAAATACTGCTGTCAATACTGCAGACATAGAAAATGTGTTTTCTGAAGAGCCAGCTGGTGTATTCAAGCAGAAACGAACCGAGATAAAAAAAACATCTTTGGCACTGTAGTGAAATGAGACCCTATACTATAGGTCTGTGCTGAGGAAGGATCTCAGTTGGAATATTCAGTATAAGTCTCCTCCCTAAAGGAATAGCACTTAATACATGTTAAAATATAATTGCATAATTGGAACTCAAGTGTTTGGGTTATGTAAAAGGTGCTGTAGGCGTATCAGCTTAGACAGAGGTAATTGGATCTTGTACATTAGTGTTTTACCCTTAAAGGGATAATCAGCATTTTATTTTTCTTAGTCATGAGGATGCTGAAGCCTAGAAACTTGGGAGAAAAAAAGGTGCTGTCTGGAACTAAAAGTTTATTCCTACGGTTTCTTTGTTCCTGACTCATACACTGGCTCAACTGTAAGAATATTTTTTCAGTAGATCGCCTGCTTAACACAACCCCAGCGGGGTGCCCACACAATGGCAGCAGAGCTACTGCTTTTGGAGAAATCAGCATAAAACTGAATTGTCAGCATGCATCAATCATGGTATTGAAAATAAGACTAGATAGTAGCATTAAATAATACAATACTTTGCATGTATTTATAGTAACAGGTCATACACATAAACCACAAAAGAATTCTGAGGCAGGGCTAGGAATAGAAGAAATCAGAGCTTTAATCCCTCCTTGAGGCAAGGGTTAACTTTTTATTCAGAAAAGAGTAAACAACCACACATCACTGCTTAGCTCATCTATTTGAAGGATAAAATAAAAACAAATATGATTTTACTCACAATAAGTCAAATGACAATCAATGGTTCTACAGTTTTTGAGTATCCAATTGAAGCCCTCGAAAAATCAAGTGGATGTGCAAGAGGATAGTTTGCTACTCCACCACAAGCTGAGGATAGGAAATGTCACTGACTACTTGGGTTTTCAAATGCACTGCAAATATTTCTACAGAGGAGAACTCATTTAGTTTGAAAAGGATACAGTGCATCTCTAGAAAGTAAAGCAGCAGAGCACAGGTGAATGCTGTTGTTAATGTTATTCTGTTTTCATTTTTACTAAGATGAAATTATGAAGCTTCTCGAGATAAGGGTGGGGGTTGGTGGGGTGTTGTTTCAGGAACAGGTAAATCCCACAAACAACAGCAACACCCAGCCTCTTCTAAATTCCTTACTATTATCCAATACATCCTTGTTTTTTCCAAATAGAAGAAAAATATTTGATAGAAGAAATTCCAGAAGAAAACAAAGCAAAACAAACACACACAAAAAAAGAAAAGAAACAAAAAACAGACTTTAGTCTTCTCATTGAGAAGTTGCACCAATCTTTGGAATACCCAAATTTAACCAAACTTTCAATTCAAATCAACAGGAAGTTAATCCGAACTATAGGCATCACCCTCATTTCTTATTTCTCCCTCCATGCAATGCCAACTGAAGTTCTCCCTAACTTATGCGACAGGTAGATTTGGGAGGAGTTTGAGAACACTACAGATATCTTGTCTTTAGATTAGTTTAAGTCTATCTTGCTAAATAAGGGGGAAAAGCTACTTTTCGGCTTCATTTTATAAGTGTCAGCAGATCAGGTCCTGTGGATTCAAAAAGCTGAGCAGTACAAGCAGAGCTCTCGCTTCAATGTGCATCTGAACAGACATGCGAGAAGAGAAGGAGCAAAAAACAATCAAAGGCAGCCACCACTAGGAGACCAGTTGCTTCCAACCACAAAGGTGACAAGGTCTTGGTGTCTCTGCTCATATGTGCAACGTTTATTGTTTATTTATAACAAACTAGGAAAAAACAAAGAGCTTTGCTCTTCTTTTGGGATCTCATCTGCTAACCTGTATGGATGGTGTATGCCTGCAAGGTCTTAGTCTTTCAGGAATAGTGTTATAACTTAAAACATTATTATACTGGCATGTGTCATACACAGAATTGTTATGCTTACACACTGTAGGCTGAAGAGCATCATTATGAAGTTCACTTCATTTTCAAAGCTTTATACAGAGAAAATGTAATTTGCAGAGTGACAAGTTAAAAAACTGCTCAGTTCTTTCTGGTTTTCAGCTTCTTCTCTTATGTTATACTACAGCTACATTATTCCCTTATTCTTTCCAGTACGCAATAGTCTTTAACATTATAAAAGCAAGACAAAAAAAACACAAATACAATTCTATATTCATCATGACAAGAAAATGAGTTTGGGCTTGTAGTTAATGAACTAAGATTATCAAGACTTATATTTACTTGCAGAAAATAACAATATAGTAGCTAAAGAACACCAAAGGAATGCTGTGTTTACTCTATTTTATCACTTTTGCATGCTTTGTCTTGTACTCAAAAAAGCAATCTAATACATGACCACTTTAGTCCCCCTTAGTAAATTTTGTGCCAAAACTTGTTGGCCCCAGATCCAAATCAAATTCAAGAGAAATTAATGGATCAAATTTTGTGTTCCACATATTTTATACTCATTTGATACTTTCTGCAGCTTTTGTCTTGCTCATCTAAGCATGATAGGAAAAGTAAGGGAAGACAATATTCCAGACTTGTGTACTCTTTTAAATGGAAGAAATATTTTCAAATGAAGTGTACTTTTTGGTGAGAAAATTCATGATCCTTTAACTACCAGCTCTTACTGAGATCTGAAGAAATTTTGTACACCAGCACTTCAATAAAAAGCCCTGACTCTAAATCCTGAAGCTAAAATACACCAAAGAACAGGCATCTCAATGTCTTGATATTTACATCAGCTGTTCATGAAGTTTAGCTAAATTTATAATCACATATGGAGGCATATCACCACAATAAATTTCTCACCATTTGATCAGAAGAATACAAAGGGCTACAAAGATGGTGAAGATTCTAGAGGGGAAGATGTAAGAGGAACAGCTGAAGTCCCTTGGCTTGTTCATCTCAAAGAAGAGGAGACTGAGTGGTGGCCTCATAGCAATCTACAAAGCCTCACAAGGCAGAATGGAGGGGCAGGCATTGATATTCTATCTCTGGTGATCAGCCACAAAACACAAGGGAATGCAATGAAGCTGCGATGGGAGGTTCAGCTTGGATGCCACACTAGAGGGTGGTGGGCATGCAATGGGATCCCTGGGGCTGTGGACATGGCCCAAAGCTGCCAAAGTTCAAGGAGTGTTTGGACAACACTCATACAGAGTCTGATTTTTTGAGTGGTCCTGTATGGAGCAAGGAGTTGGACTCGATGATCTTTGTGCGTTCCTTCCAACTCAGGAACTTCTATGATTCTATGAAATTATGTAGGAGATTTTACTAGTTCTTAATTGAAGGAGATAAAATCTTAAGAAGGAGATGTTTTAACTACACTGGTGGGATGTTACTTATTAGAGTTGTTGAAAATAAAACTGTGTTGTTATTTACTGTACCATTCAAAGTTCTGTTTTACTTCTCACTCTTAAAAAAAAACCTCAGTGACTTGTTAACTTGCATGTTCTATATAAGGCAAATAGACTTCTGTTATTGCAAACTTTTCTGACACTTTCAGATGCAGCTTTACAGCCTTAAACAGACATTCCTCTGCTCCCACCCACCATCTCATCCAGGGCCTACAGTCACCAAATTTTGAGAATTTACGAGTGGGAGTATTGCTAATGCAGCAGGTAAGTGTAGAGCTTAGTGCCCTGTTCATATGGATGCATGTATACATGAGAGGATATGCAAACTTTTCTCTATTCCTGTCCAGCATTTACTCCAGAAATTCTCTATAAATTTCAGTTTCTTTCTCAACCACATCCCACTGAACTGGAGTCTAACTGTGACTTCTAAATGAAATCCAGCAGCAGAAAAGAAAGCAAATACAAATATATTTGAAACAAAAAGCAAAGCAAAGCAAAGAAATAAGATGTAGAGCTGAACAAGGGAAACACTGGAGGAAATGTAGTACTTCAAGTACAGATCCAAAGAAGATGCTTAGTTTCCATCTAAAGCAATAGGAGATGGTATGTAAGCAATTTTGGAGTTAATGTTAAAGTCTCACAAACTCTGCCAGAGCTTTTATTTCTGTTTTACCAATCCAGAAAAAGTAAAAAACAAAAAAAACAAAAAAAAAAAAAAAAACCCAAAAAAAACTCTAACCCCAGTAACAGCAGCCCCTACAATCCTCGCTCCTGGGAATGCTATTTTATCAAAAAGTGTTACATTGATTCTCAGTAAATCTTCTGTGGAATCAATAGAGGAACAGACAGTAACACTCTGAACACTTAACCCTCTTTCTCTTGCTTTCAACATTGGATTATGCTTCCTAAAATTCCTTCTGTTTCAGCTGAAGCAATATTTCACTTAGAACTGCTAAAACCCACACCATTTCTACTCTAAAGTGAGGTGCATGGTTGCATGCTAAATGGCTCCACATTCCTCCTCCTTTCAGTGAAATTTGGATGAGGTGACTTATAGAGGTCCTTTCCAATCAACATTTCTATGATTCTGTGATTACTTTGTACACATTCTCATATCATGAGCTGACCCTATTCTATCTGAGCTCTTTTTTTGAATAAACTGAAGATGATGGAAGAAATATCATCAGACTACAGAACAACTAATTCTTATTTACTAACAGAAACTTTATTAACCCTTGGAGACCTATACTGTCCCTCTTGGTGAATGCAAACAGCCAGGAGATACCTTGTACTTGCACACAGAATGTGGATTAGTTTGAGAGCAGTTCCATGGCACCCTAACATTTTTATTCCAATCACACTGGAAAGTAGTTGCTCTTTGAAAAGGTGCCTCCCTCAAGCAAGGAAAAGAAGTTTATGCATCAGATAGGTACATTAGGGAACTGCAGACAGCAAATTAACACTTTTTAAGGAAGCCAACTCCAGCTCAGGGTTCAACTCACAGCTCTATGAGAGAGACAGCAATCCTTTGTGCCAAAAGATGTACCAACCTGACCTGAAGAAGCAAGTGTGAAGATCAGTAATCTTACAACAAAGATACTTTTAATACAAAAGCTCCTTCTTCATAGTCAGATCTTCCAGTCATCTGAAGACTTATCTCACAAAATCACATTTCCCTCTATCTCTGCCAGATCCCAACATGTTTCAAAGCTACAACCTTTGAGACACTGGAAAGATGTATCCTTAATGCTGTAAAATTAAAGCACAGTGTGCCTGAAAATCATGTGGGGGTTGGTGCATATATTAAACAGTGCAAAATACCAGGGCTTTAAAGGAGAAGGTGCAACACGGGTGTCTGTAGTGCACATAGATGCACAAAATTAGATCCTCAAATGTATTTTCTAGGTCAGTTTTCTCCCTCTTCTGCTCTCCTCCTCCTCCCCTGGGCTTTTATTAATTGTTCTGGGAGGGAATACATGTTTCAAAATGTATCACCAAATGATGTCCTATGAAAACATATTGTCCTGGTTATTTTATACTCCAAAGTACTGAAGTAGTAGTCATCAGTTAATTTTACCAGTGCTAAAATGTACTATGTTTCCTTATGATGCTAAGTGTTTATTTCCCATTTTGTTGATTTATAATCTTACTTCAGCCAGTGACAGGTAACTTTTACAGGTACTTTAACAAGAAAAAATAAATTACAGAATCAAAGAATCATTAAGGTTGAAAAATACCTCTAAGATTATCTAGTCCAGCTGTTAACCCATCACCACCATGCACACTAACCATGTCTCTCATTGCCACATCTCTACATTTCTTAGAAACCTCCAGGAATGGTTACCCCATCACTGCTCTGGGCAGCCTGTGCCAACACCCCACAGATCTCTCCGAAGAAATTTTTCCTAATAGCCAGCCTGAAACTCCCTTGGTGCATCTTGAGGCTATTACCTCTTGTCCTATTTCTATTACCTGGGAGAAGGGGCTGACCCCCACTTCTCTTCAACCTTCTTTCAGAAGAGGGTAATAAGGCCTTCCCTGAGACATCTCTTTTCCAGGTTAGAAAACTCCAGTTCTCTCAGCTGCTCCTCATAAAACTTCTGCTCCAACAGTGCTACTAACAGTATGGAAAAAACTTTCTGTCAGTTTTACTGATTTCTGTGTTCTGGGTTTCATAAGACTGTAGTATTTCTTTTTTTTTAATTTACTGTAAATTGTAAGATTTCAGATTTAACTCGCAATTTTAAGTAGTCATATGACCCTCTGAGCTGGGCTGAATGCCCTTTCAAACCATCATCCTGACTAGAGTTCTTTAGGAGCCAAAAAATATGTGCAAAGCAGTTACTAATTTGCCTCCTTGTACCAGAATTAAAATGATTTCTTTGCCTTATTTCTGCCTCATATATCATCCTATGGCTATTTGTAAACAAACTTTACAAAATAAAAACTCAAAGAACCAGAGCTCCAAAATGTGCTTCTTCCCTACTTTATCTATGTAGCAATGGAGTGGCTGGTGATTAGAGCCCATCAGCACTTTCATTTCAAATCCACTTCTCCTGAGGTTTGCAATTGAACCATGACAATTTGCTATAGGCAGAAATTGGGATGTGAAATCTCAGACCTGGAGGAAGAGTTTTATAAAAATATAAACAATAGTATTTCAAGTTATAGATGAAATACTGTGAGGAGCAGGATGGGCATGGAAAATGTAGGAAGAAATGCTTTTATTCTCTTGTACATCATTCCAAATGACCTCCCTGATCTCTGTCTCATCATGGCTTTAACTTGTTCCTTAAAACCCATGGCGCATTGTACTTACACTGTTCATTTCATTTCAATGCTGCAAGCATGCAGTAATTATTAATTCTCAATACTTCTCTGAAGTAAGTATTACCAACTTGATTTTCTAGAAGGAGATGCAATTTGCCCCAAGCCACAGCAGGAATCCTGTGTGAATCAGAAGTAGAAATAAAGAAATCCAAGCTCCCTGGTCTAAATTGAGGCCACAGGTTCCCTTATGACAGTGACTCTTTTCTCAATGTTTTATATGACTGATTTTGATGTGATGAAACTATATTTAATAGAGACTAGGGTATCCCTACCCAAGAATTTAAAGGCATCCTGCTGCCAGCTGATAATGCCTCTCAGAATAAATCCAAGTGCTAGATCTAACATTAAACTTGCAACTCACATTAACAAGTTGTTCTTAAAAGTTATATACTTGGCTTAAAATCTGGTAGACAACAGTGCATTACTAATTTACATTCCTATAGTTATTCATATCCTTAATTCACTGAATTCAAACTTCTGCCTGACTAACAGGAGCTGCAGTTGAAAAAGCACCGGTGGACCATAGAATCACTGAATGGCTTGGGTTGGAAGGGACCTTAAGGATAATTTAGTTCCAGCTCCCTGAGTAGGATGGCCAGTTACTAGATCAGGTTTCCCAGGACCCCGTCTAACCTGGTCTTTAACACCTCCAGGGATGAGGCATCCATAGCTTCTCTGGGCAGCCTCTTCATGTGCCTCACCATCCTCTGGGTAAAGAACTACAAGTCCTTGGCTTGGATGCAGCCAAGTTGGTGGGAATTCTTCTACGGTGGAGAACACCTGTATGTTGAACACAGAACCTTGTCTTTCGTTGAGTTCAAGGTAGGTCTCTTATAGATACGGGCTAAGAACATTATAACAATATACACAGGTGAAGGACTAACTGCTTCCACGTGAACTTACCAGCGTGGTGGTGGTAAGTCCAGAAGAAACAAGCATGCCACAACTTTTATCGTCTCTATATTATTTAATTTGATTTTCCAAAGTCCCCATTGTAGAATCATTACTGACACCCTTACACTACATCTGATCCACAATATCTGATTTTTTCAGCTTGCTTTTTGGTTCCAGGACAAGTTTTTCAGAGAGGCTTGAGTCCATGTTGCTATTGAAGCGTAGTTTCACTAAACAAAACTGAGAAGATGTGTTGCAGGCTTTCAAATATCATGTAGAGACAAGGAGAATAGGTTGTGAGATTGATGGCATAGGGTTGAAGGATAGGCTGTAGGCTACAAGTCATCAACAATGATAAAGCCTCATCTGTTTTCTCTTGAATAGGGTCCCTGTAGTGAATCATGGCAGGATTACAGTCCCTAGAATTGTTCAAGAAACATGGAGTTTTGGAGCTGAAGTACATGATTTAGTGGGAATTGAGATTGATGGTTGGACTAGATGATCTTAGTGGTCTTTTCCAATCCTAATGAATCTATGATTCTGTGATTCAAAAAGCATAGAAGCATCCCAAAACTGCCAAGGACCAAAACTATCTGTTCTCTTTTACTTAGCAATATAGGCATATCCCCAAAAATCTTGCAGCTGTCACAGGTAACAACAAATCTGTTTCCATAGGAGGTAAGAGCACATCTTGCAAAGCAAATGACCTTATACAAATGACCTCGTCTACAATGTCTTCTGCAGTCAACTATCTATCGATTCACACTCTGTATCACGCTTGCCACAGCCACAGAGCCTCCAGGTGATTTATGAGTAAACTTCAGTGTTTACCATCGCTGGCATCTTTCTGAATATTCATATTTGGTGTACTCCATCTTAATTACACTAAACAGCTGTGAGCATTTTCTAAAGGAAATCTCTCTAAAATAATGTGTCAGAAATCTCAGAGTCAAGGTTTCAGAAACATCAGTTTGAGGGAAAATTGAAAAACAAAAGTTTCAGCTTAACACAGATTCAGACAATTTACCAAAACTAGAAAAGCTGATTTCTGGGCAAATAAAACTTACTGGGATTTGAGGAGGGCCATCTTTACCCTCAGAATTCATAATGGTACTCTTCACACAAGAGTGAACTGACTCAAAAGAAGAGCCCAAAATTCCTTACTAAGTTCTGAGAAATGTCTTTTGGGATCACAGATCACTGACTTCTAAAGGGAGCCACAGGAAGTTCCATCAGGAATTTTTCTTCCCATTCAGGTTTCCATTTCATTCAACACGACCTTCAAGAAGGATCTCTTGAAAAATCCTATTCCTAGTAATTACTAGTACTATATCAAATGCTTGAAGATGAAATATAATCAGAAAAATGAAAATGATAAATAATAAATACCTATATTTTAATAATGAGAATACTTCTGACAGCTACATATGAAACATAAAAGCTACTTTTCAAGATCAGGAGAATACTGCTCAGTGACAGTTTTCAGTTTTATTGCTATTATTACTTAAGTTTATTTATACAACATTTCTTTATCACCATTCTTTTCTATGACATCTGTTACAGGTAAGATGGATGTCTGTTTAACATTCTCTCAATCAGTAATTAATTTGTAAAACCAAACAGCTTACTCTACTGTGCATCAAATTATACCAGTATTTATATATTTGTATTTTAAAAAACACACGTTATCAGTAAGTATAACTTACAGCAAAAAAAAATTAGAAATTGAATGTCTGAGTACACACTAAACTTCCCCTTCCTGATACTTAGTAACCTTTAGATCCATGCTTTCCGTTCTACTTTTTCCATAGGTAAACATTATTGTCGTATTTAGTGCTTAATTTATCCAGTGCTTCAGTGCTTGTGTAATCATGACAATCAACTCTGCTCTATTAGGAGCTTAAAAAAAGAAATCAATTTTTCCCAGCATGGCTATATGTTCGAAGTTACAATATAGAGGGTATTCATCACGCCCTTCAGCTGCAGGTGAATTCTTAGTAACCTGGAGTGATGAAAATTAGATGCCATTGCTGTTCTATCAGCAAATATTTTTGTTGTTGATGACAGAAGCATGCATAGAAAGTATCATGAGCCCTCCAGAGCAGTGTCCAGCATTTGACAAATGCCAGAAACAGATGCTTTGGCAAAATATGGAAAAAAAGCCTATAGTTTAAACGGTAAAGTGATTTTTGAAGATCCTGCTTGCAAGAGCCTATTCTTTCAGTTTATAAACTTTTCAAAATACAAACATTTATTAAAAACACAGAACTTTTCTGTGTTGCCTTCTTAATTTCTGAGGTCTGCACATTTTCTCTAGTGTAGTTTCTCAGGGAATCTCCTATGAGTCTCCTATCTCCTCCACAATGTACAGGCAGCTCGTGGGTAGGACAGTGTCAAAAGATGAGACATGGTATTGTCACACAAGCAGAAATATTTATAACATCTGATCTTGATTCGTTTAGAAAATGTCTGGGCATTGCCTGCTGAGACATTGGCCAGTACCAGCAAGTGCCAACAACTGACAGCAACACTTGTCTGCTTTCCGGTGAGTTAACTCCTACTTGATTGAGGAAATGGGATTTTCATTTCAGAGGACTCAGAATCTAACTTTTTATTTTTTGCCTGATTTTCAAACTTGCCATATCTCACTGGTGTTTCTTCTTTTCTGCTTGTGCCTCCATGTCATGGTTTTATGATTNGAATCCTTGCCTTAGTCCTAGCCCACTGCTTTCTCCCCAAGCCCCAGAGCTGCTTTCTCTGCCTTGTCCTTGTTCATGTCTTTTCTCTCCTTCTCCCACCTGGATCATAGAATGACAGAATCATAGGGGTTGGAAAGGACCTCAGGGGATCATCAAAAGCAACTCCTTGCTAAAACAGGCTCTTCCTGGTGCTGCCTCCTGCCTCTCCTTAGCCTTTGCTCACTGTTGTATCTTGTGATGTCAACTTCTGCAGCACTCACAGAGTTCAAGATAAACGCAGGACCACTCAAGAAATCATAGTCTACTCACTGCTAGAGCACTTCACCAGTGAAATGCTTCTCAGTGATTCAGAATAAGAAGTTTGGAAGAAGGGCATCTACTATATTCCTAATACTAGGAGGATTTCCTGGCACAGCCAAGCAATTTGCTACTTTGGTTTCAGAAAATGTCAGCCTGGCGAGCTGTCAAATCAGCATATTGTTGTTTTTTTCCCCACACACATTGGTGATGGATAGGGACACCTGGGTAAGGGCTTCATCCTTTTCTTGAGGTAAGAGTGTTAAAGTGGAGGATGTTATGCAGTGCATAACTGAAGGAGAGAAAGAAAATAGATGTAGCCAGCTGAAATTGCTTGGGCTCACACCCCATGTCTAGCTTGCATCAGTGCTATGCAAGAAGAATGCTCTCCTTGCCTCAAGCTCTGTGCACTAATGCACAAATCTCTGTGACACAACTGATCTTACTCAAAGCCTCTTGCCAGTGGCAATCCTGCATCTCTTCTGTAATTCCAGTTGCTGAGCACTTTTATTTTAACGCTGCTGTGGCCTAGCAAGAATAGGTGGAAGTAGGTTTCTCAGTGCCACTGTCAAATGTTACGCATAGCAAGTGGCAGCAGTGTTCCAGCTGACTTGCTCGGCTGATTCCCTGTGAATAGGCAGTAAACTCTTTCAGAGACTTCTAGGGCCCTACACAATATATCGAATTCTATAGATGGATCACAGCAGTCAGTATGACTATAAATACATTGCATTTTTACATATCTTCATTTCTGGACCCAAAAAATCAGAACAGAAATATGTCTAGAAATAATAGTGGAATCAGAGGTTATGTCCACTTCAGCAAGCAGCAGGCAAGGAGTCACAGAATGAGGAGCTGACTGGAAGGATTAAGCAGCCATATGAGACATTTTGGGGTGTGTTTTGATTTGAAGTAGTTCTAATTTGGTTTTATAAACTGAAAACCCAAAAGATTTTGTGTAGTACTTGTTGCATTCCTGGACTGCACTTTTCTGCTTAATGTCATCAAAAAGCAATCCCATTTGTACACTCCGAGCTTTCTCTGTAATAGAAAACAAAACAAGATACATGTGTAGGACTGGGAGATGCACTTCAAAACTCATTAATAATTTAAATGAGAATGTTAATCTACATGTATCCAGAAACCACCTCAGAGTGTTCCACGAAACCCACAGTGTTGCATCAAGTGCCTACAGCACACAAGTCTTTGCTTGTGGTCTACAGCTTAGGTCTACTCCTAATCCAAAAAGTATTTTCTCATCACCTCAAATGACTTTCTTTAAATTGTTTCTTTTAATAACCAGATATAGGTTATGAAAAGAAGAGGCTATTCCCTATTAAAGATGAAGTGACAGACCAGAGTTTGTGCAAGACAATAATGCTGGTAAAGAAAATTAACAAGTTTCTACTAGTTCAATCACAATGTTAGTATAAGCTATAGAAATGTGACTGCCCACATATCATTCAGTAGTAAACCTTCTACTTGTGTTAACGAAACTTCCTGTTTAGCAATAGCTTTGCAAAACATGCACATTTTAGCAGCTGAAGGTTAGCAGCTTTAGGTTTGACTTCCACTCTCACCTTGGATAGTGCAATAGATAATTATTTGGTTGTTTCAGCTAAAATAGAAAAAAGATTTGAAAAAAAAACAAAAGCATCTATTGTGCCAGATAACAGGTTGCTATAAATGTTCCAGGAGGAAGGCAGGAAAGGGAGGAAATTATATTTTGACACCTTTTTTAAACTTTCATATTATGCTTGGATGGAAAATCAAACATAGACAGAAGGAAAGGAGAATTTATCAAAATACCTGATCAAAGTTATAAAACAGTGAGGTCACAGACTTGTCAAAGGAGTCTCTTCAATAACTATTTTCCATACAGACATAAGGACATCAGATAAAAAAGAAAAACTTCCATGCAAGTGTCAGAGTTATGACTGCAGGGCAATTTAAGAAACATCTTTGTCAGTCTGAAATACCTTCCTGGCGCTCCTAATAAGAGCAAAATGAACAGGATATTAAGAGTCAGGAGATAATTCCTCAGCAATACTGAATTAACTATGAGGTCTCAGTTCAGGAAAGTGAGTAAGCATATACAGAGATTTAAGTACGCATATAAATCTCCTCACTGAGAGTCTGAGATACACCTTAGCACATCTCTGAATGTAGACCCGTGAATGGCAATTTTTTTTATTTTTATACTTGAACCTTCCTTTAATCCAAAGACACAAAGCAGACCAGCAGCTGTGGAACAACGATGGGACTCAGGGGATGTACATACTTTCATGTCCCAGCCCTTCAAGATCATGAACAAAAAAATGTTGCAAAACACATCCTGGCACCTAAGGGCCACATTTTCAAACCTGCTTATCTCCTCTCTGTCTCATCTCTATAGTCCTGTGAAGGAAGCATTGGTACTTCCCTACCAGAAATGGGAGAAGTGCTTAACTATGTTCAAGTAGAGTGCAATAGTGACACTTCTGATAGCTACTTCCCTGACATTCAGATTAAACTGCTCTGAATTCTTAGCAATTTGAAGGTCGAGGATCATGAAACTAAGCACCATTGAAAGTAAAGGCCTAGGATGAGGTCAGTGGTCAGAGTACAAGAAATCAAGCCAAAAAGGAAAAGCTTCCCACAGGCACAGTTAAGATTCCTCTGCTGCCTTCTTTGTAACATATGCTGTAGTAAGACATGCACACTGTCTCCCTGCCCCCCCAAATTAACTCCCTGGCACCACCTGTTAGGAGTGAGCAGACTGCAAAAAGCACTGGGGACAGATATAAATGGTTGTGACGGTTTTGATGTAGTGCATTTCTCTCACTAACTTCTGTGCCTATAGGAAAAGATCGTATTTAGCACAAAATCAGAACTAAAAACTGTAAGTCAGGATTTTGAGCAACAGTGCGTCACTGTAACTTGCACTGTCCTTTAGAAAGGAACTGGTTAACAACCTGACCTGGTTATTTTATCAGTTGGAGATAGTTGGCTGAAATATGAATTCTTTTGTTGTCTGCTCCACCATCTATATTTTAAAACTTTCTTCCACACAGAACACAAATGTTCTTTCTGTACGTACTCCTTCCCAAGTTCAAGAACCGTGTGACAGCAGAAGGCGCAATAATATTATGAGCATGCTTTGATCCATGATTTCATGATGTATAACTAAAATATTTCCCAAAAGAAACATCCTTGTTTATTTCCAAACTTTTCTTTGCTTGTAGACATTGGACCTGTATCTATAAATTGAGAAATATAATCCTACGAATCCAAAGCAAAAAGTTATGTATATAGATTAGGGCTGCAGAATGCAAAGGAATGAGATAGGGGTGCTTGAAGTGAGGCAGGGGACAGATTGAGAGGCATTCAGATCTCACGTATGCATGCTGTTGCCGTCAAAGAGCACTAATGTGGCACGTGTTGAGCCAACTCAACTCACTGATGCTCCTTCTCATCTTTCTGAAAAGGATCGCTATCCTGCACAATCTCTTTTGAGAAGCAGTTTGTACACCATCACAAGAAGATAAAACATGGGCTGTGACTAACTTAATGAGCCTGAAGCTCCAGAGAAAGAGTGGGAAAAGAAGTCTGAAATTTATTATTTTTATTCTCCTGCTTATTCCTAACAGGATCTGAAAATCATGAAAGAGCTTAAGTGCATCAAAGAACATCCCTTTGAAAATCATGCTTACAGGCAGGAATACAAATTGGATACCAGTCCCTAGGTCACTGGCCTACCTTTGTAGAAGGGTAGCTTGCATTTAATTTCCCCTGACTAACAATTCACCTTCAGTAATTAGAATTTGATACTTGAAAACAAGGGGGTTTATGTTTTTAAGTTAAAATTGCAAATAAATATGAATTGTTCTCATAAAAAAGCTGCACAATAAAAAAGCTTTTAAATTGTTAGACTCTTGATGCTATTTATATCACTAGTGGCATCATGACACAGCGATTAAATTATAACCCTTTCACTAAAAGACTGTATTTTCAGCTATTTAAGATGGAAGTAAAGAAGCAAGAAACTTTAGTTCAGGAAAGTCTCAGGACATAGGCAGGCCGTAGTTTGGGGAAAGGAGAAGGTAGACAAATGGATTGTAGATGTTTGACTGTAACCTAGTTCATGTTTAAGGGCATTACAGGATCCTGTAGATCATTAACCTCTGCCCAAATTAAGTTTAGGGAGCATTAGGTGATCTATATCCTATTTCCTGAAAGTACTTCATTTTATTCAGGCTAATCCATCAAATAAGAACTCAAAATATTATCCTGTGTTCTCTGGTTTGTGGACTGTACAACTAGAATTTGATTCTTGTAGCATTGCCATCTTTGAGGATCAGTAATTTTTAAGTCATCTGTGTAAGTTTTTAGCACTACCTTTTTATGTAAATGCTCTTTTCTTACAGTATTTTAAGCACACAGGAACATTTTTTATGTAATTTTCTATAAGGATAACAAGGAAAAATAATGAGAAAAACACTTTAAACCCCTCGTACAATTATTGTGATTGACCCAGCGATCAAAGAACCAAACTTGTTTACCCAAAGACAAGAACTTTTTTAAAACATGCCATCACTTTTGAGTTATTTCAGTAAAATCACAAATAACATTTGCTATACCCCAGTGTCGAATCAGGATAATTCTATGGGGAGAAATACAGCCTAATCCAGCACCTTTGTTAAAAGATTTGGGGTGGGATTGCATTACACAGTCCAAAATGAAACTTCTCTGTCTGACTGCGCCACCTTTTGATTTACATTTAAAAGAGAAATTAAATGATTGTCCGGTCCTTAAAAGAAAAACACTTCTTTAAGGATATTCCCATAGACTTAAAAACAGCTTCAGGAGCTTACTTTTTTTATTTCTTACAGAGAAGTGCAGGGCTGCATACTTTAGTACTGCTGTTACAATTAAAAGCCATGTCAGCCATAGAAATAGAAAAAAAATAAACCATATTCATTCTTGCTGGTTTGTGTAATAACGGTATACACATCCAAATCAATAAAGCAGGGCAAACAGCAGCGTGGTGGCTCAGTAATCTTAGCACTGTTAGCTAAGTATGCAACCGAGTCTAAAACAAACGCTTCATAATCCTCCTGATTCTCCTCTGTAAATCTATACTCACACAACCCTGGGAAATAAGAAACCTTTACTCCTGCTGATTTTTTTCTGACATTTAAAACGGATCGGCTGTAAGCCCTAATTTAAAGGCAACGTATCGCAATTCGCACTGAAATCTCTAGTCAGACATGAAATTAAACAGCACAGATATTCAAAGGAGTTACAGCATGCATTTAAATACATTAACCACGTCCTACCTTGCATCCAAACATCAACGACAAAGTGTTGTTGGTGCATGCAACTTTGCAGTGGCAAATCATTGGTGTAAAGCAGTCAGGATTTTTAACAATAGGGCACATTCCTTTAGTGCTGCAGTAGTGGCAGCCTTCTGAAGGCTAAAAACAAGTAGCTAATACAGCACATGGAGTGGCAACATATGCTGCTCAACAGCTAGCTTTTCTCTTGCTGGTCAGAAGCAGCCTGCTTGAATCTCTACCTGTGTCCCATTCAGCCATCCCCTTCTTTGTTGATGAATCAACGATGCAGCATTGATCGCGAATCTCAGGATTTCCCTTCCTCTGGGAAATTAGTTTTTACATTGGAAAAAAAAAAAAAAAAAAAGGGGAGNAAAAAAAAAAAAAAAAAAAAACAGAAAAAAAAAAAGGGGGGGGGGGGGAAGAAGAAGAGAGAAATGGAAATGAGGGGGACTAGCAGGTGTGGCAGTATTAGCATGTAAAAGGATGTAAACGCCTACTCATAACAATCACATAAGATTGTCATGCTAGCTGAAGTGGGCTGAAATTATTCCATCGGAAGAAAAATACTGCAGCTCCTGATTTGGTAAAAAGCCAGTGAGTTGCTGCAATACATAGTCATTGTGGGGAGAGAAGAGAGAAAAAAATTACTTATCTAAGAAGCCAGAATCCTCAGCCTTTATCAATATGCATTCCAGCAAGGATTCCCTTCCCAGCGCTTCCCCGAGAAAAAGAATCAAATCAGTCGTAACTCCAGAGAAGCGATGACCTTTGCTTTCCCCAAAAAGATGAATCTCAGCATGAAACAAACTGTACTCAAAGCTGAAAATCCCAGATGCTGGGAGTTTGCAATCAGGGAAATGCAAGTAACATTTATCCAATCCTGGCTTGCCACATGGGAGCTTTCTCCAGGCACAAATTTACAAATAGACAGGTTGAAGGATTGCAGGAGACACGGAATAAAGATATGAAGTTACATGGAAAATGCACCAGCGTGAAGCTCAAAATGCAACCCTCTCTAAGCTCTGCTTTTGAGGCAACATAACCGCTGACTCTCCAGCTAGAGCTGTTATCCTATAACCTGAAAATGACTTTTTCTATTCCAGAAATGCAATAATTAAAGAAGTTTGGGAGCATAATGCTGCTTTGGATTCGGTTAAAGCTGCCGCTGCTTCTTCACTTAAAGCAACACCAGCTGAAAATGCATAATAAAGCATTTGGATGTGCAAACTGCTAGCTGTGCTTTTTAAGAGGATTATTTATATCAGAAGTTGGATGAATATACCCTCCACTTCTAGGGTCAGCACACGCAGATACAAAATGCAAAGGCTGTGATGAAGGAAGCAAAGTGATGTCTTCACAGATTTCACAGCTGATAGCAAAGCAAACCCAGCAGTTGTGTCACAGCGACTTGACCCTGCGTTTTGCACCTCACTAAGCTCTGCCCATCACATTAGAAACTCTTTCAAAAGAAATGAGAGCAGCTTGTCTCCCTGGTAATTGTGAGTGCATTCTCCAGGCGCGATTGAGACAATCTTCTGTAATAAACGTGAACGAAAAAAATTGTTATAGAACAGAATGGAGAACATGGCAAATGGAGATCTGTATGCAACTCCACCAGACAGGATAGAGTCAAGGTTACAAAATTGTTAAACAGATCTGAGACTGCAGATGGTAATGAAGAAGAGCTCTTCTATTAAGATTTTATATTTATATAAATGCGGATATATGTTTGTGTGCATTGCATGCATGTATTTATATTTTAAGAAGGATTTATCTGGCACAATTTGCCCTCCTTTGCAAAGTTCTAAAATACAGGGGGAAAAAAAAAACAAAACAGTTTATTGAACAGCTTTGACTCTACACTTACTTTATCACTGTACAACTTCCTTTTTGTGTGTGTGCCTCTGTGTGAGTGAGTGTGTGTGTGTGTGCAGCCAAATTTCATCTGGGTATGATATCTCCTGACTACTGTTCCTCACTCTTTGAATTTTCAAACTTAGAATTTGTGAGAACCTGTGCTCAGTAAAATGACAGCAGTTGATCTTTCAGAGCACCAGATAGGATTGCTCTGCAGTTAAAGTTACAACCCAGCTCCAGTTCTGAAGATTTATTTCTTGCAAATAACAGGCTCTTACAATTCAGTGTCCTCAATTCACTCAGCTTGTAGCTTTAATTCACCAGCCTGGACATGAGTGCAATATGCTTTGTTATGCCATGAGAGTTGGCTGCGCAGATGCCAATCAATCAGCTATCAATTATCTAAGTTTGTCTGACCTGTTCGTCTAAAGAGACACTGCAGCAGTGCTCCTTTCTGACTTGCTGTACCAGTAATCGCCTGAAACAGTGGCTGAGCCTGCTTAGAAACATACTATGGTGACAAACAGCAGCCATAACATAGCTGGATCTTTGATCTGTTTATTCCTAGCTTGCCTGTCTCGTTATTAAGCTATATATTATACAGATTTTCTTTCAAGTACTGTCTCTCGAATAACCAGCACTGGTGTAAATATAGAAAAGTGTAGTTTCCATGACAATACATTCCATAGTTACAGGCAGCAGCCACCAGCTTTAAAACATGAATCACAGTGCTACCTTAAGCTGTGAGCATGCTGTATCACCAGCCTTAGGAGTATTAATTTGGGATGGGGGTGGCATAAGAATATTTTTGGTAGACACTACTACAAAATGCCAGAAAACTCTGTCATTTAGCTGTTTTAGCCATTCTAATATCCACCCATCTTAGACCTTTAAGAGATCAGTAACGCTCTCAATCTGTCCTACTCATCAGCATTTCTAATATAAGAATAGATTGCATCTGCACTTTTTGATGTTTTAAGCATGATGTCCTGGTTTAAAACTGGACCCGTAATCACACAAACACAATTTTTGATGAATGTTCATGGGGGCTAATTAAAATCACCTGCTTTTAATTTCTAGCTCAGATCTCCAAGAAGGGGAGGAACACAATCCAGTTAGCCTCTTGAATCTTTTGGGTCTGAATGCATTCAGCTGGCTCCTTCTCTCAAAAGGGAGGATGTAACTGTTTATTCAAATTTCCATCTCCTCCCCAGTCCCTGATTATCAGGGATGTTATTCCAGACGTTCAACCAGAACAGCTTTCACCTGTGATTTTGTTTCTAGTGTTAAGATGCATCAAACACCAGTCACCTGAGTATTGTGCAAGGCACAAAATAGATCTCCTTACACTTAAACTAATTGTTGCTTTCAAGTGAAAAACAGTTACCTGATATACAGTCATTTGGGAAAAGATCAGAAAAGGAAGATTCATCGAAATTCATTCCTTGAAATGACAGATTGAGATAATAACTCATGTCACAATTGGCCAAGACATTCATTTCAATTATGTGACAATGACATATAGAAAACTGTTATAAGAAAGCATTTGCTCAGAGATCCACATTTATCTCTCCTACCAACAGCACTCATCACAGACACAGATATAAATTGCTCATTGCCAGTAAAATTATTTAAACCCTAGACATACCGCAGGAGCAAGGGTGTCTATATTTTTTCTCTCTCTGACACGAATTGCAGAAGAATATACATTGTCACTGTTGTCATATGAAAAAAAGAGCATCCACAGACCTGCTGCATTTAGTGAATGCACCAGCTTCCTTAGGACTTCAGTGTGTTGATCCAGACTACCTGCTCTCAACCACTGTGCTGCCACAATGAATCACACCACTTTTCTCAGTGAAAGGGGAGACTCCCAGTAAATTGCTAAGTCAAGTCATTGTCAGCAGCTTCAAACAAAGCAACCTCATCAGTGAATAAGTCACTTGCTTCAGTCTGAGTTCCATCTTTGAAAAATTCTTCCCTCTTTCACCTGCTGGGTTTGGGAAGAACACAAACTATTGCCCCACTTATCATCCCCACCATCTGTTCAGCCAGTAAGGTTTCTCCAGCTCTACCAATCTCAATGACTATTGCCTTCACTCAACATTTCCACATTCTTCAGTGACATCTGCCTTCCACAGTGCACCACTTTGTGCAAAATGAATTAACCTACAATGATGCAGTTGCATTACCATCATGTCTGATGGTACTTCACCACCTGATGCGTACACATAGCTTCCTGCATCAGAGTTAGCTAAACACTTGAGCCCTGACTTTCACGTGAGAATTAAGATTTATGTAAGTTAAAATAATTGTTAATATAAATTGTTTTAATAATTGTCACAAAGAATTTCTAGAAATTTAGCCTCAACTATATTAGGATATCTAATTGTGTGTGGAATTTTTGTTGTTTTCTTTTTAACACTCAGCTTCTCCTATTGTGGAAATAGCTTACAGTTTGATATCAAGTGTAGATTTCTATATTTCTCCTTAGATATTTTTACTACTTGACTTTCCATTCCAATGCTCCACCAAGAAAATTTCTTCTAAATGCACACCACACCCTGTAGATACCAGAGGATTAATATGATTAATATGCCTTCGGACAAGTTATATGCAATAATATTTTCTTCTAATCTTCTGTTAGAATTTAAAATCACCTTCTCTGTTGCTCTTCTCTGAATTCTCTGTATGCTAATCAGGGCTCCTAAAAAATAAATCTGCCTCTGACAGTGATTAAAGAGTTGTCTTCTCAAAGAATCATATTAGATGAAAGAAAAGCAAAACAAAAAACAAAACTTGTTACAACACAGCACATACAAAAATATCAGAAAACAAAAATACAACAAACTTGAAAAATCTCCTATCAAAATAGAAATGACTGCGCACAACCCTGTTCCTTAAGAATTTTATTATTAAAATTCTTCTCAGTTCCAAATCTACTCTAGTCTAAATCAAATCTTTCACAGATGTCTTGTCATTTGTAGGGACTCAGAGCATTTCAAAAGACCTTGACTATGCCTAAGTTTTATGTGAGGTGGTCATTCTGGGGCATGAACTGATGACAATTTATCCATTTCACTGTTAATTATCTGCTCGTGTCTCTCAGAACCCCAGTCTCAGTTTGCCTAAAAATCCATTCAGGAGCTACTGTAGAGACACGGGATGTCTCCTGTAGGATGTCTGTAGCTCATTCATATTGGTGCTTGAGCCCATGCTAAAAGGTTATATGAGACTGAATTTCACCTCCAAGTGCTAGAAAGAGGGAGGGTGAATATGGTTATATGCGTACAGAGGCTCAAAAACTCTGGATTGGTTCTGCAGTAAGAAGGAGATGAGTAAGGCCACTGGGTTGGAGAGCCCTGGGAAGAAACACATAAAGACAGGCTTGCTACTTCTGTGCGATGCAATTGCTGTTGCTGGGAGCCACCTCTTCCACCCCCACAGTGCTGTTCTGTGTCACACATAATGCTTCATAGCAGCTCGTTTGTCCTTCCAAAATTTCTATATGTAGGCAGATATAACTTGGCTCCTGCCCTTCCTCTACAGCAAAACTGTTGTCATCACCTGGAGTTGATAAGGCAGTAGACAACTCATAGAAAGTTTCCCAGCAGAACCATAAGATCCTAACATGGAGGCAGATGGGCAGAGGACAGTTAGGATACTCTGAAAAAATACCAATGTATTAAGAATTCAGATGTGGTAGGCAATGTGGAAAGCATTATATGACTCAATCTCTTCACCTGAAGGAGATAATGCCTTCCAATTAAATGCCCATATCTCCAAGTACACAGTCATATAAACAATGTTTCTTAAGCTAATGGGAATGCTCTAACAAAAATTACTCACACTCATAAGTGTTTATACATTTTGAAGTGTCACATTACCACCATAGCTTTACATTTTTAACCAGTGGAAAGCTGTCTGAAGATGTTCAGGATATAAGATTAGCTGTTTTATCTAAAATGCTTATTACTTCTAAGTTGCTTTACAAGAAATAATATGGAAAAACTAAGATGCTCAAAGAGACAGATCTTTTCAAAAACTAATTTTTATCTATTAAACCATTTATAAAACCACCCTTTGTATATAATTTTTACAGTAAATTCTATACATTTAAAAGACAAAAGAGAGAGGATGAAAAACTACTTGGATTAAATATAAACTTGAAGGAGAAAACAAGGATATTACTGCCAGTCCTCATAAGCTACCAAACAGTTCTGCTTTTCTGAAGATTTCTATTTATAACTTGTTCTATAATTTCTAAGTTTTTCTGTGACAAACAGTAATAAAGAGTTCATCCTAACAACACAGAGTGGAAGCCCGCACACAGCTCATTCAGAAGACATGTGGCTCTCTTTAATATATTTATGTAGACCCCCAGATTTCTTCAAGTTACTTTATTGTAATATGGATACAACCAAATGAGCTTAAAAGAGTCAGTTTCTAGGCACCACTTGCTTGAGCTCACCAGGAACAGGTCCACTATTTATACAGGATGCTGGGGCAGAAGAGGGGTCAGCCTGTGCTGAATTTTGTATTATGAGGACTACACTAGCTAGGTCAGTTATATCAGTACAAGCTGATATCATTGTACCATATGAATGTGTACTCTGTGCATTAAACAGAGGTGAAGACCTTGCTACAGTCCTTCACATGGTCTACAGCTGTGCAAGCATGTCCTTTTTGTTGTGTACACATGGGACTCCACTACACAGAGATTAAAAAGCTCAGTAGTAATCTTTCAGAAGATTTCCATTTAAATTTCTACTTTTATAACACCCTTCGGTGAGCAATTCCTCAAGATTTTCACTTTTCTATGACAATTTATCTTTGATTATTTTGCATCTACCTCCTAGCATTTGTATCAGCTGTCCCAAAATGTTACAGTGGAAGAAACAAAGAGCTCGTGTCCATCTTCTCAGTGTCACTCATAACTTCGTAAAGCAGCACTGTATCTTCTCTGACTTGTCTCTTTTCCATTACAAGATGTTGTAGCTTAATAGAACTCAATTTCTGTGATAAGAACAAGTTCTATTTGAAGATGAGCATTGTTTATCTCAGCTTGCTGTACTTAGTTCTTCAAAGTAGCTCATAAAATCCATATCTACAGTTGTTTTTTCTACACTCTCCATCCCCCCCAAGTGTGCATCCATGCCACAGCCCAGCAGAGTAATTCCTTCCATTTCTCACTTAAAATATTTCTCTAAAGATGGGTATCTCAAAGATTTTTGTTTGTTTTATTATTATTATTTCTTTAATATTAGCTTTACTATAGCCTCACTGTCTTCAAAGACTTCTTTTGAAATTCATTTCTATCCCACCCCATCCCTCTCTACCTACTGGCTTATCAACCTGCATTCAGTACTTGTGCAATTGGATATCACTTCCTACATGTGTCACTTCACACTGTTTCATCCTGTTGCTTTCAGGCCTTTTATTTATACTGAACTTTATTTGTTCCATTTTTCTGTCAAATTCCAGAGGGATCAGATCAGTATATGGGCTTTCATGAAATGGGTATGGAAGCAGTTCTCCCTGGGACTTGGACTACCAAACACCTCCAAAACAAGTTTTGAAAGGAAAGTTCACTTTCAAGAAATATGTCTGGTTACAGAGGAGTTATGCTTAGATCTCACTGACTCCAGGTCACACAAAACTCAGCTGTTGGTGCACACAGATGATCCATAGAGGTGGGAACTCAGCAGTGACTATATCTGGGTGAAGGAAAGTAAGAACTCTATCTTGCTTAAGAATCTTGTCTGGAATGCTGGAGTGGAGACAGAAGTACCAAAAAAAAAACCATTAAAAACATAAAAATAATTAAAATTAATTATTATTACCTTGAACATTTCCTGAAAGATTTTCAGAAGGGCTTTATTCCTCACACACAATTCCCATAATTTGTTTTTTGATGGAATAAAAGTGCCTGTACTACCACCACCAGCACTGAGCAGCACAGACTGCTGCTGCCAGCTCCAGAGAAGAGCCACTGGAAACCAGAATTCATGTGGTTCTACTATTTACAGAGAAACGATAAGCCTAAAGGAAAAACACTTGATGAAAGCAGAAGTAAAAATAAAACTGATGATGCATCACAGTTCACAAGAAACAGAGGTCAGTTTTTTTGGCACTTCGGATAAATGAATATTTCACTTTTTTTTTTAATGAAACTGATATCTTGATTGCCAAACATCACCAAATAAAGTGATAATTTCAGGCAGGTATGGTAAATAATTAAATAAGTGAATTGGGCCTGAAACTAAATCCCACATAATGTAAAGCCTGACATTGTTTGGTTCCATGCAGTTGAGCTTAAATTTTTCTAAAGGCACCACAATTGAATTCTAATTAGACACAGGTTTCATGTCAGAGATGAACCTGGGCTGACACCATGTGTGCTAGAAGCAGGAGATTTTCCTAAATACCAAAATCTCAGTTCATTTCTGGAAAATGCCATAGATTTTAGCATTTAATGGCTTTTTGGTTACAAAATGCTTATTTCATGAAAAAAAAAATATTAAAAAGTAAAAATAAATAACACCTAAACCCTGTATTTCATTTAATTCAGCATCAGCAGAAAGTAAATAAAAGAAGATGTGGTTGTGAGCACAGCTAAACTTTAAAGAAAATTTTCCACCTAAATTCCAACATAAGTACAGCAGAGTCCTCTGTTAAATGCAACCATTCCACATGTGGGAAACCACCACTCTTAATGAGGAAAAGCCATCAATGCCACCTTTTTCTTTCAGGAGAGGGGCTGCCCCTGACTCCAAGCCACAAAGAGATGCCAACCAACTGAGCCACCAACAACAGGAAGGTGTCATTGGAGAGAAATGACTCTGAAAGATGTCCTCTTCTCTGTCCTGGTTTTGTACTGGTTTTAGCTGAAACTCTGAAACTTGATCATTTCTTTTTGGAATGGGACAAGCAAAGATTACCCAGTGAAAGCTGGGAGGTTGTTCCTTTTGTGTTTTCAATACAACAGTTGAAAACAAAGCTTCCCTCTGCCCCCACAGACTGATGCCTGCCATCATGACTTTACAATAAAAACAGTAAAGCCTTGATGGTCACAAGAAATCAAATGGAGGGAGTGGCAGAAAATTTAATCCCAGCTTGCCTGGGAATCTCATCAATTCCCTCACTCACTGGAGTTTCTTAGCTGGGCACTCAGAGCACAGACTCTCTCCCAAAGCTCACATCCTGCTCAGTCCTCCACTGCAGTGCACACAGGGATGACTGCAACCATCTCTCTTGCTCCTACACTGTCAGAGTGACCACTGGCCCTTTACAGAATTCTTCTATTTCTCATCAGAATTAGAAGTCCAGACTGGGATTTTCCACCCTGTTGGTAGGGTACAGGCATTTTCAAACCCCCAGGGTTGTGGGAGTACTAGCAGGGCCAGTTACTATTGACCCAGGTGAAACACTCCTGTAAAATGAAGCTGCTAAGAAAAGGGCATTTCCTCCAGCTCTGTGTCAGCTAGGAATACCTACCCTCCAGAGCTCCACCACCCAGAGGAAAGGAATAATCTAAAATGAGCATTACCCACAGGGAGCATCTCCTCCAAGACATCCATGGGAATAACAAAATGAAATAAAGCTAAACTCTGGAGAGCTGTGGTAGAACCTGGTAGACAACAAAGAAGTTGACTTTTTTAATGCTAGAGCATAATGGGAAACCAAAGCATTTCTAAGGGAAAGAAGCCAACATAGCTTCAGGTCGTCCTGGTGGTGGCTGGCCCAGGAGAGCCTGTAGAACTTTCCTGTTTTCATCTGGTGATGAAAGACCACCTCCTTGGCAAGGGGTTAAAGCCTGCCACCAGGCCCCAGAACAGTTTCAGTACCACCAGGCCACAGGCAGACCTGTGTCATTCAGAAATACCTCTGTGTGATGCTAATACAAAGCAGTGTGAATGAGATCAGTGTGGGGTGGGGGAACAGGAGTCTCCCTGATCTCCTTGTAGCTAAACAAACATCAGCCAGGCAAGAGAGAAGATAAAGGGAGCAGAAGCCTGTGGTCATTTGACTGTGGCCTGGCTGAGAGCTGTTGTGAGTCTGCTAGAGACGCAGATGGAGAGGACCATAATTCTTAGGATGGCAGCATCCTTGGTTCTGCCCCATCCAGATGTGTGAGCGAACAGCTTGGTGGTAGCTTACCTGGGGAGAGCTGCCCTCCTGCTTCGGCTCAGTCTGCACTGCAGCTGATTTGTCTGGAGCAAGCTTCCAAGAAAAACAAAAAAAGCAGGCTGGGCAAAGTCTGCTCGCAGGCTGTGCTGCAGCAGGAGCATCCATCTTAGATCCAGTGGAGGAGGAGAGCTTGGACATGCTCCCTTTTTAAAGCAACAGTGCTCCTACTGAGCATGGCGAGGAAGGGCAGTGCTATGCCAGCACCAGATAGGTGCAGAGCACTTTACAGACATTAGCTAATTGATCTTTGCATAACTCTTTTGAGCTAGGCAATTAAACATCATCACTCTAGATTTACAGGTATGGGCTAAGCCTTTTGCAGAAACAGCCCATGATGTTAGAGCGCATGAGCGAGAAGGCTTTCCATCTGATTTTGTAGGAGCAGAACGTCCTTAGGTATGATGAAATTTGACAGCCATTCCTCTGCTTGTTGCCAAGAGTGTATGGCTGTTTTTAAAAGCCAAGCCCTGGGGTATTTCAAGTTGGAAATCTTAAAACAGGAGGCACCCCAAATCACTAAGCCATTAGGATAACACTGGGTTTTCTGTCTAAAAATATCCAGGGAGAAAAAGTCAAGATTTTATCTCTCTACTTCCTCTTTATGCACCTAGACAGCACCCTTCCTTGAAGTGCTTCCCATGAGTGCGTGTGGAAGTGCTGGTAAAGAATTAGAATCTAAAAATGAAGACAGAACTGTTATTGGGCACAGACAAATTTCTCACACTCAAGGAACTGAAGAACTAGACAATAGGACACCATAGTTAGATTCACCACAACTCTACAGCAAATGTCATCATGGAGGTAGCACAGCTGTTCTGAGAGTGGCATTTGCCCTTTCATGGCCACTTGCCACCATAACTTTGCTTGGCTTTACAGAGCAGAGAAAATAGGTAATGGGTAGTAAATATAGGAATGGAACACATGTAAGACAAACTGTATGGCTTGGACCTAATGTTAACAGAGCAGTATGTGATGTTTGTTTAATTTAGTCTTTATTACCCTCAGGACATGTTTTTGTTATATGGCAGACTCTTAATAAAAATAAAACTTTTACCTCTCAGTGTACTTGACCAAATAACTATAGAAGAGACTCCTGAGGCTGCCTCTCTCCTGAGCTGGTGATGTAGTCTACCAAGGCCCAGATTTTAAAGATAGATAGATGCAGTCTGGTACCTTGTGGGATTATTACTTGCAGGCTGAGCAAGCTTAGAATTAAAATTAAAAAACAGGGCATGTAAGAACACCCATTAGTGCCTAGATGTGACTGAGGACATAAATAGCTTTTAAAATCTGATTTTTATCCCATATAGAGCTCCAAATTGGAGAATTCACTTCCCTTGTAGGCACAAGACAACAGCTGAAGTTCCTGATGTCCTTCAAACCATGCTTCAAGGTACATCCACATATTCACGCAGCCTTCTTCTCCTCCAAACCTTCCAGATGTATGAGAGTTACAAGCTGAGTATTCTCCAAAGGGACACGCCTGAAGTAATTCAAAGTCCTTCGTTAGGCACTCTGTCAATGC
This sequence comes from Odontophorus gujanensis, assembly GCA_013399175.1. Classification (NCBI taxonomy): domain Eukaryota; kingdom Metazoa; phylum Chordata; class Aves; order Galliformes; family Odontophoridae; genus Odontophorus; species Odontophorus gujanensis. Next base: position 292,865 of record VXAB01000401.1, read on the forward strand.
TGTAAACATTGCTGTTTAATTGATGTACTGCTTTTATTATGTGTGCCCTTAGGGAGTGTGCTGACCAGAGCCTCTTGCAAATTGAATAAATAAACAAATAAATAAGCAAACATCATTGCTTCAACCAGCTCATGGTGTGACAGAAAAGTCTGTGTGATTTCTACACAACAATTTTGCTGGCTGGAATGGTCATTTTGATTGTCATCAAACTTGGCAGGCTCTTCCAACTTCTTCCTGCACCTCAGCAATGACAAAGAATGACAGTTTTCCATTTCAGATTTTTAAGGTCACTTTAATTTATTAAATATGTCATTTTAAAAGCTTCTTTCAACGTGAAAACTGTCTATTTCCTTCCTTCCTCTGGAAAAATGGGTGAAGAATGGCATACTCTGTTGAAAGTGATGAAGTTGTATCCTTCTTCTCCTACCCATGCCTTCCCCCGCCTCGTGCCCATCAACCTCATTTCATGCGTCTGTAAAGTGCTCTCATTAGCTTCTTACTTGCATACTGTCTAGATCAAAATACTTATAAAATATACCTTTTAACAGGACTCAGAAAATACAATTCTGTCAACCAGAGTTAGGGCTTCAGTGCAAACAAAGGCATGCTGTTCAGGGAGATAAACTATGTAAACCCAAGTAAAGGAGGTAAGGTAGGCATCTTTCACTGAGGACTGTCCACCCAGCTCCTTGCACTGCAGCCTGAGTGGGTTTTGCGGCCTGTGCTAATCTCTGGGCTGCCACAGCTAGAGCGTTTTAAGGTGTTCTGACTGGCCTGGACACATCTACAAGAACTGCAGGCACGTACTGACTGCAGTCAGACCATCATCCTTGTGAATGTTATGGATGTGAGCAGTCCTACAGCTGTGAGTCATCATATTGCCTACATTCAGATGTTCCTTTCCACTCTGGAAGGAAAGTGCTTTCATTCATGAGAAGAAAAAATAGGTTTCAAGCAGTATCATGATACAATCAGATCCTTTTATAGTGTTCAGCTCCTTGTTATGAAATTTGATTCTTCTGAGGCATGACTATTAACTTAGAGTCTAGGAAAATGAGTTACAATGGAAAACACATAGTGTCATCTAAGCCTCTATGAATCCCCAGATCATTTCACCTAACAGTGGACTTTGCACACAGAGCTGCCTAAAATTTGCAGGACAGTAATCCTAGATTTTTTTTCATGGTGGAAAGAAATAGATAAATATTCTCAGATGATCTTGAATATAGAATCATAGAATAATCAAAGAATAAACCATTAAGGTTGGAAATGACCACTAATATCATTTTAGTCCAACAATCAACCTATCACCACCATGCCCACTAACCCACGTCCCTCAGTGCCACACATACATGTTTATTGAACACCTCCAGGGATGCTGACTGCAGCATCTCCCTGGCTAGCCTGTCTCAGTGCTTTATTTGTAGAATAGTGTAGAAATGATGTTGGACTGAACTAGAATCACAGAATCACAGAATTGTAGGTGTTGCATGGGACCTCCAGAGATCATCAAGTCCAACCCCCCTGCCAAAGCAGCTCCCTAGCCCAGGTTGCACAGGTAGGTGTCCAGGCAGGCCTTGAACATATCCAGATAAGGAGACTCCACCACCTCTCTGTGCAACCTGTGCCAGTGCTCCGTCACTGCACTGTGAAGAAATTCCCATGCACATTTGTGCAGAACATCCTATGCATCAGTTTGTGGCCATTTCCCCTTGTCCTGTTGCCACTCACTGCTGAGAACTCTGTCTGTATCCCTTTGCCTCCCCCACCATAGATATTTATTGATCAGAACCCCTCTGAGTCTTCTTTTCTCAGGGCTGAAGAGAGAGATGTAATGCAGAAATGTGTGATGTGGTGTGCAATATTTCCAGATCCTTTCCCACTTAACCACATTGCAAAAATTGTTCTTGAACGCTGGAGGTGTTTTTCACACAGCCAAGCTTTCCTGTGAGCAAAACAAAAAGAAAATGTTCTACCATGTTTTACAGAATCATAGAATTTCAGGGGTTGGAAGAGGCCTCAAGCAATCACTGAGTCCAACCCCCCTGATAAAGCAGGTACCCTGTAATAGGTTGCACAGGTAGGCATCCAGACAGGTCTTGAGTGTCTCCAGAGAAGGGAGCCCTGCAACCTTTCTGGCCAACCAGTGTTCCTTCATCCTCACTGTAGAGAAGTTTTTCCACATGTTAGTATGGAATTGTCTGTGTTTGAGTTTTAGGCCATTACTCCTTGTCTTATCACTACATACCACTGAGAAGGGCCTGCCCTCATCCTTTTGCCTCCCACCAACCTTTAGATATTTATAAACATTAATCAGATCCCCCCTCAGTCGTCTTTTCCCCAGGCTGAACTGATCCAGGTTACTCAGCTTTTCCTCGTATAGGAGATGCTTCAGGCCTTTTATCATCTCCATGGCCCTCTGCTGGACTCCTTCCGGGAGATCCAAGTCTTTTTGAACCGGGGATCCCAGAACTGGACACAATATTCTAAATGTGGTTTCTCCAGGGCAGACTGTAGGGGGAGGAGCACCAGTCTCCCTCCTATATTTCTCCCAGTTGAGTGAAACCTCTGCTGCCCTTTGCATAGACGTTGGCAAACTAAACTGAGATAAATTAAAGATCAGAATAAGTATCCAAAAGGGAATGTTTCTTAGGGATCATTCACAGAATCCTTGAATCTGGATATATTCCTAAGTTTGTCTCACAGAAAAAAAATCAGACTGGATGTCTTCTTCATTCCCATGTGAAACTGGTAGTATTTGACCTTAGCATATGATTAGCTGTTAAATGACTTTCAAGGAGACTTTCCTATGATAATCTACTTAGCCTTTAGCATCCCTTTATGTCTTCATGGTGGAGATTAGGGTCGATTCTAAAGAACAGCATTAAATAAAGTCTCAATTGCATTTTTTTCAATTAAGTAAATGATTCCTTTATGGGAATACTGAGAGAACTTCATGTCCTCTTCTCTTCTTTCTAACGCATTGTTATGCCATGAGTGTCTGTGAAAGTCATTTAATGATTGTAAATGAAACACTCCACAGTATAGAAAGGATCTACCAAAGGAACTGATGTACTTGTGGTCACTCAGAAGATTCTTTATCTATTTACGTGTTGTAGGAGTGAGTGCCACTGTATTGTTTCTATCAGGTTTTGACCTAGACTATGAAGAAATTAAGGAATTCAGATTAAATTTTAAATACTTAAGTTCCTCTAGGTATTTGGACAATGGATTCACAGTGAATCAAGATGAATCACAAACTGGTTGAGGTTAGAAAAGGGCCCTGTGTCTATCTGGTCCTACCCTGCTACAGCAGAGACAGACATCCAGAGCAGGGTATCCAGCACTGTGTTCAGAAGACTTAAATACTGTAGAATCATAGAATCAAAGAATGGGTTGGAAGGGACCTTTAAGATCATCTAGTTCCATTCCCCACGCTATAGGCAGGGATACCTCCCACTAAACCAGGTTGCTTGCAGCCCCATCCAGCCTGGTCTTGAATGCCTCCAGGGAAAGGGCATCCACAGCCTCTCTGGGCAACCTCTTCCAGTGTCTCACCACCCTCAGATTAAAAAAATTATTCCTAATATCTAGCCTGGGAAGAAAAAAATTCTTCAAGGAGGAGACTCCGCAATTTCTCTGGGCAAAAAGTTCAATACTCTAACGTTCATATAACACAGAAGTGCTTCCTGGTGTTCAGAGGGCACATCCTGTCTTCAGTTTTTGCCCACTGCCTCTTGAGCTGGCTCTGGGTACCACTGCAAAGGGTCTGGCTCCATCCTCTTTGCACCCTCCCATTAGATACATATGCACATTCGTGAGGTACCCCTGAACATCCTCTTCTCCTGGATGGACAGCTCCAGCTCTCAGCCTCTCCTCATAGGAGAGCTGTTCCAATCTCTTGAATGTCTTGGAGAACTTACATTGTACTGTTTCCACTGTGTCTAAACCTGTCTTGTATTAGGAGGTCCAAAATGGGAAAAAAGGACCTCCAGATTTGAAAATTGCTACTTCTCACAAATCTTAGTCCAAAGACAATGACTCCAGTCTTTCTTGGCACATTCAGAACCTACAAAAATGTCATCTTCAGCACCACCATTCACCGTTCATCTGAGGATTGCCAAATAATACTCTGCTGTGACTGCTTTAAACTTTGAAGTTTGCAAACCCTCCATGTTCAGATCCGTTGCCAAATTACCTTAATTTAACAATTGATTTTGCCACAAATGAATGCTGGTAACTGTCCACATGTTTACTTGTAATCTGTGGATAACTCATCTCTTACTGGAAATGGAGCTAAATTGCATTACCTCTTATTTGCTGCCGGGAAAGAGCACAGACACAGTCAGTCTCATGCTCAACAGACATGTGACATTATGTTAATCTGTGGTAACTTGATCATGGATTCAAACCCATACATTTATGCAGATTAATGTGACTTTACTTTTTATTTTCATTACTCTTGCCTGTATTCCTGCTTAACTATTGTTGCTTTAATATCTTCTATTAAATATGATTTAGGTTAATTCTGCTACTACCTAACACGTGAATTTTCCCACATTTCTCATATATGAATGTCAGTGTACAACCAGACATTTCTACTCTCAATCATATTATTTCTGTCTGTTGCTTAGCAATTGTCAGTTATAGAGTTTGCACTGTACAATACAAAAAAATAAAAAAATAAAAAAGGATATACATCTCCAAAGACTTACTAATCTAAGTTAGGCCCCTGAAAAAAATGATGAAAATTTTTCTGGAGAACATAGAACTTTAAAATTAAATGTCATCCACACATATGATTGATAATTAAATATTTGTAGAAACGTCCTTTAATTCAGTAGCAAATACGTGCAGCAGCTTGGTTTACTCTGGATAGTTAACAGAACTGTTGGAATTATGTTCTTTTATTATCAAATCATTTTTCTGTATAAGATGAAATGCCAGACGCAACCAGTAATTATACCTCTTCTACTAAGGATAAGTAGCTCTGGTGTCTATTCTAGACTATTGCATTTTCAGCCATAGGAAGGAGCTAAAGTTACATAAATTTCCTAGAGGAGCACTTAGACAGCTTTTCACCTGGAAATTATCCTAATTTCCTGTGTCAGTGAGACATACAAACTATTTTATATTTATGGAAAATAATTAATAAATAAATTATTGATATAATATAATTAATAAATAAATTATTGATATATAACAAATCATATTGTTTTGTGTCTACCTTGCAAGAAGATGCTTAGATTTTCTTTGCAGAATATTGCTAGTAATGAAACCAATGTGTGTCTTCAATTTTATTTCATTTATTGAATTTGTATGTGTAACAACAGATTTAAACTATTTAGTACACGAGAATAAATGTCAAGAAAATGTATTCAGCCTCTGAGAATTTTAGGATGTTCCTGCAGTCAAATCCTACATCGATACATGAGAGACACACATTTCTGCACTTGCCTACAAGGCATATTACCTGTGTTCATATTCCAGGTATTATACTGAAATTAAAAAGTAGGAGGATCTATTCAATAAAATGACGAGGTCAGTCTGAGCCAGTTACATGCTGGAAAGCTGGAAAAAAACACAACATGGGAAATTGCCTTACAGCCAAAGTCAGAAACAAAGCCACAGCTGAACCTCTTCCATCTAATATACATATGGGATTTCAGAATATTCCATAACATGAAGTCATTACTCCTAAGATGGTCTACCACTTCATGTCATTGCGTAGTAATCTGGGAGGGCTTTATACCTGTCAGCCTGATCTTTTAAATTAAGAACACTATTTTTCAGAACTGCTGCAAGTGCAGGTGACGTTGCAGCCACGTGAGTGTAGGCTGGCATCCCAGGGCTCTGTCAAATGTTCCCTCCTGCCACCTGTACTCTTCCATGTCCCATGTCTTCCCTCCCTGCTGCCACATTCCATCTCTGCCAGAATATCATGAAGCTTATGTCACTCCTTGGCATCAGAACATAAAGTGGAGGATCTGAACAGGATTCAGTAGCTGTGGGAGAATTGTATCTACTACTGTGGCTGCTGATCCATTATGAACATCACAGCCAGAAATGCCCATCTGGAATCTCTTACCAACTGCTTTTGGGCAGACTTCAAAACGGTGATATCAACCAGTTGAAACTTGACCCTATGAAGGAGTTAAACAGAAATGGAAACAACCCATAATCTGTTCCTCTTATTTGAGATGTCAGGGTGTGTAAGTGTCACATTGTAAAGTATTTATCTGCAACTATGTGGATTAGAAGCATCCCACAGTCAAATGTGGGTTAATTTTAACATCTGCTATTCTGTTATAAAAAAAGGACAAACTGATAAACATCTCCAGACAGTTAAACATATTTCTCATAAACGTACTGTTCCTGACATTTGATGCTTCTGTAGAGGGTTCTTACAGCTACTTTGTACAATGGAATATATTGCCATTATATATTCAGTGCAAATATATATCACGTACTATGAGAAAATCTGATACTTCTTAAAATGTTTCTTTTGTTTCAGTGTAGGTTTTTGTTTTTGTTTTTGTTTTTGTTTTGTTTTGTTTGTTTTATTGATTTTTTAAGGAAGGAAGACAACAGACTGGAGTGTTTTTACCAGGAGCAAGGAATGTATTATGCCATGCATTATTTAGTGTGAAAGCTTCAGATCACAGAATTACAGAATAACCCAGGTTGGAAGGGACCTCAGGACCTCTCTGGTCCAAATTCCAGCTCAAAGCAGGGTCAGTTGTGAATTAAGCTGAGGTTTCTCCGGGTTTATCTTTTTAAGTCTTGAAAATCTTCAAGGATGGAAACTACGCTGCCTCTCTCGGCAACCTGTTACCCTTTGTGACTGATCTGGTGGTAAAAATTTGTCATTAAGTAAGTCTGAATAACTCTTGTTTCAATATATGCCCATCACCTCTTGTCCTTCTACCATGTGACACTGTGTAGAGACTTTTTTCTCCTTGAAGATACCCTTGTAGTCACTGGGTTCTGCAGTCAGGTTCCTCTTGAAGCCACCCCATCAGAGACTGAACAATCCCATATATTTCAGCATCTCCTCACAGAGTATGTGCTCCCACGTTGGTGGTCTATACAAAGTTACATGAATTTATCAGCATCTTATGATGGAAGGTGCATGGGGTCCAACAAGCTCTGATAGGAGGGAGATAACCACTTCCTTGGATCTCCTGGTCATAGGTGCTTAATTTCAGGAGATTTCTGTTGGCATCTTCTTCCAGACTGACCAGGTTCATGTGGTTGGCACCCTAATACTTAATATATCTACCAGTCCCTGCGTTATTGTGTCTGCTGACCTGACAAATGTGCACTCCTCATCTCCAGGTCACAAATTATGATCAACTGATAAAGATAGGCTCCAGCATGGATCTCTGTGATACTCCATGTGTCTCCTGGCTAGTGACCTCTAATGAAAAAGCACTAAACCTGATCATTCTGGCTGTTTGATACGCATCTTAGTTGTCAAGCCTTCCAAATAATAATGTTTTAACATGGATACAAGTGGAGGTAATATCAAAGGCTTCATAAGTCAAAGTAAAAAGTATTCTTAGATGCCTCTCACAAGTCTATTTATTTTATCACAGATCTATGGCAATCATGACAGTGGCCAAGAAGGACAATGGTATCCTGGGGTTCATTAAGAAGAGCATGGCCAGCAGGTCAAGGGAAGTGATCCTCCCTCTCGACTCTGCCTTGGTCAGGCCTCATCTGGTGTACTGTGTCCAGTTTGGGGCTCCCCAGTAGAAAAAAGACAGGGATCTCTTTGAATTGAGTCCAGCAGAGGGCCACAAAGATGATAAAGGATGTGGAGCACCTCCCTTATGAGGAAAGGCTGAGACACCTGGGTCTGTTCAGGCTTGAAAAAAGAAGACTCAGAGGGGATCTGATCCACATCTATAAATATCAAAGGAGTGGGAGGCAAAGGAGTGATGCAGGACTCTTCTCAGCAGTGTGTGGCGATAGGATGAGGGGAAATGGCCACAAACTGATGCATAGGATGTTCTGCACAAATGTGTGTAGGAAATTCACATTGAGGGTGACAGAGCACTGGCACAGGCTGCACAAAGAGGTGATGGAGTCTCTATTTCTGGAGACATTCAAGACCCGCCTGGATGCCTACCTGTGCAACCTGGGCTAGGGAGCTGCTTTGACAGGGGGGTTGGATTAGAAGATCTCTAGAGGTCCCTTCCAACCCCTATAGTTCTGTAATTCTGTGATTCTGTGAAAAGAGAATGGAATCCAAGATGATTGTGCAGACATTACAGATATCATAAAAACTACCCATGGTCATGAACTCTCCTTAAACACCCTCTCTTACTGATATTGAACGATTGAACAAGGAGAGAAAAGAATAAAAGAGAAGAGAAATAAGAGGAAAAAGAAATCCAGCTTTCTGAGATATGACAGAGGCACAACTGAGAAAAGAAACAAGGTATAAGATTGACAGAATCAAAGATATATGAGTAGGGTACTGAAGGGAGGTGACTCCAGCAGAGCACCTGCAAAAGCAAATTCCTCAATGAGTGGCACTCAATGATCCAGTGGGCTCGACTCCTTGCTGCTCTGCTCAGAGATGAGAAGATTCATGTATGAATACAGGGCGCACGCTTAGTCCCACCATGAACTGATGTTTTCATTCCCTGAATATCCAAAGCGAAGAGAATTTTGGTGAGGATGCCCCTTGAATGCTTGGGTCTCTGATGTGGAAAGACGAGGACAGGATAAAAGGAAAACAAGGCACTTGTCCCTAAATGGCTCATTGCTCAATGAGGCCATCAAAGTTTTAAAATAAAAATAAAAACTCAAAGTTGTTAAGATCTAAAATGTAATAGGCTTTTCTATTGAAATTAAATTGTTAGAATTCAAAATTAGGACAACTTATGCTAACCTAGACAATAAAATTATTACAACCAATTAAAGAAATAAAAGGTACCACATTAATAACTGATCACTAGATTTTAAGGAGTTAGGGAGTGCTACGCTTTTGCATAATGGCATAAGTGAAACCTGAAATTGCTGTGTTTTGTTGTTGTTGTTTGTTTTTTTTTGGTAACTCAAACTTTGAAAATATGCCACATTACCATGTACTGAAGTTTTTAGAGAAAACTGAATGCAAACATTTATGTGCTTTTCAAAGGCCAATATTTTCTGCTTTTGTTGTGTAAATAAGCATTTACCTCAAATCCTTTTACTTTCTATTTATTATTAGATGCAGCAGCAATGTTTTCGTTTTCTGAATGAATCCATTGAAATCTGTGAAAATGATTCAAAAATAAATAAGAAAGCATGCTGTTCTCCTATTCCATTGTATAAATAACAGCCAGGTAGGAGAATATGAGATCTACAACAACCAAAATTTAAGAACACATTGCCAGTTTATTTTAAGTGCCTAAAAATGTGAGTTTTTTTTCAAAAGTATCTACCAAGATGAGACATGCAATTCTGATTAAGCTCAGAATCATTTATGTTAGTGAGAATGACTTTCCTGGCTGTTAATTAGTTTTGAAAATTCCACAGGTAACCTATTTGCACTGACATCAACATGCCAGTTTTTCAGTCCGCCATATCTCTAATTGACTTGGCAACCAGTTAAATTGAAATGCAATATGAAACTTCAAAAATTAAGTCAGAAAAAATATCCTAGAAACTATGTATAATTTATTCAACAAATGTGTAGCTATATGTACCTTACTCAATGCATTCCTCTCACTAGGATAATCAAGTTTAAAACTTATATCTGCCTGAACATCACCACATTGAACCAGTCAGTGAAAAAGACTACTTTGAATATAAGATGCAAACAGGATTTAAAAATCACTGTTAAACTGAAGATTTCCTTCCTCTGAATTAATTTATGTTTATAACCACTGATTTAATTCACTTTGACTGAAAAGAAGTTATGTTGCCTCAAGTTCTATATTTATCCATTTCACAATTATAAAACGAGTAATAGGATCAGTTTATTTTTTGTTGCCAATGTGCCTCATTAAGTAGAGCAATGCCTCTTACAAGTGCATCTTGCACTTCACCATCCTTTGGGCTTTTGCCAATTACTCCTGCAATAAAGTCAGGCAGAAACACGAAGTCGTTTTTTGTGATGTGGACATTCGTCCACTAGATGCTGCACTAAGCCCACCTACTTATTTCACATACTGCCATCCTGCCTTAGACAGAGCCCTGTGTTCCTCTGGTTATGCCTTCAGATATCAGAACTACTTTTGCAGGACACGGGGTGCATAAGCCTATGGAGACAAGCTGCCTCTCTTCAGTCTCCCATCTTGGTTTCATATTTGGTCCTGGACTGAGTGATGATGAAAAATCTCCACTGTGACTTTCCAAAGTACATAGGTTAGTGACTATAAGCTGAACTTTCATATAAGTTTAGAAATACTCAAAAATATTCACTTTGTCATCCTTTAAGAGGCTTAATGCCTCTTTCTTCAGTTTTATTCCCTTTTGATAGAGAAATTCAGCTTTGAATGCCCATCTGTGATTCTGTGATCACATGGCTTCTCAGAAGTGCTCTAAGAAAAGAGCTGCAGAATTTGTTGTCTGCTCCAGGGATCCTGCATTGCCTGAGGTAAAGCCCAGCTCCAAGAGAGTAGCAGAATCTGCAGCTCATTGGCAGAGGAGAGAGCTGATGGGAGAAATGGGAGAATTTAGATAAATAACCCTGGTCAGAATTTTTTATTGCCTAACACCATCAGTAAAACATTGCCCCTTGTGTCCTTCTACTATCTAATTCTGACTTTCTGCCACTTTCTTTTCAAAAACAGGCAGCCCAAACAGCTGAACCAGGAGAGATGATGATGTTGGGGTGGAAGAGATGGCAATGCATGGGTCTCTCACATAACTACCCATGCTATGGGTAAAACCAGAGAGCTCTGCAGGGTTAGGGAGCCACAGGGATAGTTGTAACAATTCAATTTTATACTCAGGTGCTTAAAATCTATTGTGGATTTAACCTTGCCCAAACCTGTTTCAAGTCATTTCCTCAGGAAGGGATCAGGTAATTCAAGCAAATATTTTCTAAGTAAACACAGAATAGTTCTTTGCCCAGACTCTTCCTCTGACTAGCATTTTTTGCTATGCAACAGTCATATGGGCACATGCACTGCTGTACTACTCATATTGCTTTCTCAATCACTCGAAGAAGATATTAGTTCCTTCCTCAGCTACATTTCAGCCCACTTATCCTTATTGGAACAGATCAAGTTGTCATAAGAAACTTATATTTCATTAACTTTCATTATACTGTTCGAATATCTCTTACGTGTATGTTCTGATGATGGAGCTTATAGACTTGGTAATGCTGAAAAAATGAATCTTATTCTTGTTTAACTTAAATGATCTCTATTGGGAACAAATAATGTGATTTCTATTTATCATAGTACAATCATGAATTATGAAACTGTCTGCAGTCAGTCTTAAAACTGAACTACTTTTGCTAAATGTTATGCAGAATCCATTGTAATTTTGTAATAAAATTATACATCAATGCTTAAACCTCAGCCTTATCCTTCTAACATGTGTGAAATCCTAATTTGTAGCTAGTTATTTTATTCACAACCAGGCAACAGACAGAGAATGGGCTGATTTCCCAAACCATTCTTGCCTTCTTGATGGAGAATGGCAGCAACAGTTGGCTGAAAGCATTTGGCTTAGGCCACTTCGAAACAGGAGCAAAATAACGGAATCATAAAATCACAGAATCCTTAAACTTGGAAAAGACTGCTAAGGTCACCAAGTCCAACTGCCAACTGACCACCCCTATTTCCACCAAACAATGTCCCTCAGTGCCACATCTACATTTTTTCTTGAAAACTTTCAGAGACAGTGACTCCACCACCTCCCTGTGCAGCCTGTTCCAACACGTCACCAATTATCCCCACACAATGCGTCCTCGGACTCATCCTACTACACTGAAGCACACTACACACAGTTTAGCCTTCTGTTAAGGAAGCATCAAAAGCTGTCATATAATACTGTATATTCTAGATTGTTGTACCACAAACCTATAAAAAACATGAAGGACCATCCTTAAAGAAGATACACCATGTTCAGAAGATATCTGGGGTAAGTCTGTACGTTATGGCATCTGGGGTAAGTCTGTGTGTTATGGCATAACTGCTCTTGGGGCATCAGGCACTATGTCCCACCAGACATGGGCAACCAAGGATCATCTCTGCACAGACTTTTGTTTTGGTGGACGTAATCAGAAAGGATAATAACATGCCAGCCAAAGGCTTCCTTCCCTGGAATAAACTAGGATCTGAAAGGTATCTATAAGAAAGAAGGGGACAGAGATTTCAGTGGAGTCTGTTGTGATGGGGCAAGGGGAAATGGTTTCAAACTAAAAGAGGGGAGGTTTGGACTGGATATAACGAAAAAGGTTTTTTTCAGTATGGGTGGTGAGACACTGAACAGGATGCCAAAGAGAGGTGGTGGATGCCCTATCTGGAGACATTCAAGGTCACGATGAAAAGGGCTCTCAGTAACCTGATCAAGGTGTCCTTCTTCATTGCAGGGAGGTTAGACTAGATGGCCTTTAAGGGTACCTTCCAACTCAAATGAATCTATGCTTCTATGAAAGAAGGAAGTAATGGCAGAGAAAGTCAGACAAGAAAGAAACTTGTCCTGTGTGTAGTGGTTAACCTGGCACTAACTTTTCCATGAGCAGATCAGTAACTCAACTTAAATCAGTGGTTACAAGTTTGTCTTTAAACTATCCCTAAAACAAACTCCAAATTCCAACAATATTTTTATTATTGCATTCTCAGTCTACAGTTTCAAGAACATGTAACTTCACGGAAAATTGGAAAGAAACGTTACACAAAAGATTTTTACTTGAGTTAGTCACACAGTAACAACAAAGAAACAGATGCTGTTTTCAAACTTTGCAGGAAAATTCACCACAACCTTTCTGAAATTCTTTTAGTCTTTCAGGCCAAATTAATTTGCCAAGGCTAAGTTTAATGTTTAATACCAGAAGGAGGGATCTGAAGAATCAGATTGAGCTCTGTGACACGAGATATTAATTTTCTTCCATTTACTTTGTTCCTAGCCCAGTAATTTGAGCTAAACTACATCATTTCAGCCCATGAAAAACTACATTATTAAGTGCCCTAGGCAGGGAACAGAAAAGAACAAGATGTTACCTTGGGCTTCAACAATAACAGGGAATTGATTAGGTAAGAAATGATCCATGCTCCAAGCTACAAAGAAAACTGAAAGAAATCCCAAGCTTCCTTCTAATCTGAATTGTGGAAAATTCATCCCTGTCCCCAGGTCTCAAGATAAATTTAATCCTGACTAGCTGGCTAAGATGTACCAGCCAAGCATTTAAAGCAGAGCATTCTCAGTATCTTCTCAAAGTGCTGGCCTACTCATTCAGTCTGGCATGCCTTTTCCAGTTGCATCCAACTTGGATGCTTTAAGGAACTGAAAGAAATACCCACTTCAGAGCACACATATTCATCTTGATCGTGAAGAAAAATAATGTTTCCTAAATCTTGGGATAAAATGAATAGTCTTGAAATGTGAAGGGCCGAAGGGATACCATGCTGGATCAAGGAAACTCCCAACCTGACAGCATATGATCTTTGTAAACTGCCTTGGATTTCAACAATTACTGTTTTCTTGAATTAAATATAGTATTTTCTCCATTGTATTTAATATTCATTGATGGATTTATCCTACATAAGAGCATGATATTTATAATTATACATTTACAGAGTATAATTATGCACTGTCAGGAAGCATAGATTATTAATTTTAAAACTGCTAACAATGTTCTCTTAAATTAGATGTTTTGTATTGTGAGAAACAGCAAATATTCCATGCTTTTCCAACTTTTCTAGATCATCTAAGATGTCAAGAATGAAGTTTGAATTATAGCTATTGACTGTAAGTCATTAGGACAGAGGTCAGAGTCACTGTCTTAATACTGACTGGGAAGAATGAGGAACATGTGGAAAGCAATGTTGATGTTCATGTGCTCTGTCTACAACCCATAAAATGAATAACAAGGTTTGTATTTTCATAGACAGCAAGGTCAGAATGAATGAGGCTGTCAGGTCTACAGAGAGCACAGGGCACACTGTTTCTGAGAAGCTAGATTTAAGGCAGATCTTTACATTGGCTTATCTAATCTCATTTTAAGAACTGATAAGGTGTCTTAATGTTTACTGTCACTGCTAAGAAGTATTGTCTTATCTGGTATCTGCTTTCAGTTCTTTGGGTCATTTTAATCCTTTTAAGATTGCTAAAAACCCCTTCATATTGTCTCCTGGTGCAGGAATCCAAGCAGAGACTAAATCAGCATCACCTTTCTGTGAAGGAATCAGGTTGATGTCCTTTAGCCTGTTATGGGAAGGACTATTTTTCTATCTTCTTTTTAATTCTCTCCATTGCTTACACATTTGTTCTAAAAAATTGGCTTTGACAAAATTCTAGCCAGAATCTTACAAGACCTATGTGCAAAAGTTAGATTTCATTTGTATTTTTTTTGCTTTTTTTTTTTTTTTTTTATTCAGACATGGATGGCACCACATTTTCTAGTCCAGCATTCTGGAAAATAAAATTTATTGTGTTACTTGAAGATTTTCCTGAGAATCGTATCTAAATAGCTGCACTAGCATTTTTCCTTGTTGCATTTCCTAACATGTAAAATGGACATCCTACACACATTTTATCCCTCAAAGCTTCGAATTTCAAAAGCCTTAGGTATTGTGTTGCTATCTTTAAATTTGTTTAGCAACAAAGTATTTGTAACTTCTCATTTTTCTTTTGTCATTTATTTCACACTTTCTGTATAAATTTTGTTTCATTCATTCCCCTTTAGTCTGTTGCTTGCTTGCTTGCTTTTCTGAAACCCTTTTCACTACATTTTCTGGGACATAACTTGGAGGATATGCAACACTTCCAAGTTATGCTAATACTTCCCCCTTTAAGGATATTACTTTTTCTCAGACATGCCAAGAATTATTTAAATCTTTGAAAAAGAGTGCATTAAACTTAATTATTGGTTGATTTTACATGCAGTGTGTACAGTACAACCAGAACATTATCATTGCTATCTAGGTAACTGCTAATCCTTATTACAGCAATTTAACAGTGTTGAGTTTCTTGGAAGCTGGTGTTAATGACTCTTCCTACAGAACAAATGCATTTGGAAGCTTTAGGACCATCACTTTCTGCAGTAAAGCCAGAAACAATGCAGCCAGTATTTATATGCAGGCATCCAGGCACAGTGCTGGAGTAACATAACATGTAACAATACCTCCTAATTGCCACAAAACACTGCTGCCAAATTCAGCAGTTTATTCTGATTTTTGGGAAAGTATTAGCCAATTACACCACCAGTGCAAAACACAGGAAAATCGAGAAAATATCTTAAAATATGAAAAACACATGCCCTGGTAGAGAATCCAAAGTATTTCCCCACACTATGTTTGTGACTGTAGAAAAAGCAATATCATCAGTGTCCACTATGTTAGCATTTTCAGATTCACTAAGCCAGAGCCATGGCAAAGCAGTGCACTGTGTGTAGTACCTGCAGAGAACTTCTTCATCATCACAGTCTCAGAAGTGCAAAGAATCGTCCCTTCATTAGCTCAGTTTTGCAAGAGAAGATGTCACTGACACCATTTCTTTGATCTAATGATAGGCAATAGATAATCGAAAAGGAGGGAGAGAGAGTTGAGGGTGAGGGAGAGGGAGGGGAAGGGGAAGAGAAAGGGAAAGGGGAAGGGGAAGAGGAAGAGGAAGAAGAGGAGGAAAGGACAACTCAACACCAAAATCTCAGACAGAGAGGTTCATGGGGCTGCCAATGTTACTTTCTTTTTGTTGCTACAGCAGCAAAAATGGCTAATTTGAAGCCATTTGAATCTTGCTCCCAGCGGAAGCCATATTTCCAGGGAAACCAGTCGCAGTGCTGCAGTGTATTTACTCTTTCACTGAAATTTTGACAATACTTGATGAAAGGGGAAAAGGGGACTTGATTCCAACAAGAGGTAGTGAAATATGGAGAACGCGAGGTTTTGAAGTTAAAATCACAAGTCAGTTCTTCCACCTCAGCATGATGCCAAATACCAGGTTTTGCTCTCCTTCTTTATGTCCATAGCTGTTGCTGTGGTGAGGTTGTGTTAAGGCTCAAAATGCCACTAAGAACACCCAGCATTTCCACGTGCTCACTTTTTACCAGCTTTCACAGAACATAGTTAGAGGATAGCAAACATGGTTGTTGTTACATATTCCACTATACCCTGACATCAAACAACTGTGTAAAGAATCATAGAATCATAAAATCACAGAATATCCTCAGTTGGAAGGTACTCAAAAAGACCACTGAATCCAACTTCCTGGCTCCACATCTGACCATTCATCTGAGAGCATCGTCCAGACACTTCTTGAACTTCAGCAGCTTGGTGCCATGATCACTACATCGGGGAGCTCATTCTATGCTCACCATCCTCTGGTTCAAAACCTTTTCCTAACCCCCACCTGTTCTTCTCGTGATGCAGCTCCACGCCATTCCCTCAGGTTCTAACCCTGTCACCACAGAGCAGAGATCAGTGCTTGTTCCTTCACTCTCCTTGTAAAGAAGCCATAAAGAGGGACTCATGTTTTGTCTGCAAATGTTGTAGAACTCCTTAATACAAATGTTCCAACAGTGCTTTGGACTGAGAAGGTCTATTTCGCAGACTCATAGAATGGCTTAGGTTGGAGGGGACCTTAAAGATGGCCCATTTTCAAGTCCCCTGCCATGGTCAGGTTTGCCATTTACCAGATTATGCTGACCAGGTTCCCATTCAACTTGGCCTTGAGTGTCTCCAGAGATGGGGCATCCACAGTTTCTCTGGGCAACACATTCCAGCATCTCACCACCCTCTAAGTAAAACATTTCTTCCTAACATTTAAACTAAAATTCCCCTCCTTTAGGTTAAATCATCCCGTTGCCCTACCAGAACATTTAAAATTCAACACCCCTCCTTCTTGTGCGCTCTCTTCAAATACTCGAAGTCTCAGTGTGGTCTCTCTTCTCCAAGTTCAGGTCTCTCCAAGTTCACAAGATCTGAACTCTCAACTTCTCTTCAATGAAGAAGCTAAACAAGACAATATCTCTCAACCTTTCTTCACTGGAGAAGTGCTCCACAACTCTGGTCATCTTTGTGGCCCTCCTCTGAACTCATTTCACATCCTACCTGTACTGGGGGCCCCAGATCTTGTACTCCAGCTTATCTGCCCTATATGTTTCCCTTCTGTAGTCAAATTCAGTTAAGTCAAAAGGGAGCTCTCTAATTTTATTTATTCAGATGACAGTAGCAATTCTCTCAGTCATCTGAGTTACATGGTAATTTAACGAAATCACTGCTAAAATGTGTAAGTCTGTACGCAAAGAACTCAGATGTCTCCACTAGAATAGCAAACCACTAAAGTTGATTTTTGGGATGGCTGAAGAATTCCAGAGCTAGAACAACATCTCAGTATGCCCCATGAGCTAAGTGAAAATTCTTGACATCACTAATATAGAACTTATAAAGCATTTACCAACACTGACTGCTACAACTATGTTGACAAAAACATTCATAACTTGGAAAGAATTATGAAATGATTGGGGTATTTCTACCAAACTCCGAAATAAATAAATTAATAAATGAAAACTCACAGTGCTTCTAACCTATAAATTCATGAAGAACCAGTAATATAATCTGAAAACCCAACATTTACCCCAATGCAGGCATCAAGAGGCTTCTGCAGAGCAAAAGCTGACTGTAGATTTTTCATGTCTGAATTTAGAGATAGCCCTTCGCTTGAGCAGCTTTCATTTCTGTCTGAAATATCTTTCACACTTCTAGGAACCTTTGTCAAAACAGTACAATATCCCTTCCTTTTATGTCTTGGTACTTCCTATCTTATTAGACACATTTTTGCTTGTTAAACTCACTATAGGAATTGGTCAGTTCTAGAGTTCCATAAGTGAAAATAATCAGGAAAAAAGGAGAGGAGAGGAGAGGAGAAAAGAGAAAAGAAAAAAGAAAAAAGAAAACAGAAAACAGAAAAAAGAAAACAAAACAGAAAACAGAAAACAAAAAAGAAAAAAGAAAAAAGAAAAAGGGAAGGAGGAAGAGGAAAGAAAGGAAAAAGTAGAGAAACAGAAAAGCAGAAAAAAAATAAGACTAAGAAAAAGAAAGAAAAAGAAGAAAAAGAAGAAGGAAAAGATAAAGAAAAGGAAAGAAGTGTATCATAGACAGAATTACTAAAAGGATGAGACTTTTTATGTTAGGCTTTCTCCCTCCTTGAGCAATCTACTACTTATCATGATTACATTCCTCCTTCACAAACTTTTCTTACTATGCTGACCCTTAGCCTTCTCTCCCATCTATTCCTCTTTCACTTCTTTTTCTCTCTGCCCAGTAAACCTGTTAAATCTGCATTAAGTACTGTGAACAGAAGAACGTTTGATGAAGTGACTTGACTGCTGCTGACTCTGGTGTAATCTGCTGTCTCTGCTGCTGTCAACATAAAACGTCAAATAAAGGAGCAAGCATCACTGCTGGGGGGCCCAGGTGCCAGGGAAGTGGGCTGGGATCTTTGGCTGGTGGCAGCAGTTGAGTTTGTTACAATAGCTTTTTTAATGTCATTCAAGTTGCACAAGCCTTCCAGATAGTTTGGGTGATTTTTTCTGTGTTAATGGTTTTCATGTACAGATTCACAGGTATGTGTTCTCTGAAGCGTTAATTACAAATGGGTTTTGAATTCCAAATCACCTGTCCCCATGAGAGTGAGAGATGTGGGAGCAGACACTGATGTACAGGGCTCTAATAGCAAAAAAACAGAAATGGACTTATCACTTTTACAAGATTTGTCAAGAAACAAAAATTCTTGCAATTCAGATTTTGAACCCCATAATTAAATTGGAAAATAATGACCTGCATGCTAAGCCTAGCTCTCTGAATTTCAGTAATTAATGACGGTTTATCTGCTGAGGTAAATGACAAGAGATGTGTAGTAAATGTATTCGTGTTAAAGGACTTAGTCACATAATCTTATGCATAGACATTTGAAAATTAGTCCCTATTTTATCATTATCTTTGTGCACTCATGCAGACGGTGAAAGGAGACTGAAAGCTTAAAACATACAGCCAAATTTCCATATGACACTGTTTAGTTAAGGACTTTGTAACCTCCCAGACCTCAACACTAAAAGCGCAAATACACACAGTTCTGGGTACTTTTTTATTTAAGTACTGAAACACTTTGTCCAGTTATGCAATGGACAAAATTTTTACTAATAATAAGTGTGTATTTTTCTTCTTTCTTTTTACATTTTATGCAGTTAAAACCCTTCCCTCCAATCTTCTGTGAAAGCAGGAAACATATCTTTCAATTTTTCTGACATTTCCAGCATGTGAAGTTTCTTGAATCATTATTCTGGCCATCTCTTTCACTACAGTCTTCTCTTTTGCAGTACTTGCCAAATTCTATTTTTTTAATCTAGTTCCTGTCAATCTATTACAAACTTTCTCAGAAGTTGCATTTGGCACAGGATATGTAGTTTTTTTTTTACTATAATCTTAAACTTTCATATCTTTCCCATCTGTTTTATATGACAGTAATGAGAGTCTTAAAATGGGATTCTATTTCTGCTGTGCTCCGAAAGTGCCTTCTGTGCTGTATATTGTTTAGTAATGCTCTTTGCATAGTGCCATTAATCTCGAAGGGCCAGATGCTGACAGTGGGTTTTAGTGCCCTCAGCTTCCATTAGAATCAGAAAGAGTGGAGGATACTTCTCCCTTTGCAGGAAGTGATCAGTGCTTGGCAGAAGCAGATGCTAATTGGCCCACTGGGAGAAACATAAGTGCACAGATATGTGCAAGTGTGCTTGCTTTTGTTCAGGACTAACCACAGATTAACCTCATCGTTTGCCTGAAGTAAATAGAAGTTGCTATTTTTTGCTGAACTCATAGTCTGTACTCAGAAGCTGCAGTAAAAAATCCAAGTGCTTATTTTGGATTCAGTAAAGTTTCCTTTACTGCAAGTTGTTTCTTAGAGCAATAAGAATGTGTTTCTTAAAAGAATGAAAATGTAAAAATATATTTCTTGTCTTGGAAGTGTAAATAGTAAAAACAGCACGAAACATTGATGAAGTTTCAGGATCTGAACAATAATCTGGACTTTCTGCAGCTTCACTAGGTTCTGTTAGGCCAATTGAAGAATATCTGTAAGCATTCCCAACCTATTTCTTCTAACAAGGAAATGTGCAGCATATATGCTCTGAAGCCAGAAACTGCCCCAAGACCCTGGTAACCTCAATGATGTGGAAGAGGAACAGATTCAATTTGCATGAGATTATATTTAATAATAATAACAAGCAAGCACACCCAATAGTAAATATGTAAGTACAGACCTGGTCTACTCTTCTAGAACAAAATAGATCATTTAAAATTAACTTTCTTTGGTAAGGTAGGAGTTTGGTTAAAGGATTTATAGCAGGAGAACATATTAATATTAGATCTTAATGGGTCTTGGCTATTCTGTATGCTTTCTTGCCATCCAAAATGTTTCTTACAATACTTTTTTCTGAGTCTTTCAAAGACATCTAGGTCCTAGAAAAGCTTACCTGCATTTAAACCTAACTACGAAAGACACTGCTTGCACTATCACATTTTTAATGAGGGAGAACCAAGGTGAGATCAAATGGAACAAATCAGTTTTATAAAGTCTTACCACTGAACAGGAAACAAAAATTCTAATTGATGATAGAAATGAGATACTGAGTCATACAGGACTGGGTTACTGGAATACTGGGCAGCTCCTTCTCTCAATCTGTTACATCTCTGTAGGCATGACGCGGAAAAATGTGTCTAGAAATCTCAGTTATACAAATAACAATAAAAAAAATAATAATCAGGAATCTTTCTTTGTGTGGTACGGTGGTAACATTCTCCACTAGAAACAGAGAGGAACATATGAAACAGTTTCAAGAGATATTGAGAACTAGCCATAGGTTTATTTCTACCAGAGATACTGGATTACTCATTATTTACTGGGATTACTGGTACGACCCCTGTCATCCCAACTATAGCATAGTGCTCTTTGTACAGCATCAGCAAAATCCCAGCATATTTTTTTGTACGGTCTTGCTGGAATCAATGAGAACACCAGTATGTCCTTGAATGAAATATTTGCACTGGGCAGCAATGTGACCACTGCTTATATGAGTAAAAAGCTCGGTTCCACTCTGAATATTTTTACATTTGCATTCAGGGAGTTGCATTCGTACTCACAGACAGAGTATTATAAATGACAATTGCTAATAGTAAAATTAATCTTATTTAGTTTAAGCTGTTTAGAATGTCAGTGTTTGTTCTAAGTTATTCATGTTGGATACATCTATACAAGTAAATTTAACACCACCATGAAATTTTGCTGGGTGCTAGAAGTCAGTTAACTTTACTGTTGCATCATGAAAGTTACTGGAAAACTGGACACACATCAATAAACACTTGCCTAAATTATCATTGGGCGTGATTCAGTAGCTAACAAAGGCCAAGATCCATTCCTAATAGTCTTTTTAGGTGTTCCTTTACCGCTTTGGAGAGCAGGGGAAGCTAATGGTGCAGCTGTAAGCTCTTCCACACCTTTTGGGCTCCAGGTTAAAAAACAGGTCTAGGTTGCAATTTTTCTTGTGTCTACCCTTAGCTCCCCTAAAATCAATGAAGATAGAGAGGCACCTCCAGAGGGCAATTTTTCCATGTAGATAGGATCTGTATGTACTCTTCCAGGATGCACTTCTCTCTATGTATTTTCACCAACTGCAGAGGGAATTAGATATTAATAATTTAGACAGCTAACCTTAAGACAAATCCCACCTTAAAAACAATGAACGAATGGGGCATACTTACACGTAGATCTGTGATCTAACTGAAGCAATTGAGCACTCTTGGAAGACACGTGGTGATATTGTGAGGATATTGTTTTTAAAGTATATATTCTAGCTTATCTATACTATATCATTTTAATGTGTGATTCGACAAGCAGAAATGGTTTCAAACTAAAATGGGGGAGATTTAGATTCGATAAAAGGAATATTTTTACAATAAAATTGTTGAGGCTCTGAAACAGGTTGCCCAGAGATGCGGTGGATGTCTCATCCCTGAAGATACTCAAGGTCAGGCTGGATGGAGCTCAAAACATCTGACTGAGCTGCAGGTGTCTCTGTTCATTGCATGACATTTACGGAACCCTCAGAATTCCATGATTCTGTGATCTTCTGACTCCAGATGCATTTGAGGGTCCATAGTGGTGTGCAGTGTGTACAATAACAAGGCAGATTCTTAAAGTCCACATGGGACTATACCAGAAAAATGAAACCTCCATTTTAGAATCATGAAGTCATAGAAACATTGAGGCTGGAAAAGACCACTAAGATCATCTAGTCCAATCATCAAGCCATCATCACCATGCCCACTAAACCACACCCCTAAGGCCAGACAATAGTTTGTGTAGGATCAGGACAAGACACTTAAGGAACGGCAATAAGAAGTGGACTCTCAGACCTCCGATTTTTTGATGCCCACTGAAACCAGCTGCAAAGTGGTGCTGCCTGCTTGCATCCCTGGAGAAGTGGATTGAGGTTCACCAGGAGAGAAAGAAAGCAGAAATGAGACAAGTAGACAGCTTCTAGGTGAAACAGGCCAATGTCACTCCATTTCTATAAAATATACTGATCCTAACATCAGACAGTAATGTGGATTTAGTAATTCACCATGACCCGTAGAACATAAGGGAATTTGCAGAAAGAGTTGACTGGCAGAGGTCTGCAGGAGGAACTTCAGTGTTTGTGTTGTTAACAAAGCCGAAGCACTAGAAAACGGAGAATCAGATATCTGCAAAATGTAAATTGTTTTCTTAGAGTGAGCACTGATGCTGTCAGTGATACAGCAGATCAGATGCTGTTCTGCTGAGATGAGGTGGGACTAGTAAGTCAGGAAGAGGAACCAACTGACAAATACAGTGTACAATGACTGCATAGCTTTCAAAGGGACTAAAAGGAATGAAGTCTGATCCGTGCACATTTCATATTCCGATCCAGTCGCTGGCTGAACATAGCACAGTTTTTGTTTTTACTATGATACACAGCCAGCTCTACCGTGTAAGAGATGGAGAAGCATCTGCTGAAAAATTCAGCGTCTTGAGTTCCTTTGCCACTAGATGGCAACTACTGAACTTTCCGACAGCACTGTAGAAAATATGTGAAGCATCAGCTGAACATCTTCTCCAGAAATACCGCTCTGATACAGCTTCATAATATTCTTTGCAGATACCTGAAGATTAGCTGCTAATTAGTTCAATTCATGGCATATTTTTGCACAAGTCATACATGTTAAAACAGAATATGCAGCTTAAAAGAAGAAAGATAGGGAATGACCCACTAAACAAACCTGGCCATGGTTACTAAACTTTTCAGTCTCACATCCTAAGTTTTGCGATCAATAAACTAGCAGAAGGCTCTTATTTAATCCTAATTCTTTAAAGGTAATGAATATGGAGTAGTTCTCAGTTTCTAATGACAGAAAGACCAATGCCTCACAATAAAACTGACAGCCTCATAACAAAATGTTTCCATTGTCAACAATTACCCTTTTGTTTGCAGTAATTCACTGAATTTAAGTGAGCTCTGTGTGCAAGCCACATTCAGAGGCTTTCTGTATTTTATTTCGGTTAAAAAGATGCAAATTGAAAAAATAAATACATCTTTACAGCACATTGACTAGTTGGAAAGCCAAGGCACACCATAAGACCTCCTCCCTCATGCTCTCTCTCTCTCTCTAAAAAATGTCTGCTAGACAAGGGAACTTATTTCTACTTTTTGTCACACTGGTATTATCTAGAATAGCTCTGTTGGCATTATTTGACTCAAAATGATATAAATTATATTAGAATCAAGTACATTATTTTCAGACAAATGATAGCACTCAGAATGTTCTATAACCTACTTTGCTGTGGATTTATTACTTATAAGGAGGAAATGGAAGAGATATCCTTTTTTTTTATTAACTGATGAGTTGAGAGGGTTTAGCAAGGGCTTTTTCTTAGAATAAAAAGTGCAATATCTAGTACTTGTCTTACTGATACTGAGTGCATGCTGAAAAGCTTTACCAGAATTCACCAAAGTTGCAGACATATTTCTAAAAGATGTGAAGTCCATACAAGAATATTTACCATTGATAATTTCCAGAATATTCTAGTGGCAATTTTTTGTCTAAAAACCCTTACGGTCTGTTGAGGTAAACTCCTCTAGCTACTCTCTGAGGTTTCTTTCTTATACTAAAGGAGGACTTTAACCCTCTCACAGAATGAGGAAATATATTTCTTCTTTATATAACCCTCCTCTCAGGGGAAAGGCAGAAGTATGAAGCCTCACATTTTCCTGCATGGAAGTTCCTGCATGGAACACAAATACCCATGTGTTCCAGATTCTCCAGGCCATCCAGGGTTGTTCTCCCTCCCTGACCTTAATAGAATTACTGAATATTATAATGGCCTGGGTTGGAATGGATCTTAATGATCATCCAGCTCCAACTCTACAGCTACGGGCAGGACTGCCACTCACCAGATCAGGCTGCCCAGGGCCCATCCAACCCGGCCTTGAGCACTGAAGGAATGGGGTATCCACAACTTCATCACAGTTTTTAGCCTGTATCTCTTCAGGGGAAGAGAGCAACTGATTCTCAGGAACTCCTCAAGAGTGATGAGGAAGTCACCCAAGGAGTCTATTCTGCTATAGATAAGAAGATATTTTTACATTATGCTAATTAATTTGTGATCTCTTTTAGACCTTAGTTGCAATTTTCTTATGCCATGTAGAGTTTTACATATTCAGTGTGATCCAAGATTTATGTGAATGGTCCAACTAAATTCTTCAGGTTTTAAAATCTCAGCACTGCTGTGGAACTATTCCACTATGCCCTGCAGTATTTTCTGTACAAAGAAGCTCATTTTTTGCAACAGCGGTATGAGGAACTTAAATTTTTGCTTGATGCATTGGTCCCTCTTGAATTATAGTTAAACCAGTTTTTCTTATCAAAAGCAACTCTCCAAGAAGAAGCTTCTGTGAATGATGCTGTCTCAGCTTTCAAGTATAAACATATTTCCTGTGACAAGAAGAAGTTTAGTCAAATTTATGGCTAGGATTACACGGAATATCTGTCTGTGTCAGCAGGGCATTGGACACTCTGATCTTGCCTTCACCCTTGAGAAGAGCATCAATTAGAAGTGGTGACATAAAGTTTTATCTGTCCCGCATCTCCGCATTGGATGAATTCACCCATGAAAAACAAGTCATTGGTGGACACCTTCTGTCTGCTCAAGGAAGAGATGTGCTTGATGATTTCGTAATGACTGCACAGAGATGCTGCACTACTACATTTGTTCTTTATACTTATCCGTGCATAGATCACTCGGATAGAAATAAAATTCAAAACAGCTGCTTGATTAAAAAAACAATAACATCTAAACTAAACAAGGAAAAACTGGGACAAATCGTCAGTCACAGAAATGGAAGAAAGGTAACCAGAACTCAGAGGGCTTTCTATAACAACCGTATTTTCCCAAAGCCACAAATAACATGTAGCCTTGAGAGGCAACCTGCCTCAAGGAATAAATACTGTAGAATGTGAAAAGAGCAATGAAGCCTTACAGAGTCACCAAAATAGAAATGCTTGATGTTTCATGAGTAGAAAGGCACTAGTGGTTGAGGTAACTGTCAGTTAAACTCCATTTAAATATCTTTGGACTCAGAGTTAATACGCTTCTGGCTGGATTTTCAGAAGTTTCTTAATTTGGACTGACATTTCTTGCACCTCCAATAGCATTTACATGACTAATAACTTGGCCAAAGCAACCAGATGTCTGTCTGTGAGTCATAAAACACACATAGTTAAAATGAGAAGATAAATAACCAAAATGAGACAACTTTAGAAATACGAGTTTTGTTTGCCAAATAGGTGAAATATGATGCATCATGTAGTGCAGTCATGTTTGGTAATAACAAAGAACTGTGTGCATTTGTTTATACTGGCTTCAGTTGTGACTGTCTAGTTCAGTGCAACCCAGTCAGTAATACTACAGTATGCTTTGTTTTCCAACCTGCCCTTACACCTTCTGGAAAATTTTAAAAAATGCTCAAACTGCTGAGAAAAACCAGGCCTATTTTTAAAAATTAAGTTTATATCTAAATGGCATATCATAAAATCACAGAATCACTTGGGTTGTTAAGGGACTTTTAAAGACCATTTAGTCCAATTCCACTGTAATGAACAGGAACATCTGAAGCCTGATCAGGTGCTTGGAGTCCCATCCAGCCTGATCTTGATTATCACCAGGGATGGGGCATCCGCCACCTCTCTGGGCAACATGTTCCAGTGCCTCACCACACTTACTGTAAAAAACTTCTACCTTATATTCAATTTGTATCTCCCAACTTTTAGTTTGAATCTATTCCCCCTTATTCTATCACAATAGAGCCTGCTAAATACTGCAGTTTAGACATAGTAGCTTGGAAACCAGCACCAAACTGACAGCTTGAAGCTCCGTGTGGGTTAATGTGCCATGACAAGAGAGAGGCAGGCAGAGGCTGAATCCCCCTAACTTAGATATTTCTAGGAAATTAGTGCTTTTGTTATTTTTATATCTTTCATATATACCTCCCTTAAATGTGAGGGTCAAAAAAAACCAGCACAAAGAGGAGTTTCAGGAGAAGATCACTAAGTCTGTCAAGTGGGAAATGAGTAGTAAAATTGAGTCTACGCACTGTGTACACTACCAAGGAATTATTAACAAGGAATGTAGTACCTCAGTCACACACCTTAGTGGGTAACTTGAACATCACTCCCACATATCCTGCTGCTGTGTTTCTATGTCACATTTGTCAGCATAGGGCCTGTTTGATAGGACAGTGGGAAGCGGCTTCAAACTAAAACAGGGGAGATCTAGACTGGATATAAGGGAAAAGGTTCTTAGAATAAGGGTAGTGAGACACTGGAACAGGTTGTGATGGATGCCCCATCCCTGGAGACCCCCGAGGTCAGGCTGGATGTGGTTCTGAGCACCTGATGGAGTTGTAGGTGTCCCTCTTCACTGCAGGGTGGTTGAACTAGATGGCCCTTAAGGATCCCTTCCAACACAGATGATTCTATGATTCTATGATAAGAGTTTAAGGTCAAATTTTAGATCAAGTTTTGTCCCAAGAAAATTTAAAAAAAATAAAAATTAAAAAGCACAAATATTTTATTTTAAAAGACTGGATTTATGGTTTTTTTTCGTTTTTTTTTTTTTGTTGTTGTTGTTCTGAAAATTATGTACTTTAGCTGCAAAACTAAAATGCAAAACAGCTCCAGAGTGGTTTGATATTTTCACACAAAAACTATTTTTCTCCCTTAAATTATCATTTGTCTTCCTTTCATTGGCCAGCAAAATTAGAAAATAAATTATTTACAGTGTTCTATATGAAAATCTGTGATCTAAAATGGAACAAAAAAAAACAAAAAAAAGAAAGAGAGAGTTGTAAGTAGTTCACACATTGAAATAAGAGCTTATTTAAGCACAGATAAGTGCACCAAATAAGACACCACTCAGGATTTCATTTCAATAGTTGCAACAATCATTGTGTTTGTTATTAGAAATACATTATTCTTAATGTTACATTATGTAGACTGATATAAGTTTTTCCTTTGCTGACATTTCTATAATGAATGAAAAGAAGATGAAAGGAAAAAATAAAAGAATGTCATATGTTTCTTCAATACGTACACTCTGTATTTGTGTGAAAATTGAATGAGTTTTAAAAGGAAGTATTTTAACATCTAAAGAATCAAGGGCTAGGAAAAACAAATGGGAGATGTTTACAAAGAATTTACTATTCCATAGTGATCTGCTAGTGACAAGGCACCACAGCCAGCTATTTGTTCCCCAGAAAAGGGTCAGCAGCAAGAAACTGATTTCTTGTGAGATCACCTGCAGTTGCTGAGAGTAGCCCCTTCTGCATTTGGAATGATCAGGTTTTTAACAATGCACAGGTGATTTCTGTACAAAACGAAAAATGCACTGCAGATTTACAAAGTACTCAGACCTCATACTGCACTAATAGGAACGCAGCAATTTTGCTAAAATGATTGGTACAGACTTGAATACTTACAACTGCAAGGTGCCAGTTAGTCCTGTCTATTGCCTTCACTCTTCACTCCTAATGTGGTTTTTTTTGTTTCTTTTTCCTCACCTTTTCCATCTAGACAAAACACTGTGTCATCTGAAAGAATTTTGGACTTAACTTCAATGGCAACAATTTCAGCCACCTAATGCTAAGCTCCAGACTCTGGCCTCCTGTATCAAATTCAAGCTCCAGAGGTTAATTTTCAATATCTTCCTTAGGGCAGGCCTTAAAATGGTAAGACTTCTCTGCCACTGAGAGAGGACACTGAACAGCAGGCAGGAGTTTATGGCCACACAGAAGAGAAATGAGTGATGAGAGGTCCCATTTTCTTCAGACGGTTTTTATAGAATCACAAAATCGTAGGGGTTGGAAGGGACCTCTGGGGATCATCAAGCGCATCCCCCTGCTAAACCAGGTTCCCTACAGCAGGTTGCACTGGAAAGCATCCAGAAGGAGAATCCACAGTCCCTCTGGGCTGTTCCAGTGCTCTCTCACCCTCGCAGTAGAGACATTTTTTCTCATGTTTTTATGGACTTAATGTGTTCCAGTATGTGAACATTACCCCTTGTTCAGTCACTAGACATTACTGAAAACACCCTGGCTCCATCCATGGACATCCTCCCTTTAGATATTTATAAGCATTTATAAGATCTCTGCCTCAATCTTCTCTTCCCCAGGCTGAACAGACTCAGGTCTCTCAGCCTTTCCTCCTAAGAGTGGTGCTCCAGGCCCCTCATCATCTTTGTGGTCCTCCACTGGACTCTTTCCAGCAGTTCCCTATCTTTCCTGAACTGAGGATCCCAGAACTGGACAGTACTTCAGATGTAGCCCCACTAAGGCAGAGCAGAGAGGAAGATTAACTCCCTCGTCCTGCAGACCACACTCTTTCTAATACACCCCAGGACACCATTGGCCTTATTGTCCATAAGGGCGCACTGCTGGCTTACAGTAACCCTGCTGTCCACCCAGGTCCTTTCCCATCACTGTCATCCTGAACAAGTACAAGGAAAACCAGTGAAGACGAGAGGAAGCAGTAATAATAATAATAATAAAAGTCTCTAAACAGAAACATTAAATAATATTTTTGAACAGAGAAAACTAATTTTAGACACCTATATCCATAACATAGATCTTGTCCCTTGGGGAATGGACACCACTGTGAACACAGGGTGGGATAATGTACACAAAGTACTATTTTTTCTGCTCATGGCACAGGCTCTTCCACTGCTACCCACTGATAAAACTCATTTATGCTCCTGGAATAAACTGTGTGGGGCTTTCTGTGTAGCTCCCAGTAGGAGCATATGTCATTTCTAAGGGAGTTGTAAATACTAGTTTATTGTTGTCCAGAATGCTGATATAAAGTTTTTATGAGGATGAAAAAGTTTTGCTCCTCACCGCATTTATCACTGCTGCTCAGTGCTTTTCAGTGACTCTCCCATTTATTTCTCCCTTCTTTTCTCATTTTCTACTTTCCAAACTTCCCTTATCCACTTCTTTGCTGTTTACAGCCGTATCACTGCCCTGGTAGTGAACCTTGGCAGGATCTTATTTTCGGGCTATCTCCATCCCAATTGCTTGGAATCATAGAATCAGAGAATATCTGATGTTGGAAAAGACCACTATCAGCAGTCCAACCACCAACTCATCCTCACCCTATCCACTAACCGTGTATCTTAGTGCCACATCTGCATGTTTCTTGAACACCTTCAGGGATGGTGACTCCACCACCTCTCTGGGAAGCCTGTTCCAATGCCTCATCACTGATTCTGAGAAGAACTTTTTCCTAATATCTAATCTGAAGTATTAAAATGTTACTTTTAGTTAATTCCCTAATTAATAATATTTATTTTTTCCCTCTGGACTATAGGAAGGACATTAACCACGTTTGCATGCAGCCTTCTTGTGTCAGAGTTAGGCTAAGGGTGACTCTAACACTTGAGTTTCATAAATTCATATGGAGATGCATGTGAACTTACTGTGCAATGTGAGTACCACAGCGCATAACCTGAATAAGCCATTTTATTTCATATATAACACAAAGATAAGGGGTAATGTGCCAGATTTTGGCAGGAGGCTTGTGAAATAAAACTGGCTCAGCACTGAGTTCAGACCAACTAAATCCCTTTGTTAATTATACCTGGAAGTGGCATTTAAGGCATACAAATAAAATTAGACTTTGCAAACTGCTATAAATTACTCTAAGACGTAATAAAAAGAAGCCTGAAGAAACTAGAAATAAAATCATAGCTTAGAAAAAAGAAAAAAGGAAGCACCCAAAAGAAGAACTGTGAAATTCAGGATTAATTTTTACAAGTAATTTAATAAGCTTGTGATAATGAAATAAATCAGGTCATTGTATTCTGTGTACAATGATGGCAGTTCAAACTATTTTTTTTTGCATCCTTTAGCCCATGAAACCACCAGAAGCAAAGTGCAACCATAGGCTCTTCCAGCTCTTTCCAGACCATCCGTTAAGAAACCTTTGCTGACACACGCTGCCAGCTTAATCTGATTTAAAACATATCAAAAGCAGATGAAAAGAAAAACATATTCCTCTAAGTTTTCTCCAGCCTGTTCGTTAATTAACAAGTGTTTTAGCTGTGGTCTGATTGTTCCCAGTCTGCTGTATCCTACCTCCTCCTCCCACTCTCTCTTCTAGAACAGCTCTTGTTGTGCACCCCTAAGCACTAGTGGCATTTCCATGACAGGCTGATCCCCTCTGCTGCACACCCCCACTGCCAATTCATATCTCTGACTGTTGCACACATATATAACATCTTTACAAAGCAGTATTATACACAGATTAATGCTGCACTCCACCTAGGCTAATAAATATTGTTTCTCAGCAAGTGTATTGTCTTTATCCTTTGCTGCATACGTAAAGCACTTGGCTATCACCCATCTGGAGTACTGCATTCTGGTCTGGGGCCCACTGCACAGGAAGGATGTGGAGATGTTGGAGTGAGTCCAGAGGAGGGCGATGAAGATGATCATGGGACTGGAGCATCTCTCCTATGAAGAAAGGTTGAGGGAGTTGGGCTTGTTTAGTTTGGAGAAGAGAAGGCTCTGGGGAGACTACATATCCTAGCACCCCCAATGGGAACAAAATAATGTATTCTCTTACAGATTTAGGTTCATTTGCTATAATTTTTATATTGCTGTCATCTAAATAAACAGTTTGCATAAATTTAACATCTTCACCACTGAATCAACTTTAGAATTCTTCAGTACTCAAATAAATACCAAAGATCAGACTTCATGTTGATTAGAGGCACTGTTCTCACACATTGAGCTTCACTTGGGAGCACCAGGAGAATGGTACCATGTGAATGCAGACTGAAAAGGGACTTTCCAGCCAAAGTTAAAAACTGTCAATGAAGTCTGGAAAACTCAATATGGTCTTCTTTTTTTTTTTTTTTTTCCAAGTTGGAATTTTCCAGTGGAAAGATTCCTGTTCTAACACTGCTTATTGCGTTAATAACATTTATAGCTTGACTAAGAGCTTTTAGCTATANAAGATGGAATTTCAATTCTGTGTTTCAACTCCATATTCTGAGATATTATTTATAGTTTCTACTTCAACATCAGGTATGCCATAAATTTAAAACACAAGTCAGTGCTTTTTATATAGCTTAAGAAATATGACATAATTATATAAAATTTTGCAAAGTCATAGTCACCATTTACCATTTTTAACACTCACATAGGGAGCAAACATTAAAAAGTATTACACATCAAATGCACTAAAAGAAGAGAGATAAAATGTATTGCTGGTCAGAATTTTCCTGCTGATTCTCGCTGAACTCTGGACATTCATTTATTTCCCAACTTGCTCCTACCATAACTATTTTATGATTGCTATTATACTACGTCTGATTTATGAGCATGCACAATGGCTATCAGGAAAGGCTGTTCTACATAAAACTTTTGTCAGTAGATTGAAGACTTTTCTAGCCATGCATCTTTTATCAAAACTGATGTGTTTATGGGCACTCAGAGAAAGTGTGCTGCGGGAGCATCTGCCTTAGGCTGTTATAACAGCTGATGTATCCATCAGCCACAATTCCAACCAGGGAGGTAAGGGAACCTCAAGTAATCTTGAAAACCTCTACAAATTGTAGCTGCTCATCCCAGGCAAAGGCTGCAACTATTTAGCCACATATTCTGTGACTTCATTTCTTGAAATCCGTTCTATTTTCAGCATGACAAGAATTTCTCATTTTTGCTCTGTTATAGTTTAAGTAGAATTCTCTCCTCTCATTTTTCCAGTTATCATGTAGTAAATTCTGCGCAGTTACTCTGAAATATTTCTCTTTAGACACCCAAAGTTCAGTCAAACAAAATCACCACATCTTAATTCGATCAAGTTGTGTGTTGTATCATCATCGGAGCTACAGGACACATGGAAACAACAATCATACATGATCTTTGAGGCCTCTTCTACTCCAAGCCATTCTATGATTCTACGACTGACTCTATGATTCTGTGATCAGAGCTATGGGAAGCATGGAAATGACATTCAGCACCTTAAAGCATTGTACATTTTCTAGTGCTTTTGGTTCTCATTGAGCTAATGATACTTATACAGAATAAAAGAGTTTCCAGTAGGGACTGTGTTTCTGTCACATTTTTCACATAGGAATGAATCACATGTGTCATAGCCACAGCATGGATCAAATTTCCACAAGGAAGTTTCAAGCTACATTTTACACTGTTTCTGAAATAAATATGCAGAATTCCTATCGGTGACATTTTCTAAAGCTAATAGGGTTTTAATTGTACTTAGTTTCACACAGAGCACAGTTTCCCAACCATTGCTGCCACGGGGTCCTTTGTAACTAAAGCCATAGTTTTAATTATATATGATATCATTCAATACTTGCCCTTCTGCAGCTTTATCAGGAAAGAAATTAAATTTGCATTTGCATTAATACTGTTTTTATTTTATCCTCCATAGTTTAGAAATACACTCATGCATTAGATCCTTCTTGGGAGGTATTTTCCACAACTGAATAACATTTCTATTATTTAATTTGTTTATTTATTTCACAGTTATATACTTCAAAATACTGATGTACATGCACTGTTTTGTGTAAAGGATATTCAAGTGAGACCACATTTAATCACCCCTTCTTCAGAAATATCAGAGCTGCCATACCTTAATTCAGATTACACTCATCAGGTCTTTGTACAGAAGAAAGCATGAGAAACATAAATAAGTAACACCCATAGGAATAGAATGTATACATTCTGGCCATGCTTTCTGAGCCACAGTTTCTTTATCGCGCCATTAACTTTTATACAACTCCAAGAATAAAAGATGCCTACAGTGACTATCTTGTATATCACCTTGTAAAATATATGTGCTAGAATATAATATCCCCACTCCATCACAAGACCTCTGTTTTCTTTTGCAGAGAGCGTTGGTCATTTAGCTTTGCTCTCTCTGTTATCAATGCTAGGAGCAGGATAGAAGTTTAAAATAACTAATTGGGAATTTATCTTGCAACAGGCACAACTGAGTTTAAGCAGTTGCATATTGTCTGGAGGAGGATCGGGGTAGACCTTACCTCTCTCTACAATCCCCAGACAGGAGGCTGTGGTGAGGTGGGGGTCGGCCTCTTCTCCCACATAACTAGTGATAAGACAGGAAGGAATGGCTTCCAGTTGTGTCAGAGGTTCAAGTTAGGTATAGGAAAAATTTATTCTCCTGAAGAGTGGTCAAGTAGTGTAACAGGTTGCCCAGGGAGTGGTGGAGTCACCGTCCCTGAAGATGTTCATGAAATGTTTAGATGTTGCACTAAGGGACATGGCTTAGTGGTGAAATATTGGTGGTAGGTGGATGGTCTTGGAGGTCTTTTACAACCTTGGAAATTTTCTGATTCTATGATATTCAGCTCTTGGTACATCCGACAGTTAAAGGATCTAGCCACGTGGGCCTGTAATTCAATTCTTGTACACAGCTCTGTAATAACACC
Source organism: Odontophorus gujanensis (assembly GCA_013399175.1). Lineage (NCBI taxonomy): Eukaryota > Metazoa > Chordata > Aves > Galliformes > Odontophoridae > Odontophorus > Odontophorus gujanensis. Next base: position 327,077 of record VXAB01000401.1, read on the forward strand.
ATATGTGACTAGTTACCACAACCCCCACTAAAGCATATACTAACCATGGCAACATGGGCATAGGTTGTTGCATAAGCAACATGCAAGGACTGTATTTTTAAATTTGCACACACAACAGTTTCAAAGATAAATGCCTGAACATTTGCTTGAAAATGAAGCTTCTGTAATGAACATGAACTGTTTTAAAAACACAGTTAGCATCTGGGTTTGAACATTCTGGACAAAATGTTCAGGCTCAAGTTCCTAAAATTAAATATCTCAATTCAAATTTAAGTAAGTATATAAGTGATCTAGTTAAAGGTATTGACCAGTGAAAGTATCTCTCCTGCTCACTTGTTTATTCTGAGGAGTAAGACTCCCTGCAAACCTGGTCACTTGAAAGGACTAAAACTGGACATTCCATAGTTCAGTCTGATGCACCCAGGCACTGAGTGTTAGGCCACCCTTTCCATAACTGCATTTTAATTTCTGTCTGAAGGAATCTGCTATGTCAAAATTGAATACTGGTGTCCATACACAACACTCTCCTAGACAAAGCCAAGTATATTGTCAGTGTTCCAGGGCACCTCTTGAGTTTGCTCAGTTGTCTGAACAGCACAGCACTAAGGAATGATTCTGTATGGGAAACCATTTCCAAGGGGCAAATGATTTCAAACTAAAACAATCTCAGGAGAGATTTAGATTGGATATTAAAAAATAATAATAATTGCGATAAGGGTTGTGTAACACCATAACAGGTTGCCCAGAAAGGTGGTTGATGCCCCATCCCTAGAGACATTCAAGGTCAAGCCAGATGGGGCTCTGAGAAACTCGAGGGAGCTGTAGGCGACCCTATTCATTGAGGTGGAATTGGGCTAGATGACCTTTAAAGATGCCTTCCAACTCAAATTATTCTATGATTCTATGAATTGTCCATGTTTTGCTTATCTCAAGCACCAACACTGCGCAAACAGAGTTGGCAATTCAATGCATATCAGCTCACTGAGGTTATCAAGGGATGCTTGGGAGGTAAACTGTCATTGCACATCTTTGGGCACAATTTCTCCCTGAAGGCCTGCGCCTTTTCCCACAGAACCCCACAGTCTGCTTCTACTAACCTATTCCTACCCAGGGAGAGGAAGATTAGAGTCAAGTCAACTCTTTGCCTCTGCTCTGCACCTTGTCCGAGCCAAGAGACTCTGTCCCCCAGGCAGCCATGGTAGCTGTGCTTTATTTTTACAAGTTAATTGAGCTGAGAATTGAGCTAGCATGGTACATCTCTCCTTACCAAGAGGCTCAGCTGTTTGGAGATGCTCAGCTGTGAGTAATGCCTTCAGCATGCACAAAAGATGAGATCCTAGGCTGCCCATCCCACTAATGTGCCATGGTGAGTGCACACAAGTTGGCCAGATCCAGGCCTTGAGGGAGTAACTCAAAAAAAGCATAATGCTGTATTCTCTCTCTAAAGTCTTCTCCTTTTGATTGCCAGCAAGAGCTGTTTGTTGACCTGGAAACCCACTTCTCACAGGATGCTGCCTAAAGCTAGCAAAGGGGTCAGCTTGATGCAGGCTAGAAAGCAAACTGTTCAAGATATGAAAATTCAGAGAAACTGAATCCATTAATGCTGCAGAGAACAACAGAGAGGCTAGAGGGAGTCCATGCTCCACAGCTTAGGAAATTGAGCAGCATGTGTGGCTTTGAAATAAGTTCTGTCGTCTTTGAAGTGGCACATTCACTTCACAGGGATGACCTGGCAGACACTTCTTCAAGCCACTTTGTTTTAACACAGATAACAAGGGAAGGTCTTCTCATTCCTTTTTAAAAGAGTTTGGAAGGTCTCTCATGAATCCAAACACAAGTGGAGAGGTAAACAGGCTGAAAAGTAGCAAGGGGAGCAATGGATTTTATTTGTCCTGTCTGAAAACCTAGTTTATCTTTATAACTCTGGCTGCAATATCTGCATCAGCATTAAAGATTACCACTGCTTGCCTTGACTATAATAACCTACCTTATGTTTTATATTGCTACCCATCAAGTCATATCAGAGCTCCTGTCACACAACAGTGATAGTGGTTTTAATGCTTGCAATGGATTTTATGGCTGACACATCTCCATTTCAGTGATAAATATTCTGCTCCAGGCATGCTTTTTCATTTGGTATTTTGCATTTTACTATTTTCCTCCTTTTTGCTGTTGGATAAAAGAGAGGGTCAGTGTCACGCCACTCTACTAGGGGAGACTTTCTTGCAAAGAGAAAGGTTCTGGAGGATTTCCCAGTGTTGATCAGACTTTGGGTTTTCCTTCAGTGTCCTTTTGAGTCTGTCCATAATTTGATCACATAACCAAGTACTCCCTGTGCATGGCTCACACAGGCTCTGCTTTGCTGTTTGCAATCTGTGTTGTCTCAAAGAGGTGTAGCTGCCTGATTGATTCACTTGCTAGCGTATATTTGGTGCACCTGCAGAGTACTTCATTAATTATTTGAGAAATTAGTTAAACAACAGAGCAACAAGTGATGATCAACCTGGTTTTGTAAACGCATGAGATGTGCTGTGAATCACAGCACACTGTTAAAAGGTTTCAGACAAAACAGTTGAAGTGGAAGGAACTCTAGGGATCATCAAGTCCAGCTCCCAGTGTTGGTTAGTGTTAATGTTGGCTGTTTTTTTTTGTTTGTTTGTTTGTTTTTGTTTTTTTGTTTTTTGTTTTTTTTGTTTTTGTTTTTGTTTTAGTAGAACATTGAAAACAAACAAATAACAAAATTTACAAAAAATAAACAAATAAACAAAAACACAAACAAAACAAGAAAAACCACTCTGGTCTTGTTCATGATAGGCTGCCTGGGACCAGCTCCAAATACAGACCAGTGAAGCAGCTGCAGAGGACAACAGAGCGCCAAGATACAGCAAATAACTGACTCCAGTGACTCCAGGACTTATTTTGGCCTTGACAAAGCCCTAGAAGGCCAGGCTGGCAAACACTGCTGCTGTAAAGAGGAAGATATGGTGTATTCGGGCCATCTGTGGCTATTGCTTAACTTGACTGACAGGCAGCAGGAGCAGAAAAACCATATCTTGCAACTTCTTTCCCTCTCTGTCTCAACCTTTCTGGCATTCCTGGTGCACGTGAAAAAGATTTCAGCTTCTCAAGCCAAGAGGAGACAGAGTTCAATTTTGCTTGTTCTGCTGAGATGCTTTTAGTGGCACTTACAGCAATCAGACATGAGAGATGGGGAGTTTGCATTTTTATTCTATCAGAGAACATGTTTACACGGATGAGGGCAGATGGATCTGACCTCACAGTGACATGCCGGATCCAAGCCAGTGCTGGTCCAAGAGCTCTGCAGCTACTTGCAGCTGGTGCATCCAGCCTCTTGGTGAACACAGACACCCTACAGAGGGAGGGATTTTGACCCATGACCCCTGCTTGGTAGCATGCTGTGCAGGCTCCATCACCGATAGAAATGGGTCCCCAAAACCCACTGTGTGAGTACAGTTTTGTACAGAGAGGAATATATAGCCTGAGCTAGTCAGATTCCAGCTGCTTCCAGTCAGCAGTGAAGAAGCATTTTATTCTTTGGAAAACATTCCACATTACACCTCTTGGATCTCTCCTCTCTTTTTGGCTATAGGATTACCTCCAAACTTTTTGGACTGAGGAGCTTCCTTTTCTTAAACCTCCACACAGCACCTGAAATATTGTGATCCTTGGCATGTATAGTACTGAAATGGAAGTCAAAGAATAGCTTTGTTTATTAATATGTGTAGCTATTTCTCATGAGGTATTCCATGTGATTATTTGCAAAGTCCTGTTTACTGCTTAGTGTACTTGACCTAAATTCTGTAACACACCAGTGAAGGAGACAGGCAATTGTGTTGGCTTCAAATAAGGAAATGTGTTCTCTTTCATTAAATATAAACAACACAGGCAGTAAGGCACCTTTATCTTATTTAATTTAAGTTTGTTTTAGATTACAACTCTTTAAAATTTTTATGTTTCCAGAGAGTGCAGATTTTTTTTTCAATTAAAAATGCATAACATAATTACAGAACTTGTCAGGGGGATGCCAGAGGCACCAACAATTAGGGAGGCTTCAGCACTTAGGAATTCATGGGATACTCAGGCTTGAGTTCCAGGTATTTTCATTATCTGGGTAGTAAAAGGATTAATCATGAAACAAACACCTATAATTTAGTGATTTAGTGATTTAGTGATTTTTAGTGATTAGCTTCACAGGAGAGTGACAGGACAAAGTACAGAGGTCAGGTGACACTTTTAGATACTGGTGTGGAGTACTACACAAGGAAAAGCTACAGGTCAACCCCTTCATTGTTTGGTTCTTTAAAGCTATCCCCTGGCGAGCAGGCTGGCATGGTTGCTGAAGGTAGCTCTTAACTTTGCTTAGAATAGCATTTCTGTAAGGCTTTTGTGGCCATGGGATATTTTCATCTACTTACTGAGTGACTCTGCCTGAAGCTGAGATGAACTGAATGGATCGTTCCTCTGAGCTATGATTTAGGTGAGCCTTGTAGCATCTTCCACTTGGTTCATGTCTGACAGACATCCTTTAGAGTAAACTGGATGAGAAATGGGTGGGAGGAAGGGTTCCTTGAATGACAGGTTATGACTGTGAAGGGAAGACCTCCCAGGCTCCAGTGGAATAATTAGTCAGTGGGAGCTTAATTCCTCCAGTTTGAGTTACTCATTTTAGACTGAAATTTCTTTCTGTAAATATTTATGGTAGTCACTACCTACTTTCGAATGTTGACACCAACCACTGTCTTCCAAAAAAGAAAAGTGAAGACAAGCATTTGTTGTCCCCTGGAATTTTGAGGTGACCAGAAGACATAAAAGCCCAGATTTGTTTGAAGACTGAAGCCAAGTGTTTGAGAAACTAAGAGATCATACTCTGCATTCCATCACTTGTTATTACCTATTGTACTCTGTTATATTGCCTCTCATCACTGATGGCACAAATGAAATCAGTACCTAACACTACACTTCAAGTATAAAATTCCATTTGAGTCAGGCAGACATTGTTGAAGAAGTAAGCTGTGTCAGAAATACAGAATTGTTATTGTGCAGTCATGAAAACCAAAGCACAGGAACTGGCAAAATTTGGCACATCATACTCTGATCTAACATTCACTAAAATACTGGAGAATAAGTAGCATCATTTTACCTGTAGTATAAATAAAGTGGTTTCTTTGCCTCCTCTTAAATTGGAAGATTAATAGAAATGAGTGAATGAGAAACGATCAATTGGAAAATCAAATGATGTATCAAATCTTGAATATTAAAAATTTATTCATAGTTTTAGAAAATGAGATAACATTTAGAAACTGAGGCATACACAACATTCAGTACTAGAATGTAGCTGAAGTCACTTTCCACCTATAAAATGCAGGTATTTGAGTTTTTAAAAATGTTTCAAATGTTTCATTTTAAAGTCAACAGGAATTGTTCTCATAAATATGCTTACCCTGTGCAAATTCACATTAATCTGTCAAATATTTGGGGGGAAAATTCACTCTGGTAGATAGATGTATGTTACGATATACTATGATGCGCTCTGATATTAACTCCGAAGTGTGTTGGTTCTTATGGAACTTCCAGATGACTTTTCCACACAGAATAAAAGAACCAAAATCGATTCAGCATGAACCCTACTAAAATTCTTAATCAGTAAAGCGCTTTATCTGTGTTAGGACTGAAAGAAATTTGTATTCTTTTATTTCAATTTGGACTGACACTTGTACCTTATGTGTCCTTAATGGAGAATGAATATCTTCATTTTATCTTTTCTTGCGTGTGTAGTGTACAAAATCACAGAATCATAGAATCATCTAATAATTTGAGTTGGAAGAGACGTCTAAAGGCCATCTAGTTCAACTCCCCTCCAGTGAAGAGGGTCACCTACAGCTCGATCAGGTGCTCAGGGCCCCATCCATTTGAGTCTCCAAGGATGGAGCATCCACCACCTTTCTGGTCAACCTGTTCCACTGCTTCACTACCTTTTTTGTAGAAGACCTTTTCCTTGCATCCAATTTAAAGATCCCCTTTTAGTTTAGTTAGGGGAGGTGTTCCATCTTTTGGATAATTTCTGTGATCCTCCACTGTACATGCTCCAACAGATCCACTTCTCTTCCATACCGAGAATTCTACATCTGGATGTAGGACTCCAAGTAAGAAATATTAGAATTGAACAAGAAATACTATAATATTTACCCCACAGCCTTTCATACATCCATATAGTTTTCAGGTTTTGCAAGATAGAGAATATTGGTTCCACTAACTACAAAAGAGCACTATTTTAACCACAAAACTAAACTCTGGGGGAAAAGCCCAAATCTCTTAAAAAGACTGTCTGACATGGGCAGGCTTGATATTAGTTCATCACATTACATCAAATTTTTTGGTGGATTTTATCATGCACACAGCTTTCTTATAATTCAGACTGATCCCCTGGACAGAAATTTTTGTGACCCAGACGAGAGTCATATACTACTGAAGTATTTTCAGGTTACCCCAGAGCTTGGATTCTCTCACATTCCCATAAATATATTTTTCCATAGAACTGTAAATAATGTTGTTTAATTATAATTTTTTTCTCTTTTTGAAGTTCTCTGTAAGAAGAATAGAAGATAGGCAGAATAGAACTGGTGGAGTTTCTCTGCAAATGCAAAATATAAAATCTGTAAGCAATAGATATTTTTCCCTGTGAATGTCACTGTCATTTTTATCATCATGGCTTGAACATCTTTTTAGTCAATCTTGTCTTCGCATCTTTGAAATCTGTTCCACTTAGTGTCCAACACAGATCAGAGCACTGCTATGGTCCATCTGTTATGAGACCACTCGTCCACTGGGTTACAACCTGCTGTTATGATTTTGAGGCTTCAGACACAGAAATAAGCCCTTCCTCCTTCTCTAAATATAACACTGATTTTCTGTAATCACTCTGTTATTCTGTGTGTCAAAGATAAGAACCGTGAGCCAAATTTTGGTAATCTTGCTGCCAAGTAGTACTTAAAATTTCATAGATGGCCTATGCCATCCTAATCGTTAGCTTAGCATGGATGTTAGACACAGAGAGGTAATGTGCAAAAGTTGCCAAGCACCACTCTGAGTGCTAAACCAGTCAGGCTGTGACTGCTGAATGCAGATTCAAAAGTAGTCAAATTAAGGTGAGTCTGAAATGGTGCAAAACAACCATTTCTGCTGGGAAAAGGGAAATGGGGCTGCTCAATGGGTGAAAATCCAAATAACACTGTCTGAAATTGATCCAGAGGGCTGATAGTTGCCTTCAGCTTCATTTATTTTTTTGTTTGAAAGAGAAAAACTATTACAAATTCTCCAGATAATGTTAACATTGGTGAAGTGTAAAATAAACACTTCTCATAACTACAGTGGCCAAAGCACCAAATCTAATTTTGCTAGTCTTCCTCTAAGGAAGAACTGGTGACAGCTGAATGTGCACCCAGCCCAGCTGTGAGCAATGCAATGTGTCTCTCTAATAATATGATACAGTTGGTAAGTATTGAAACAACAGAGTGCTAATTTAATAGCACCAAAGTAAAGACTACAAGAATCCTTAAAACAATTCTTAACCATGGATTTATAGGTGATTCCTTTAGTAGCAATGATGAATTACTAATTGTGCTATATATAACCAAGTCCATGTTTTCAACAAAAAGCTTTATCCAATTATTGCAGGATGACACAATGGAATAGTAGTCATATTAATAACTAAAGGAGAGTCTGGATGTTTAATTTACTTCAGATAAGCTCAGCATTCAACCGCTGAGATCAACAAGCTCAGTGATTGGACTAGATATTATTAGTGGTCTTTTGCAACCTTAGTGATTCTATGATTCTACTCACATTTGCCAAATACCAAGGATACAAATGCAAAGCACCTAGAGTTAGTTTAAATTAGAAAAGATTTGAGACATAAACAAGCTGCAAGGATGACTTTTACAGCATCCTGGCAATAGTAAATGATCACCCACAGAATCACTACATTTTAAAATAACTAGAATTTAAACTCACATAATGAAAACTTTGCCTTTGAGTTATAATCAACTTAATATCCTACTGTTCTAATGCAATGGCCTAAAAGTGGAGCATAGTTTCAATAAAATTCTAAATTAAAGTGCATTCAGTCATATTTTAATGGTATAGCTGGAATTCCCAATTTACTTAGCATATAGTCTCTAGACTTTGTGATCTCTAACATATGAAAAACAAATTTCATCTTAGAGAAATAATTTATCTTTGATGTTTTTAATTAAAATATGGCCTTTTTAATTAATCTATCTATTGTGTGTCAGCAATGAACAACAACAAAAAATAAATAAAAGAAAAAAAAAAGATTTTGATGGAGACAGCTCATGCCTAATGGTACCAAAAAGAATTTTTCTTCTTATCTTCTCCACCTAAAAGACAGAGACCAGATGATACTGGTACTAATAATGCACCTAGGATGCCAGAGATAGGTCATCAAATAAGGCAAGAGCCAACATTTTCTGCACATTGGCCTCTGTTGCAAAATAACAAATCACAAAACGAAATAAAGCAACATTGTCAACAGGATGGTATTTATACCTTAATTCCACTTTTATGATAATATCAGTGGATAACTAGGAAAGTGTTTTACATACAAATGTATGTAACGTATGCTTTCTACATATGTTTTCTAATTATGTAAATCCTATAGCATAGTTTGGGCAGATTTTTCTTATTACCTTAGATCAATAGCATTTATAATCCATAAGATAGATTCAAATATTTTAAACTCCTAAAGAAGAGTCTCCATGTACTTATATTTTTCCCATTCAATTCTTACAGGCTGCAGAAAATAAAATTTAGAGGAAGAAGAAAGAGCCTTATACAATCAAAGTAAAGAACGTTTTACAATCAAAGTTTTACAAATCTTGGTATTTGGCTACTACCCACAATGCTGTATTATTTACATTGTTATTAAACATTTAATTGGCTAAGATTTCAAAAATATATGAGAAAGAGGAAAAGACAAGGACATAAAGTAAAATTTTCAATGAAATCCCACATCTAGCAACAGTGATGGCTAGCAAAACCTATTCATTTTCTGTTTCGCCAGCCCACTACTGTGTCACAGTCCTAAAATAAAAATTATTTCCTTCCTGTTTGTTCTAGAAACTTCCAAACTGCCTCTTAGCCACTAGCCAGGAATGAGGGAGTCACTTTGGCCTTTCAAGACATCTTCAGATTTACTGCAATAATCAGCCAAATTTTATAACAAAGTAATGAGCACTCACACTGTCACACAGCAGAATTATCTACTGGGAATCTATAGCATTCCCTACTATAAATTTAGTGTTTTGTGCCATCCTGTGCTCCATGCCTACAGCTCCCCATGTCACTAATCTTAATCACGGATCACGGATCACTTTAATCACTTTAATCACTTTAATCACGGATCAAGCTCTATAAAAACCTGTGGATTCTCAGGCATGAAGTAAGACTGAAGATCAAGAGAGGAATGGCTCTGTTGTTGAGTCTATGTAGTGAATTTCAGTTTATTTACTTACTTGTTTCCTTATTTACTATTTACTCTCAGGATGTGCCTTTACTCTTTCTCTCCCCTTTGGGGCCAAAATAGATTATTGTCTTCAGATACGTGTATACAACAAACCACATGCCAGGAGGTTTTCATATCTAAATTTACATTAGATAGAGTTGTTACGATGTTTTTAGGATTAACTATCTTTGTCATTTTTTCCTACTGAGTATATTCATCTCTGGTATTTTGAACTTTAGCTTGATGTATCAGCTGCGTATTGGCTCATTTCATGTATCTGACCCAACTGTTCGTTGCTCACTATCTTTTCCACTCCAGAATTATAAAGCCAAGAGAATGAACAGTTGTCAGACTTTTTTGTGTATACAAATATGTAGACATATATGTAAATATTTAGTAGTGTGTAATGATAACAAAATACTCAATTTATAGTAATAGTTTTTAGGTATACACAAATACATTTTTTTAACTGGATGAATAAGCTTTAAAATAGAAAAAAAAAAAGATTTTTTCAGTGATTTGACACAAACACCTCTATTACTAAGATTCCTGCCTTTCCCTGAGATCACCATGTGTCACCCACTATGATGTGTGTGGGTGCTCACTGTCTGTATTAAAGAAGTGCTCAAATCCACAGCGGGTGATTGCCTGAATAAGGAAGACAACATCCAACTGGATTAAGGAGGAACCAGGAAATTATAAAGCCCTATGAAACAAATTAGGTGTTATCTTTTAACTCATTTAAAAGAAATGTTAAAACCTGTAATAATGGGTAGGTGTTTTGTGTGGGGTCAGGGCAGCAGTTAAACCAGGTTTGGTGCTGCCACAAATTGTCCCATTGGCACTGCATCCTCCAAGTCAGTGTTTGCTTAAAACTTTTTAGGAACAGTTACAGAGCTATGGAATTTCTAGGTTTATATTAACATTTCATTAGTCCTCATTTCATTAGTCATTTCATTTCATGGTTATGCTTTATCTATATACTGCTGACAGCGATCCTGAGGATATAATTCACTGCTTGGTGGTTATAGCACATCAGTAACAGATCAGTCATAGAATAACAGAATCATAGAACAGCTTCGGTTGGAGGGGACCTTAAAGTTCATCTAGTTTCAACCTTCTTGCTGTGGGCTGGTTGCCCCCCACCAGATCAGGCTGCCCAGGGCCCCATTCAACCTGGCCTTGAGCACCTTCAGGAACAGGGCACCCACAACCTTTCTCAGCAGCCTGTATCAGCACCTCACCACCCTCTGAGTAAATAATTTTTTCCTAACATCCTACACTAAAACTAAAATCTAAACACTGTAACTCCCTTCCTCTAGTTTAAAGCCATTTCCTCTTGTCCTATCACTATCAGGTCATGTAAAAAGTCATTTCCTTTCCTGCTTGTTAGCTCCCTTCAAGTACTAGTGCCATTTCCTTCACCAATCTTTTACAATCACACATCTCTTATTTTTCCATCATTGTCTACTGAATCTTGACTATTTCTGAACGTCTTAGCTTGATGAATCCCTAGGGATAAACAAACCCCAATTGTTCTGGAGGGGTCACTGAGAACCATCTCAACCCATTCTTCTTCCATTTTTACCTGATCAGTTTTTTGTTGGGTAACCCAACATATTTTTGCTGTAAAAATGATGATGAAAATAATCAGGCCAACATATGGCACTCATAAATTATTACAGAAAAGTCCTATATCTGTCACACGCTTTCAGTGAGCAACTTCCAGGGAAAGACAACTGTCCCATGAGTTACTGCGCACAGGCAGAAAAGGTTTTTTGACTGACTTATCGAGCACACAGATTTAAATCTTTTCTTTCAAAATGAATAAGAAAAATAATTGTCCCCATACCATCTAGACCTTTCTTACATGTGTCACTACTGAGTTCCCCTCCCTCTTTCTCACTGAGTCTTTCCATTATCCAGCCATGTGATCTCAGTTTTTGCACTGTGATTCCTCTTCTGCACCAATGATGGCTACACCCTATCTTCAACCAGCAGCCGGAAGGAAAGTATGAGCATGCTGGCAGTGTCTACATTGGCAATAATTTTGCACTGACAAAGTAGTTTGCTTGTGGAGCAAATCTTCTGACCATTCACCTTACATTGATCTGGTTTTGCAGGTTTCATGCCTGTGAATTAGATCACTTTGGGAGGAAACATCAGCATGCTGCAATTATAGGATCACAGAATGATTGGGGTTGGAAAGGACCTCTGGGTCTGTCTGGTTCAACTTCTGCTCCAGCAGAGACATCTAGAGCAGTGTGCCCTGCACCATGTCCAAGGTGGCTTTGGAGATCTCCAAGGAGATCCCACAACATCTCTGGGCAACTTATGTCAATGCTCTTTCACCCACACAGCACAGAAGGGTCTCCTGGTGTTCAGAGGGATTTAAGAATTCAAGTGAGAAGTCTATTTATTGAATGACTTTAAGGGAGAATGACATATGGAGATTCTCAGTCTAAAGGCTAGTCCAAAGTAAAATCCCTGAGACAATTACTGCATGTATTTAGGGATTTCTGAACCAGCTGCTTTGATTTTTGATCTCTATCTGTTTGTAGTGCTTTGAATTACTTGCTAACATAGACATAGGACTCACTCAGTTTTGCACTGATGCCCTCAAGCTTTTTGCATCTAATGCTGCACTGCGGTTTCTGACACCTGTAATATTACATGGCTTCAGTAACAAATAAGCACTTGTTAAAACTCTGTCTCCTGGTAATGCCTGATTTCTGGAGACATTTCAGCTTTCACCCAACAAAGGACAACTTTTCTAAAGCTTCTGATTAAAGGGAAGATCTTGAAAATGTGACATGAAAGCATTCTACCAACTCTTAACTAGCATGCAAATGTAATAATCTAAAAGTCAAATGTTTCAAAACTCATGTTTTGATTTTGGGGGTAAATGTATGATTTTGATCGCTTGCGATCAGAAGGACTGCAAACTATGTACAGCAGAACGAATAATTTACAAAGAATTCCCAGTGGACAAAGCACATTATAGAAAATGTTTCATGGCTGTGGATTTTTTTTTGTATGTTCTCCTAGCTTTTCTAGCTTTTAATAAACACTGGTGATTAAAACACAGGGTACAGCTTTGTATCTAAAAATGAATATTTTCAGGTTGATTTCTTCATTTTACTATGAATTTCTGTAATAAAATGCAACAAATGCAAGCTCTCATTCTGGCTCTGGTTGAATCAGGAAAGAAATCCTTGGATATTCTGGGGAATAAGCACTGCCAAGTGTTCCTGGTGCACTGACTGATAGGCAGGAGGTCACACTGTTGTACATCTTCACAAATAATGAATAAAAATATTGTACTTCCAAGGCAGAAAGGGATACAAAGAACAAAATATTATTGGTACCACATCTCGTGAACAGGATTCCTTCTGTACAAAGATATGGCTTATGTACACAGCAGGAACATAAGTCTTTGGTATGCTCTTCGTTCCCCTTAGCTGATATTTCCCAGGCACCAGATTGAGGGTTCATATCACAGACCTATGTTAACAGTTGTGTGGAGTAACAGCCCGACTGTCTCCAACAGCAAAGGATGCTCCCCGTGATGTTGCTGTACATTGCATACCCATACGAGGACCAAGGACAACCGGGATTCACGTGCTTGCTTGCAGCAATGCTAATATTCCCCTATCATTTGAGCATCTCCTTAAGCCTGTGCCTATTAGTTTTTCAGCTTAATCATCTCTTCAGCATTGTTTAATCTCCTTGAAGACTTCATCTCCAGAAACAAACAGCTTGCAATAGAACAATATCTATCATGGTTTTATATTCATATATTCATATCCTCGCCACATTTTATTAATGTGTTTATTTTAATAGATAAGATTCACCTTATGAAACCAAATTATAACACACACTAGCACGTTCAAAATTCAAATATTGACGTGTCCTGATCTTATCATGCAGAGAATTCACTGGATATCCTTGGCTAAATGCTTTCTCTCATTTAAAGAAGCAACATGGATATGACAAGTGTGCTGAGAACTCAAAATAACTTGAAGTCAGTGAACTGTAATAAATATTAGTTTACAGGCAATCTGGCATTTATCTTCTGACTTATCCTCCTCCTATCATCTTTTGACTCAAAGTGCTAAAATTATTAACAGCAAGTCTCTAACAAATAACTTTCACATTTTAGTTCCAATGGTAAATTAGTATTTGGTGGTGTCTTGTACTGCACTTATTATAGTAGCTGTAGTCTACATTTTAATCTGTAATTTGAAACAGAGGCTGGCTTTGGAAGATCCTAACTTTCTCATCTCTCACTAATTTTCATCCTTAACTTTCATAGTTTAAAGCCAAAGGAAAAAGAAAAAAAACAGCACTGTTTTCCACCAACCACCAGTTTTCAAGACTAAACCAGGAAATATAAATTTGTGTTGAATTCCTGGAGCTTAAACCTAGCAACAGGATCACAACCATGTTAGAACTATTTCAATTTTATAACTACAGTGCATGAATGCAGTGATGTTAATGATGCTGGCTGAAGCTGAAAGCTACTGGTGTTTCAGGGGACAGGTAGCAAGAGGAAAATTAATGTGGCCAAGGTCAAAGCACAAGCACCTGCTAAACCCAGTACTCTTGCCCTACACCAACACACTATGCATTGGCCTCACAGTCTTCTGTGTCCTATAATATTTGTATTCACCAAGAATGGGACAAAGTAATCAGGTACTACAAGAGCACACACAGCGGTGAAGATTAGTGTCATAAACCAAGGTCACTGCTTCTCTCCTCTTCTCACCTGGAATACAGGGCCAGGGCCTGGGATTCCCAGCAGAGGAATGACATGGAGATGTTGGAGAAGTCCCAGAGGAGGGTCATGAAGATACTCAGAGAGCAGAAGCACCTCTCTTACGAAGAAAGGTTGAGGGAGTTAGGCTTGTTCAGCATGAAAAGAAGGCTTTGGGGTGACCTCATTGTGGCCTTCAAGTACTTACAGAGAACTTATAAGCAGGAGAGAAAACAACTTTTTACACAGGTAGATAGTGATAGAACAAGGGGAACAGTTTAAAACTAAAAGGGGAAATTTAGATTAGATGTTAAGAAATCACTCAGAGTTGTGAGGCCCTGGCACAGGCTGTCCAGAGAAGCTGCGGCATGTTCTGAGAATATGCAAAGTGTTGTTGTGAATTCACAGATTTCTAAAAGTTATTTAAATTATTTTATTCCAGTGTTTTGGCAACATGTTCCTCTATTAATAATAGCTCAGGAAAGTATAAACAGCAAGGAAATGAACTGGGTATTGATGTTGCGTTTTTTTGTTGGTTTTTTTTTTTTTCCTATACTTATTCTTTCAACTCTGTTTTCTCCTTAATTTTATTTTTCTTTTAACAGATCAGTGATCCTCCCAGGGCTTTTCTCTCCCTCCAAAGATGAGATTGCTGTCTCAACAGTGCCACTTGATCTATGTACTGCTTCCAACACTAACATCATATATGCTTTAAAATACGAATCAAGCTTCCACTTTAATTCTTACTATAAAAAGATCAAAAGTGAGCCAAATATGGTCTGAGGGTTAAAAAAAAAAAAGAAAAGAAAAGAAAAAAGACTCTTTGAGAGGAAAACAAGACTTTGGGGACTAACAAAAAGAATGGTTTCTGTAAACCACAGATTGATGGATTAAAATGAGGTAGGAGGGGAAATGGAATATCATTCGATTACAGACTGAGTGTGAGCCTCTGACATGACAGTTTGTGAGAAGGTAAACACTGTCCTACAAAATACAGAACAAGGCAATTCTAGAAAACAGAGCAATACCAATAGAATGACAAGGCCTCATCAAAAAGATGGAGTAACGTGGTTTTCATATTGTTTCAAACAATTGAGTTTAAAACTGAATAGTTGCAGAGAAAGTAAAAGTTGAAAAAAGACATAGGGTAAAATCTGTCTGTGAGTCATTCAAACTGGAAATTAGATTTCTAACTGTAAAAGTGGAATGAACCTTTTACCTGGAGGCCTGGAGGCAAGAAACCAAACTGACAGCAGAATGGAATTTGGCATAGTTATCTAAATAACAATATGGGAATTGTTTTTATGTCTATGTTGATAAAATAAAGAAGGACAGATAGTGATCCTGAGGCCAAGTGGTACAAACTGGACAAAGCACATGTTTAGGCTTAGCCCTTCCTGGGCAGGATCCTCTTGAAAATAATAGCTACAAACAGAAGCAGGAAAAAGCCAACCACTGTCTTTTTTTGTTTAGAGATATAGGTGTACAGATGTACTGTCAACTAACATGAGCCAGCAGTGTGTTCAACTGGCCAAGGCAGCCAACAGTATCCTGGCTTGTATCAGAAATAGTGCAGTCAGCAGGAGCAGGGTGGTGACTGTTCCCTTGTCCAAGGCACTGGTGAGGCAGTGTACCTTAGTTTGGGGTCCCTCACTACAAGGAAGACACCGAGGCCCTGGTATGTGTCCAGAGAAAGGAAATGAAACTGTGAGGGTTCTGGACCAGAAGTGTTATGGGGAGCAGCTGAGGGTACTGGGATTGTTCAGTCTGGTGAAGAGGAGGCTCAGGGAAGATGTTGTCGCTCTCTACAGCTACCTGAAAGGAGGTTGTGGGGAGGTGGGGTCAGCCTCTTCTCCCAGGTAAAAGCGATAATAGAAGAGGTAATGGCCTTATGTTGCACCAGGGGAGATTCAGGTTGAATAGTAGGAAAAATTCTCAGAGTGGTCATTCATTGGAACAGGCTGCCCAGGGAGGTGGTGGAGTCACTGTCCCTGGAGACGTTGAAGAAATGTGGAGATACGGCACTGAGGGACATGACCAGTGGGCACGGTGGGGACGGGTTAATGGTTGCCAGTCAGTGAGAGCTTGCGGGCAATGAAGGTCAAAGTTGACCAGACCCAAAGAGGGATGTGCAATTGCCCACAGGCAGAAACACCAGCTCTGCTCTGAGTCCATCCCCTGCCTTGGTATGTAATGACAAACCTACTTACCGAAGTTGAATTCCTTGGAAAACTCACAATTCTCTTTAAGAGGATAATGATGTAGAGAAGTAACAGGAGCAGACGAAATGAATGCACTGGCTTCAATCACCATGCTGCATTGCAATTCATAGAGTTTGCTTCTCCTATCACTATTCAAAATATCACTGAAAACAATGAGTGTAGAAGAGTCTTGTTAGAGGATTACAGCCTCCTGTTGCCTGGTGCTGCACAAACACATCTAGAGATAGAACCCGTGTCTGCACAAACATACAGTTAAAACAAACTGGAAAGGTTTCTCATTGCAGCACATAAGTCATACTCAACATATAACACAAATTATGTTTGTCACTTGAAAAGGAAAAAGAGAGTAACAGCTTCAGTTCTGTCTTTGTCACTCAAAAATATTGACAGCCTTAACACTTTGTATTATCTTTAAGCAGTCATGCTGAAATTAAGTGCCAAAATAAGCAATGTATTTGCCAGTTGATGTGGGGTACTGAAACGTGCTAGCTGGTTTGTGGGAGGAGAGAGGATTTCGTCCTCAGGGAAAGGAGATTTTCTGTGCTGCAGAAGTGGCTCTGTAGCACATCCTTCTCTGCCTAAATAATGTGACTCATCTGCTCTCAGTCTGGAGCTTTACAAATTATGGTATTGTAAAAACACGCAAAGTTCACCCTAAGTTCACAGAGCTACAAAAATAAGCTGTTTCCAGAGCAATGGGTGATCCAGTGAGCAGAGCTCTGTGCTGGAATTCAGCAGTTCTGAATCCTGCTCTTCTATATGCTACTGATTATTCTGGGAAAATTGCTGTTTCTCTTAAATCTCTTTTACATCACTCTCCTGTCTTCTTAATCTGAGGTCTAAAAGACGAAGGCTATGCTGATATTCATTTTTCCAAGCTCACAGTCTCTCAATCTCTTTAAAAACTATTTTCTCTTTAAAAACTATTTTCTCTTTGGTCATGTTGGATCCTAACTGGGCCTGTTCAGATCCATCCTAGATGCTGCCATAGGATCATTTTTTCCAGCTCATCAATTTGACCATATCACCCTTCTCTTAGTATCACAGCGTGTATTTTCACTTCCCTGCTGTGTCTAATAGAGGCTCTTCTTCACTGCCAACACTCCTTCTAAGCTGTCCTTGGTAATTATCTCCAATTCAGTGATGAGAGTGATTCTCCTTCTCAGTAGTAAATGCTAAGTATTCAGATAACCCTTTTGTGCCTTTTCTCATGCTGCATCTAATGTTAGGATACAATTTCCTTGGCACCTGCAAACTAACTCATTTCTCTCTTTTCCCTAAAACAAATTGCTTTCCCCACTCTACAAAACTAAGAAAATCCCAGGACTGCCTGCTAATACGCTTGACTAACCAGCTAGCCAACTTCAGCTCCTTGTTTCCTTTCTTTCCCCATCTAACCATTTGTCTCCCTTTGGTATCCCAGGTTTTTCACCTAAATTGGTAAAGTCTTTGGAGCTGAGATAGCTTCCTTATCTGTGCTTGCACTGTGCTCTTCTGATTCATGTGTCAGGTTCCCTGGGTGCTATGGCAATATGAGCAGCAAACGTTGAATGACAATTTGGTTTGAGCATCACAGGAGAAGAACAAGGGAAAAATGAGAGCTGAGAAATGCAGGAATAGTCTCCAGCTGCATTTTCCTTTGAGAAGCCCACAGATATTCAGCGTGGAACTGAATTAAAGGAAAAAAAAAAGAACAGGGAACCAAAGAGATGAGAGTTTATGACAAGAGTTTGAACCTTTTTGTGGACAGTGACATAGGTGTATACTATGACACATTATCAGTCACTTCACTATGATGGGGGTTTAGAAGCACGTTACACTCAGTATGTCCACTCCAAATGTGTCTTAACAAATTACTAAGAACTTCTACCAGATAAACAGAAAATGTGTGTAAATCCTACCCAGTGGAAACAAGAAGAATGATTATGTTATGAAGGAATAGGACAGGATTAAGGAATTAATCCAAATAATTCTTAGGGGTTCTTATTTCTCCTTTGCCAAAGACCTTCCCTGACCGCAAGCAAGTTACATACAATCTGGCAGCAAAAAAGTCACAGATAATCTTACAGACCAGACCTTCAGAGAACCTGACTAGTTCTTCTAGTGATCATCATCTTCAGGTTGGATATTTGGAAAAATTTCTCAGAAAGAGTGATGAGGCATTGGAACAGGCTGCCCAGAGAGGTGGTGGAGTCATCGTCCCTGGAGGTGCTGAAGAACTGTGGAGACACGGCACTGAGGAACACGGTTAGTGGGCATGGTGGGGATGGGTTGGGGTTGGACTAGATGATCTTAGTGGTCTTTTCCAACCTTAATGATTCTATGATTCTTTGATCTTCTCTACACTCTGTGATTCATGTTCTTTTTGCAATGACAGTCACTTTTGTACATCCAGCTCAACACCTGACCTTACACAGAAACGCATATTTCTGAAGTTACAGTGCTTTTCTGGCACTTGGTAGAGAATATTCAATGGAAAATGTAGAAATGGATTCTGAATGAAGATTTTCCCTAGTTCGGAGTCGATTCTTCCTGACAGGATTCCTTAATCATGTACTGCTCTTTATGCTGATACATCTATACAATTTGCTAAGATTTTCTGTCCCATAAAATTCCACAGAACTAGTCTGTGATTTTTTCCATAGAGAGAAAGTTGCCAAATATGTATTGAAAAAGTCATAGGGGACAAAATACTTAGATTACTACTAAAGTATCACAGTAATTTTTGTAAGTAACTGATCATGGAAATGTCTAAGTGTGCAACTTCTAAGAGTTTTAATAAGCTTTTTGCAGCCCCAAGAACCATGCTATAAAGTTTCTTTTTGAAACATCCTGGTGACATCAATGATCTTTCAAATCAAAATTAAATTAAGCTTTCTTTGGAAGTTAATATCCTTGAAATCTGTTCCAAAATTTGATTTAGCATATACAGTATTTCAAAGAACCATTGGAGTGTCATTGCTGAACAAAAAATGAACAACAACAAAAACAAATAACACAAAAACAATCAAATGAATAACGGGATAACCTATGGTTGCAGTGTTTTTTCAGTTAATTAAATCTCAATCTGAAATATTCAGTCAGGGTTCTCAGAGACCTAAACTCAAAAGAGCTACAAGCAGTTTATTGAAGTTTGTACTTCTTTGCAGTTGTTAGTTAAACTGGCAACATGGAAACCTGTAATGGATTTCTGCTCTTTTTCCAAAATAACAGAGCTCCCATAGTCAATAAGGTATCTGTAATCTACTGTATCATTTCAGTTGTACCATGTTCATTTTTTACAATAATTAGGTTTCTTAAATCTATAATTTTTTTCGGCGCTACTGAACAACCCTTCTAATGCAGAGCTCTCTGGCTTTGATCAGTAAGAGAAGAGGAGTGATAGACTTGTTGCAGATAGACAGTAATTGTCTACACATCACTGGGTAGATTTATTCCCTCCAAATAGTGTTTGAAGCTATTTTCAAAGTTGGATCAAAAAGTCTGTGAAGTCCTAGACCTTGTTGCTGTTATTTAAGCAACAACACATACAACAAGAAGATGTCTCTCACTGTGGTCTGTAAATGAGAAATCAACACCTACATGCCTACTGAACATTTGAGAATTTCTCTAAATGTCCCTACTTGATGGATTGCTTCTTCTGAGACAGGGTGAGGGAGACAACTTTCACCAAAAATTTCCTTGCCTAGAAGAGGCACAATAATCAATCTTAAATTACCAGGAACAATCCTCAGACTGTTCAAAAATGAGTTCTCAGAAAGGGTAAGGAGTGAAGCCTCAACTGGGCAGTGTTTGGTTAAATAACTGAAACAGGCTGTGTGAAGATCCAGTTCCCATTCTCCAGTTTGTTTGACATTTTGTCATGGCAGAAGTGGCTAGGAATTCAGCCTTGGATACAAGATAAGGAGGTAGGAGATATTGTTGTGGTCCTCACTACAAGGTACATAGAGGAGAAACAAAAGAATAGGATTTTTCTCTAAATATAGCGCTTGTCTCACTCCTTGTTACAGACCTACTGGAACCAGGTCCCTAGTCAATAAGCAATTTCTGAGAATGATGGTAGGACCACTACCAGCTTTCTGTCACTCAGGAAATCTGCAAGGACAATCCTCCTCCAGACAGCTTTGGCCATTGCAAATATCCTCAGCTGCACAGAGAATCTGACCATAGGCCCTACAATCCCACAATACATGGAAATGGAGTTCTCTACATTAAAAAATGGAAATGCTAATACTCTTGCAAGGCTACACTGTTGCTCTGTGCCATCTATGACTTACAGAATAATTGTAAAAAGATGCTAAGTATTCTTTTTATTCACCAGAATGAAGAAAAATTTTTCATGGAGTAGAAGTCTATAATTATTTCATTTTCCTTTTCATGACTTTACAAACATGTCTTTTCAAAACAACAATAATGAATTTTTGTTAAGATTGGTTGGACTATGTGAAGATAGCAGCACTTTTTCACTGCTTAGAGAAAAATGTGATCTTTACAGGAGAGATAAGCTTGACAGACCATGAAAAACATTAACAAATTTACACTTGAATATAGTGTTAAAGTTACATATAACAAAATAATGTTTTACAAAGTACTGGACTGTTCTACCAAATTAAATTGGTCTTTCTGAAGACAGAAAATGTCACCTTTTTTCCTATCACCTAAATAAGATTGTTATTTCCAGGCAGAGAGCATATCCTATCTACTCAGTATAACCATTGGCAAGACATACATTTACAAACACTTCCTTGTGCTGATATTCCTAACGTGAAATCAAGCTTCACAACTTCTCCTTCAAGTCTGCTAATTCCCCTCTCTTCTCAAGATCTCTCAGTTGCTCACTCATGCTTTATGCTCTTCTGGTTTCTTCTTCTACACACTGTCTGTTTGCTTCCTCCATCTCTCTGTACCATGGCAACTTTCCATTCATGCTTAACTTAGTTCTCTTGCTGTGCACCATGCCCTTTAACTTGCTTCTCAGAAAGTATTTATCATAGATATAGTCTCAGAAAAAAGTACTGTCCTGTTAATGTCTTTGTACAATATGAATAAGATGATTCTCTGTCACCCTATCCAAGCACTCAGGTTTCCCATCTTTAATCTGTATTGTGTAATAAAATGCTTCAGTCTGAGTTGAGAGATGTGGAAAATGTCATCAGCAGAGACAGGATTTCAGCCTTTATCTTTATGAGATAGCCTGCTAGATAGAGCAGTGTCTCCAGTATCTTCATAATCTACTGAAGAGCAAATACTGCCTGCGCTGTGCTCAGTAATGTGACTGCATACAGTCTATAAATCTTCAGCACTAATGCATACATCCAAACAGCTTTGGGGAAGAGCACTGCTTTTTCCTCGTGATAAAATATCATGAAAACTCAGTGATTAAATTAAATATTCGGTCAAAAATCATCTTCAAGCTCTTATTAAGAAGATGTGGACACAAAAGGATATTGGAGGGAAATATCACAAATCTCTAATATTGGGAAAATTTTCACACTAATGAACCTAGAGGGAATTTCTTTCTGAAGAAAAGAAGAATTCTGTTTCCATAGTAACTCAGTGCTAGGGCCCCCTTACAGTCCAAATTTAGCGGAATTATATGTGTGAGTTTATTCAGCATACTACTATGCACTGGAGGCTACACTGAAACCACTAACCTCATTGCATTTGAGATGTCAGGCTGAATGCAAACTGGGACTGACAACATTTTGAGCAAGACCAAGTGTAACACTAAAAAGTAACAGCATGACTTAAAGACAAGGGAGAAATTATAGGTGATAACAGAACATAAACTACTTGCCCTACAATGACCTGAAATATAAAAAAATGCTATGAAATGGCTTAGCATCCAAAAATGAATTCCTTTAATCCTGACTTGACATTAATTTACTTATTCCTATTAAACACGGAACATCAGTGATGACTCTTTTCCCACAAACCATAGAGATTATCAGTATATAGACATTGCTCTGCCTTTATTCAGATGAGGTCATCTGTCCGTAACTGATCTCCATCACCTCTGCCCAATGAAGCAGAGGAGTCACCATCCCTGGAGATGTTCAGAAAACGAGGAAATGTAGCAGTGAGGGACATGTTTAGTGAGCATGGTAGGGATGGGTTGGTGGTTGAAATAGATGGTGGCCTTCTCCAACCTTAATGATTCTATGATTGTCTGATTCATAAGGAGATATTTTACCTTTTGTACATTTTAGTGTCTCAGGACAGTCTGTGCAGAAATCTCTGCACTTTACCTGGAAAGCTTGCTTTGTAAATTTGAAACAGTTGCTTCAAAAACAAAAGATAAAAGAGCCGCCTGCTTGACTATTACATTTAATGTCTTTTAAAAGAAGTGGTAAGGGTATTGTAGCTTTGAAATGTTGATAGATGCTTAACAGGCCAAGTGAAGATCAGGTGGCAATAAAACAAAGATAAGAGCAGAGGTACCTTAATGAAGATAAAGCTGATTCAAGAGGTGCCAGTGCAATGTTTTAACATAAAGTCATAAAAGCACTGTTCGAACTTGGTAACGAGTATATGTGCTATAAACCCATCGTGTTCAGCTGGAACAGAGTAGTTTTTCTGCTTTCTACAGCACTCAACTGTGAATTAACCACATTACACTACATGGAGAGAATGACCTGCTTTGTTGTGTTAATGGCAATTAAGTACGGGAAAACAAAATATTACTCATTTACTGTGTCAGATATTTGAGAAACCAACAGCAAACTTAGACATCTAAATGTGGTTTGCATCAAATACCTCTTGTCACTAGAGGGAAGAAATATTTTAAAACAGACACTGTCCCTGGGTTGTTGCTTTTATGAATCATCTATCTGATTTCAGGATCAAATCAATAGTTCTAGCTTTTATGCTCTGATTACAGATTCATTTTGCTACACTTTGTCCAGTGCTCTTATGCTTTTCCTCTGCTCTAAAGCTAATGAGGGAGAAAATGACCATCATAATCTTAGAAATCAAAAGCCTGACTTTTGAGTATAAGCAAAAATTGCATTAGTCACTGGTAAGTAGCTGACTTTTGTATCAATATGGGTAGCAGATGATTGCATACATTAATCCAATGTATTAATACAGACTGTAGCTAATTCAAAGGTACAGAATGAGCAAACTGTCTTGTGGAGGTGTTGTCAGTACTCCAATAAAGTGAGACCACCTACTTATACTAGCAACCTTTCTCTTTGCTTTGCTTGAGTATCAACATTTTGGTTTGCCTTTTGCAGAAAACACAAGGAAAGTAAGCACATTCAATTTGATCATCTTTCAAGTGATTCCTAAAAATAAACCCGTAAAGGACAAATAAAAAACAAATTAAGGCTCCTTTTAACACTTTCATCTTCGTATGGAAGAAAAATTAAGGTACTTAAGAATCATTCCCTTGGGAAACAGTGCTGAAGATGCAGAGAATACTAATTGGTTGACAATAATTTGCATATCAATATTAAATATGAATAAGGTTAATGTTTTGTGAGGTTTAACCAGCTGTGACTATATTCTGTAGCTATCTAAATTTTTTACTCACAAAATGCAATGTAAAATACCATGTCCAGCTGAGAACCGGTGCATCCTCTGGCAATCCTCACCTGATGTCAGGTCTAGCAACAGCTACAGAGAGGAGAAAAAAGGATATAAACTCCCTCTTTAAGGTATCTCCTACCAGTCCCTTCAGCTCTGACACAGAAAAACTCAGGGCCATGCAGCTGGTTTTGGCATTGCAGCCTGTTGGTGGGGGGGGAGTTAATAGCTCAGGATAACCTTTCTGCATAATTCCCATCACAGTTTGGAAGAAACAATGGGAGCTGTGTGCCAGCTGCCTGAGATTTTGTCCTGCTCTTGGCATGGAACTTATTCAGGGGAGAGGCTCCAAACCTATTTCTTCCCCTTCACGTAGAGGTTTTGCTTCTCCTTACAGAACAGTGAGAACGGTGAGCCTCGGCACAGGCTGAGGACTTTTAGGGGTCAACAATACACCCTCATGTTCTGCCACTATTAGACAATGTGAAAAATGGCTCCTCATCCTTCTTATAGGTTCCATTCAAGTACTGGAAGGCTGCAGTGAGGTCTCTTCTCCAGACTGAACAAGTCAGCTCCCTCAGCTTTTCTTCATGCAGGAGCTGCTCCAGCCCTCTGATCAACTTCATGGTCCTCTGGACTCACTCCAACAGACCTACATCTTTTCTGTACTGAGACCTTTACCCAGGACTGGACACAGTACTTCAGATGGGGCTTTACAAAATGTCTGCTTTCTAGCCAACTCAGAATCGAAAGTGTCTTAAAAAAGGATTTTAATCTAAAGTTTAGGCAAATTATGTGCTAAAAAGCATCCTTTATTCACAATCCATAAAAGGACTGATTCTTCTAAAATATGCTGATCTGTTTTCCCTTTCTCTCCTTCCCACTCAGGGTAGTCAGGTAACAGATGCTGGTCCACAAATCCTGCAGTGCTCCAGACCCAGTTTCCTCACAGGAGGCTATTGCTGTGAAAGTGATAACTTCCAAATCTCTAACATCACAGACAGCATGGACAGAAGCGAAAGCCGCTACGTTAAACAGTTGTTGCCCTGTGCCATCCCAAACCCACCAGGATCCATATGGGAAAAATTGTTTCCACATCAGGCAGCCAAATAAGAGACAACCATCACTGCTGAACCACTTGTGTGAAGCAAAGTGTTAAGGGAACAGTAAGAACTATGTTTCGAGAGGTGCTCAATGAAAGCTTTTAACAGTGCAGTTTTTCACGTAGTTCTGCCACCAGAATTGATGATACGGTAGTGAGTAAGTGATCCAATAAATTCCACAGTCATTTTAAGGAAAGCCTTGTATTATTGCCAGATTTGAAACAGTAATGCAGAGTTTTCTTCATTCGTCCTTCATCTAGGGAAAAATCTAAGAGGGTTCGTATTATTAAAGCCATTGAAATTTTGCTTTCTAGCAGCAAGCCTGACTCAGAGATCAGAATTGGTGAAAATAGATTGAATATAAAAACCTCTTCCTGATAGTCCCCTTGTGCTTAAAAATTGGTATCAATGAAGAAGAAGCAAATTTAAAAGGAAAATTATTCCGTCTTTAAGGAAACAAAAATGAGTCACCATTTGAACAGCCATGCTAAAAGATACTTACTGAAACACATTTTTCCCCTGCATCCAGTTTTGTTCCAGAGCATGCATGGCCATCATCTGGGACATCCACCTTGGCCCTTCGGATATCCCTATCAACTCTGGATCATATCTTTACTTTTCCTGTTTCAGCTGCTACTGGTACACTTATGAAAGAGAATATTCACAGAATATTTTCAGGAAATAAGTTATTGAGAATTTTTTCTAACCTTCTCATCTGCACTAAGTACTCATTTCCTTCCTCTCTTTCATCCTGGCCACAGTGTAGCTTCAAACACACACTCATACCCATTATACTGCTATAAATGAAAAGATCGTAAGAGCAAATGCCCAGCTAGGGTAAAGCGTACTGAGAAACCAAATTGCTACTTGCATGTAAAAGATTCTGATAGAAAGAAATAAACAAAAGCATCCAGTCTACTGTATTTTCTGTTTGGGAGTTTTGTGCACTGAGCTTCATGGGTGCTTAGTGCTTCTAGGAAGGATTAGATTTATCACTCCCGTGTAGACCATCAGTGCATCTGTTGAGCCACTGCTGACAAAAGATAGGCAAATGTCTGTTTCAAATAATTCATCTTTCTAGGATTTTCATGAGTGACTGCACAGATTTTATTGTCCATTTAGGGTAATAATTAATGAGTGTACTTAAATGTCACACAGAGTGAAAAATCTATTAATAGACTTTCTTTAAAAGCACATTATAACAAATGAACTACATTTAATAATGTGTGTGATTATTTTTTCATTCTGTCCACTGAAGTCAAAAGAATGTGGTCAAATGTTATTGGTATCACTGCGATATTAATATATTCTGAAGATTTTTAATAACACTGTAAGCAATCTTAGTCACTAGGTATCATAGCTTTTGTTATCAAGAAGAGTCAAGAATTTTATCTGTAAATCGGCTAGGTAGAATACCAGAACTTCTCTGTGAAACTGATGCACAGTAAAATAGCTGAACATATCAGAAAGAAGTCTGCATTCAAGTTATTCTCCCTAGTTCATGAGCAACAGTTGTTATACTACATTGAAACTTTTCTTTGTAAATGGCCTTCAAGGCCAGGAAAAGTAGTTTGTAAGGCCAGTTACCTCTGTGCTGAAGACAGATAAGAGATGAACGAAAATTTCAAGCAGTGCTGGAGAGAAAAGAAAATTACTCTAAAGAACAGTTGGTATTTCCAATAAGAAAGGCATCAGAAACCCTGAAAGATATTATATCAAGAGCTTTGTTCTGATGGAACAAAACTTTCCTGTGTTATGGGTGGCTTAGAGATGTTAGGACTTCATAATGGTTTGAGAGTGGATCGTAGCTGGATGACTTGGTCTGCATGGAGAGAAATCACTCAGCAAATCACTGACCCTGGAGGTATTCAAGGAACGTTTAGATGTGTTGCGGACCGTGGTTTAGTGAGAACTATTGGTGGTAGGTGGACGGTTGGACTGGATGATCTTGTAGGTCTTTTCCAACCTTAGTGATTCTGTGATTCTATGTTACTTCACGCGAGTTCACAATTGTACTGAAGAACATCTGTCACATTGTCAGTCAGTGACTACACCAAAGGTATTCGTAGAAATTTAAACATGTCTTATGCTAATGTCACTACAACCACATTGATTGAAGCTTTTGATCAGGACATGATCATGACAGAATATAATAACATAAGCGAGCATGCATGCATACAGGGTTACTGGGCCATTAATACAGGAAAGAACTTGCTTGGAAATCTCTGTTTTGCAGAAAAAAGAAAAAAGAGCAGAGTAAGGGAGAAGGACAGAACAGGAATGACTAACAGATAATGACTAGCAGTGGAGACCAGGGACTTCAGGTCTTTTCAGGGATGAGAACAGGATTCTCCTGCTGCAAGCAAAAGTAAATCCCGAGTCAGAAAAATATGTGTGTCATCTGCTTAGCTATTGAGAAGGAAGAATTCAGTCAGTACATAACATCAAGCAGAAGTGTGGAGTCCTAAATCTGAATCAAACAAACAAACAAAACAGTATTATCATTTTAAGTAAGATTGCAGCAAGAAATAAAGAGGCTCAAGGATATCTATGAAACCCTGAATCTAAAAGCGGACATAATAAATCTGATCATAGGATACATAAGTAAACAAAGCAGGATGTATCTTCCCATTCCTCTGCTAAGACTGGTTATGTTATACTCCTGAGAAATTAGCAAGTACAGCTTTCCACTGTAAGCAGCTAAATTAAATGATTTCCCAAGGTAAATGTTTGACAACAGAGGCTCAAGAAACTCCTGGATCTGTGATCAGTTCACATAATTATTCATTTCCTTGTACAATTACTGCAAAGGAAAAAAAAACCTCAGCATTCAGTTCAAATTTTGTTTCAAATATTACATCTCCTTAAAAAAGTTTAACTGTAATAGGTGAAAAAAACAAATCTCTTGGAAATTGAGGAGCAACAGAGATCAATATTTGGCATCTCCAATTCTATAGATTTTACATCAAGTAAAATGATTCTGTAATGGAACTGATATGAACTTTTTTTCCTATCTGGTCAGCACCCAAGTTTCAATTCTTAGTACTCTTGAATAATAAGGTGATGAGCATTGCAGAGCACATAAAGACATCCAGAGTATCTTTCAATGGACTTCAATTTCAATCCTTTACTCCTGAGAAGCATGTTCTTACGTTTAAAACTACTGCTCTCCTAGTACATTTGGAAACTGAGGTGCATTTGTAGCTACTAAATTACTCTGGGACCGACTTACTCAGACATCTTGTCAAGACCCTAATGGATGAATAAAAGAAGCTGAGCAAAGAGCTAGGAATGGAAAATACTGCTTGGTCTTCTACAGTATTATACCTTACACTGGGGAATCTAGTTTCATATTACACCAGGATAAAACTATTAGAGTCGAGACCATTGCTTTCCTATCTTTTTGTATCTTACTGCAAAGTGGGAAGTTGTTCTAATTTATTTGATTATCTCCCAAGCAGAAGTACACAGATGGAAGATTTAGTATGGTCTCACTCCATGAACAGAAGTTCATGCAGATGACTGGACTTTTCCCCATTTCCATAACATAAAGACACATTTAGATTTAGAGTCAAATCAAACGTTAATTCTTACAAAATTTGATCACTAATAGAACAAAAGCAAACTAGCAAAATCTGTGAGGATACTAATAACAAAAAATACTCAGGAGACTAACCGGTCAGTTTGTAAATGTTGAGGAAAGAAAGTGAATTCACTCTTGTAAAAATAAAGTATACATCTCAGTCATCAACTGTTCCAGACTCATTTAAACACATAACTATAAAGCAGAAATAATCATTGAAAAAAGATGACCAATGACTATATGTGTTAACATGAGGGCAATAACTTTTTGATAAACCTCAAAAATACTGAGGTTTAAAAACATTACTGATAATTCCTGTTTTTACTGATTTGGTTTCTTTTCTCCACAAAAAGAAATTGCTGTAATTCCTTTTAGAAATCTTAAAAAAAAAGAAAAATCATTATGCAGAGTGTATTTATGGCACAGTAAAAAAGTTATTCAAGTTCAAAACAACAAGCATAAGCAGAAGAAGCCTTTTTTTCTGCTTACCAAAGAAATCGAATGTACTGAAGCAAGGCTGGAGCTGGATGCACATACCCCCTCCTGATAGATTCCCTGCAGTGTTGGCACACTGCCCCATGTCACCTCCCCAGTGTTCCTGAGCCCTAAAGGAATACCCTATGTGTGGAGGTTGTACAAAGCCTGTGGAATAAACACATTGGACTAAGTCATCTCCAAATGGTCATTGATTAAGTGTCTACAAAAAACACTGAGTTAAAAGTGATTGACAGTCACAGAAAGGAACTTTCCACTGCCTTGTTTTATTGGCTTTAAGAAATACCCCAGTAATAAATTTTGTTCGCAGCTGCCATTGAAAAGACAAACTGAAGGACAACTGTGTTGTTTTGTTTTGTCTTTTTTCCCAAAAGTCACCTTTGCCCACCAGTGGTACATCACACAACAAACAAAACAGCAGCTATGAGGCAGGTGCACAAAGAATGCTTACATATAAATAACAGTATCACGAGATCACAACGTATGTAACATCCCAACTTTTCCTTTTCAAGACACTGCATTGTAGAGGTCAGCTAAGAATAGCCTTGAACTGTGCTCCTCTACCTAGTCTTGCAGTATTCTCAGGGAGATACAAAGAAAGTGCCTTCAATCCGTTCACATTTGCCCACACAAGAGCCATTATTCTGAGCACTCTAAGAAGAAGATGATAGGGGAAAAAACACACAGAGAAAACACTGAGAAGAACAAGACGAACAAGAACAACTAAGATAAAGTCCTTAGGGGGATACGTTTGTTTTTGCTTTAACTCCAGAGATGTTGCTAC
This sequence comes from Odontophorus gujanensis, assembly GCA_013399175.1. NCBI lineage: Eukaryota > Metazoa > Chordata > Aves > Galliformes > Odontophoridae > Odontophorus > Odontophorus gujanensis. The sequence goes on from VXAB01000401.1 coordinate 357,088, forward strand.
ACATTTTACCCCATTATGTGTAATGTTGTATGGAAGTATATATATGCATATAAAAGTATATATATGCCACCATGTTCAGGTCTGTAAGATGAGAATCTAAGCCCCCACTCTGGTTTGCATGTCTTAATGCCAGTGTTTGCACACAGGGATGGAGAAATTTCCGGAGGATACAGCCAGAGACTGCAATTAGCTTCATTACCACTTAGAGAGCAATCAGAGACAAGGGGCACAGAGGCTCTTTTGTGTATTTAGCACAACCAGGCTGAGTGAGATATGATTTGGTGCAAGTTCTTTCAGCACTCATTGCTTAATTCCCCCTGCACAAAAGATTAATTCTTGAATTGGAGAATAGTTAGACTCCTGCTTTTGGGGAGAGAGTTGAATGACAAGGAAAGTGGCTGCTCAAGGTGACATTCCCTTGAAAACTGAATGAGCCTGCCCCTCTAATAGGGAAAAAAAAATCCATGGTACGCTGCTTATTTTCTTCCCCAACATCATGAAATATTTGATCATATCAATTTCCCAGAGATGTCAGTCATCTCATTGGCTTCAGCTCTCAAAAGAGATGAAAACATACCCCATTTCTGTGCAGTATCCCATATCACCAAATAGTCGGCTTGAGCTCAGATGTGTAGCTCCATTTCTCCATAACAAGGAATATGCTAAGAAGCATTATCAACAGGAAAGAGGATCACAAGTTCCAAGGTATGATTAAATAGGATAACAATTCCTTAAAGATACTAGATTACATGAATATTCATCAGTGATTACACTCAGTGTAAACTCATATTCAAATAAATTATAATGAAAAGGAGCCTAGCTAGAGACTGTCTCCATTTTCTCAGACAGAAAATCAGCTGCCCTTACAAAAAGGAGACTGAAAGAGGAACAAGAGCTTAAAGAAAAGTTAGGACAGAAGGTAGGCAGCCCCTGTGAGATAAAAGTGGAATGTACCTGTCAGCCTCAGCAGATCTTCTGAGCTGTGGTCACACTGAGTTTTCAAAATTGAACCAAACCCTGGCAACATAACAAGATCATCACTCACCAAAATTACTTCTTCGGCAATTGTTGTCACCATCGTGGATTAGAAAGTTCACTTTCATATATGCTTCTATGTCAAAAAAAAAGTTAAAAAAAGTTGTTCTCTATTCTTTCACTAATCTGTCTGTGTTTTCCCAATCTTTCACAGTTCATTAAGCACTGCTGCAATGCAAAAATCCTATTTGCAGTTCTTTAATTGCCATGCAATTGCCACTTAATTTATAATCCTGCTGAGTATCATTTTTATTTTATTTTCAAAATATTCTAGAACCCTAAAGCAGGAGCAAGAAAAGCAAGTGATTAACATCTCCCATGAGCTCAGGTTATTTAAGCATAATTTAAACTCAACATTGGAGTCATGAACCCCACATTTCTATTCTTGGTTTAAGCAGCTGCTTGATCTGGGACTCTAGGCAAGTGAAAGCTATTGTATTACTTTCTTCACCTCTGAAGCCCATATTTCCTTTTCTCCTTTCTTTTATTCCTCAAGTTTTGAATTCACTCATCTTTCAGGGTCAAGCTTTGCTGCAATTATTTATGCTCTACTTTGACTCCTTCTCTGCAGATATTCAAGACCCACTTGGACACTTTCCTGTGCAACCTGCTGTAGAAAACCTGCTTTAGCAGGGTTTTGGATTGGTTGGATGGATGACTGGTTGGTTGGATGATCCCCAGAGGTCTCTTCCAACCCCTACCATTCTGTGATCCTGTGACTCCCAAAGCAATCAACAAACTAGCAATGGAGATATCTGGTTTAGTTCAAGAATTTGAAAGTATACTGCATGGGGACTTGGAGCTACAAGCTAATGTATTGGTGTGCTTCTTGACCCACATTTAATGTGTACAATTGTGTGTTGATGTAAGTAGACACTTAGCACAGACTCATAGGCAGGTCAAGAAAGCCGAGGCCAAACAAGTGAGCATTTACTGAATAGACTGTATGCATTGAAAAGAACATTAATCTTCCTCGTTCCTTTTTATATTTTGCTGTTCAGTGCCTGAGTTTTATTCCTGTTATAGATTTGCACTGTAATACTCTTTTGGACTCTTATAAACAGCTTTACATTTTTTGAAACATTTTATGAAATGGCTTCAAAGTGCACAGACAGATTGAAGGGAAAAGGGCACAAGTGTTCTAACTTGTAAATTTTTTCATCCTACTGGTCATGAGAAATTAATTGTCTTCAATCATATCTGAAGTACAAGCCACTAATCTACTGCAGTTGTGGATGCTGTGGATTTTATATTGACAAAATACTGTGTAGACACAGTTGCACTCAAAGAGAAGTCATGTTGAGATTAAAGTCTATACAGGAAAGAATCTTGCAATGACATTACTCCATTCTATTGGCAGATTCCTGCAATAAATATACTGTAGCTGATGTCAATAGGTTTTGAATGAATTGAGAGCATTACACGTGCAGTTTTATAATCAGAAACAAACCCAATTACACCAAATATCCTTTTATTGAATCACAGCATTTTTTCATGACTCTGCATCACTGTGATCAATAATCAAACAGAGATACTGCACTGTGATAAGGAAAACTGCAAAGTGATGTCAGACTATCATTATTACTGCATCATCATTTCACTAACTTGACTTCATTAATCAGTACCTCCACTTCTTATCAGGTAACTGATAGGAGGAATAGCATTTCTTTGTCCCTCACCTGACTACAGGAGGGCATCTCTTCAGAAGATTTTCTCTATTTCTTCATAATTTCCCCTAACAATTTGCAGTTTATCACAGAGGAATATGTTTGCAGGGACCATAGGGAACATGTGCTTCCTCTTCCTAAATTCAGACACAAAGGGAGCTGCAAGCAGATCCTTGTACTTTGTGAAAGATAGAACTGAAAGGGTGAAAGCCTTCTGTACGGCATGAAAGGTACAGGTAACAACAAGATCTTACTGAATCCTCTGGGACTACTGTAGGAAAACCTTGGATATGTTTACAGTGGAGTTTACAATGGAGATCAAGGCAGACAGTGTGCCAGTAGCTGCCCCACATTCTTGGTAGTCAGTTTGCCTTCTTCCTCTTCCTACATCAGAGCCAAAGTCACGAAGAACAAGAGTAAATTCAGAGGTGTGACAGTGGCTCAAGCTTTGCTTTCATTTACCAAAATTTCATTACCAAACCCATGGTAATTCAGTTATTTTTATGAGTTCCCAAGGACCTAACTGAGGACAAAATTGCATTCAAAACATCTCTTCTAATGGCCTTCTTGTTCCCTAATATCTGTTTCTGTGTAAGTAGTATACTTATTTCTGTGTGAATAACAGCAACAATCAGGAATGGTTTTCAGTGTCAGTAAATGCATACAAAATGAACATGGACTTTTCATCTCTATCATTTCCTACACATTAAAAATAAAATTAGGATGTCTGAGAAGCTGAACTCATTGCTTTAATAGCCTTATGAATATTTGTCTCATTATGAGTGTTATTTAGACCAAAAAGCACTAATGCAAATACTTTCAGAATAAGTTACGGCAATCCCAATAGCTCCCATTACTACAGAGAAGTAATTAAGGTAAGCAAAAATAGGAAAGAGGTAATTGTATGATGACTTTCAAACTGAGTATGCTTTGGACAAAAGAGATCTCTCCCAAATCAAAAACTCAGCAGCAACTTCCAATAATCAAATTTTAAATTCACAGACTTCAAAGTTCCCCTTACAAAACCACTCAGACATATTCAATCACAGTCTAATGGCACTACCTAAGAAATATCTTTCTTCTAGAGTTAAAGATCACCAAGTTCTGCAAAGATGCTATACTTTCAACTTGCATCCTGTTCAAGAAAACACCGGGCATAAGCTATCTATTTTTAGAAGGTGTTACAATCTCAAAAATCAGTGAACACGGTACATAAATAATCAACCACTCACAAAACTACGACCACAGAAGTAGAAAAGAAGACAAAAACATACACTGTCATGCCCCTCTCCTCCCCATTGAAAGACTGCAGATACAAATGGCTTAGAACAAAGTGATGACCTGTAAACAGTGGCAGATGACGATGCATGGAGAAGAGACTAATTGGAGTACAAATACTTACATTATGAAGACATCACAATGAGACTGCACAAGAGGAACACCAGTTTCCTGATCAAGAGATATAATGGGAGACAATAAGCAGGAATATGTCAATAGAGGGTAGAATTAGAGGATCACTGCAAGAGAGAATGCAAAGTGATATTTTTTTCCACTCTCAGTATTTACAAGAACTCACCAAAAAAATAAAAAACAACCATCAAAACTCCCAACTATGACATCTCCAAGACAGCAGATTGCAAAATATGAGTGAAATATGAAGGCATCAGAATTCCAGATCATCTAAATATCTTGAATATCAGTCAACACATAGCAGTCTGTCTGAGCTAGTGTAAATAACATAGTTGTATCAGATGGAAACAGAATCAAGTAGAATTGTTCTCTCTTGCAGTAAGTTCTTTTGTATAAGTTCTGCTGAAATGGGAATGGTAAAAAAAAGAAAGTGAGATTGATGATAGATGTGTAGATGTGGGTGATGCTAATATAAGAGAAATACAAGAGATATACAGCTGTCACACAATATGCAGCAATGCATGAAAGAGTCCATCATTCTCAATTTAAACCCTAAGGGTTAAAATCAGTCTTCAACAATAGCTTAGTCATTATAAATTTCTTAGCAGCATTCGACAGTATGGATTGACACGATGAAAAATACCATTAGCGCTCACTCAGAAATCTCTGCTCACTAAGGATGATAAAGTCTGATGTGATCAAGGCACCTTTCAGTAAAACACTCAAAACCCAAATCTGTGGCGTCCCTGAACTTCAGCCTGAAGTGCATTTAACAAAAGCTCTCCCCATGCTTTGAAGAATGAAAGACTGAGGATGATTATGTTTTATTATATGTGGCACTATCAGCAATTGCAACCTGTATTTATAAAATGGAAAATACAGCCCATCAAATGCACAAGAGAAAAAGACATGCTAAAGTGGATGTCTGCCTGCCTCAAAGATTGGTAGAGCAAAAAGAAGATGATATCTTGTGGAGTAACTCAGAACCTATGAAGATGACCTTTGTATTAGTTGATGCGAAGACAACTATATCCTGCTAGATAAACTAGTGAAAGGCTGACACTGATGCTTCAGTCTGAGAAACCATGCAGCTTGATTTTTAACATTAAACTAAGCTTAGTCCATCACTTTATCCTTTGTGAAAAGAGCAAGCCTAAAACAAGGCAAAACAGAAGATGATGAAGGTTTACAATAAGGTTTTCATTATGTCTTTCGATTTCACTTAATCACTAGCAATTTTGCCATGTTTCCTTAAGTGCAAGCGTAAAATCAAATTTAGCTCCAGATTACTAGGTAGCCAGCACCAGTGATTTCATTGAGCATGAGTCATAGCATGTCTTGAGCAGGTTATTATTCTTGCATTAAAAAAAGAACCAACAGACTTCATTCTTACATCAGGTGTAATTATTTATACTTGGGTAGAGTGAGGGCCAAGTGGCTTTGCATTCAACAGCAAGGTTCAACATTTATTCACTACTGGGTAAACACCCATGTAAGGTTCAGTGCAACAGAAAATTATGTTCAATGATTTCATAGCTGCCAAAGTTAATGATCGGACTCTTGCCAGAAAAAGCAGATATTTCACCTTACAGCACATTGCACCGATGCATTATTTCCCACAGCCCCGCTCCCACTCCCACTGTTCATGCTTCCCTGCTTTGGTGACACTCGATAAATTAATGATGGCAGCTCCATGCTACGTCACTATATAAAAATTTGGTAGGGATTGGAATGCCTGAGATTTTGGTAGTCACCCCTGGGCTCTTCCATTTCTGAGGCAGAAAGCTAGAAGACTCTGAAGTGGAGAGAATCATGGAGGCAGTTTGTCCCTCCTGTCTTTCACTTATCATCACTTCATACACAAACATCCAGGGCACGACCTTCCTCATGAACTCCTGACTTTGTACTATTACCATTTAATCACAGCCTCTGACATCCCATAGAAAAGAAGTCTGAATTGTGCTTCCCAGATGCAGTTGCTCTAACTGGTTCACGGCCTTTGAGATGAGCAATCTCTCTCTCCAGGTCTGGGTTGACATGAGCTGGGCTTTTGTTTAATATTGCCACCCACCAACTGTTTCTTGGTGGCCTGATATAATTTAATATCAAGAGAATATAAAGAGAATCAGAAAAAGGACTGAAAAATTGTCCAGTGGGTAAGACTGAAAGCAGTCAGCTCCTAGAAGTACCAGTGCAGCCAGGACACAGATAGTGGAGAGTTGGGGAGGGAAAAATGAGAAATATGAAATATGCAGAAAAATTGCATGAGTATCTTCATCCTTTTCATGAAAGGGGTAAAGAACTAAGGAACATGTTTAAATAAATTGCCAGATTACTTGGCTTATTTCACCACAGTGCTAAAGGTGAGAGATAATACATTCACAAAATTCCATTTTCAAAGTCCACCTTGGTGTGCAAGTCTTGTATGGACTGCATCTTCTCATTAAATAATGAGGCAGATGGACAAAAATGCCTCTGAGTAAATTTTCACTTCTACCATTGACACACATTAGGGATCTGGCTTAAACACTGATTCCTTTTCTTAGCTCCTGCTAGAGTAATGCTAGAAGTGGTATCAGCTGTGCTGCGCATCACAGTTCCCAATACACTAAGCAGTACTCTTAAGCAATATTACACTGTCAAGATTGCATTCCACCATCTCTAATGTCATCTCCAGGCTGCCAAGCAACACACATCTGGAAGCAAATTCATATTCCTTCAACCTTTCTTTGTCCATGTTTATGAAAGCCATTAATTTCAGCCATTCACCTTCCCTCATTTTACAAAAAGCAGTACACTCCCAGCCAAAGGGAAATCTGATTAGAGACCGAGAGAAAAAGAAAGAGCACAAATGACCACAAGAGGAGGGAAGAGAAAAAATATATATTTGCAAATAAAGTCCTATGGACTGCAGCAGTCTGGTTATTTCTTCATTTAACTCAATATGTAAAACCTTGGAATTCTCTCTGTTATCAACATGTGATTATAATACCACAAAATTCAAAAGCTTCTTTGCAGTTTATTCAACCAAAAGGAATTGCTTAACTTTTTTACATTTAAAAAAAAAAAAAAAAGGACTATTACAGGAACTCAGTTTTTCTATTTGAGAGTTGTGGGTACAAGGGCTTGACTCAGTTGTTGTAAAGAAAATTAACTGGAAAGTTTTTCATCTTTCCATGAACACCTGGAGCACAGGCACACAAAGAGACGTATTTCTGATGCATTGCCTATGGCTTCACTTTTGGAGAGGTCAGTGCACACCAGTTAATTCCTATAAAGTTCAGAGTGATTCCCTCTTTTTTTCCATTGAATGACAATGTCTGACTTCATCCTTCTGTTTTCTGGATAATCCATCAGTATCTTCAATAATTTCTCAGACTCCAAGAGTATGTCAGTTTAGACAACTACCCAAGAGCTTGAGTTTGCTCCTGAACATGAATCCTGAACGTGCTTCTGAACATGGTGTGGCTATTGGTTGGGTAATAGTGTCCGTAGGCTGAAGATAGCTAACCTACCAAGGAAAAAAAGACACTGGTAGAATAGAGGCTTCTCAGCAATGAAATTCCACCTCCAGAATCATCGAGAATGACATCACTTGGAGTTCTGTTACATTGTTGAATCTGTGATATTTGGGAATTGCAGTGTTAATAACAAAATACCCTGCAACCCCACTTCTGGAACTGAAGGAGAGTAAAATGCATCTGCTTTCTGAAATGCATGCTGTGGACTCAACAGCAAAATATTACTTTCACAGTACATAAAAATATGTTTTCTATTAAAAAAAATATTTTACTTAGGACAAGAACAGCCGGGTGATATCATTTATAAGTCATATATAACTTCACTTACTTTGCTTTATTACATTTAATGTGTCAATGGCAGGGAAACAACCAGCCTATTCTTTCCATGGAGATGATATTTGATAATTATGACTATTTCAATTATATGTGTGAGCTTAGTGTTTCAGAAATGATGGCAAAAGCTCAGATCTGGAATACAGTCTGCTTTCGTTTTCCTTAAGACTCATATCTAGTACACTAAAATCATTGTAAAAAAAAACAATAAAATAAAATAAAGTAAAGTAAAATAAAATAAAATAAAATAAAATAAAATAAAGAAAAAAAAAAAAAAAAAAAAAAAAAAAAAAAAAACAAGCAAG
>VXAB01000401.1:365487-401831 GCA_013399175.1 Odontophorus gujanensis
TAAAATAAAATAAAATAAAATAAAATAAAATAAAATAAAATAAAATAAAATAAAATAAAATAAAATAAATAAATTCTATTCCAAGGATGCTTTTCTCTGCAAATAAAACCTGCACAAACTCAAAAGCTCTGATTTACAAGACAGATGCCACCTGAACCAACCCTACTACACAGAGTATGGGGTTTCTTTTCCAGTGACTCCAAGCCTTTGGCAGCTTACAGCCTGCAAATGCAAACTGAAAGTCATTTTCCTTAAATATTTGGATGAAAACTATGGTCATTTAGGAACCACTTCAAAAACAGCCCAGTTGCTTGTGCAGTCAGAAGCAGAACACTCAGGTGGTGGTGGGAGTGGGACCATCCCTCCATGTTTGCCACCCTCAAAGGCAGAGCCACAGAGCAGCCAGGCCTACAGGTAGATGGTCCCACCTTTTTTCCTACAGTAACTCATTGCTGCTACTTTTCTTACTTCTGTGTTTCCTCAGTGCAATACAAAACACATCTCCAAAGACATGACAGGTCCCATATTAAAGTAATTGTAACTCCACAGAATAAGAAATGACACCAATGGATTAGCACACACACAACTCCTACACCTCATGAACTTCAGCCTTGTGAAATTCATCAAGGCTAAGTGTAATGTGCTGCACACAGCTAGGGGCAACCCAAAATACCAGTAGAGACTGCGGGATAAATGGATGGAGAGCAGCCACACAGAGAAGGAACTGAGGATGTTGCTGGATGAAAAACTGAATATGAGCCAGAAATGTGCAAGCTTCTAGGCCATAAAGCCAATGATATTCTGGGCAAGGGAGGTGATTCTCTCCATCTGCTCTGCCATCATGACATTCCACCTTTAAGGGCTGCATTGAGCTCTTGGGTCCCCAACACAAGTAGGGAATAGAGCTATTGTAGTGGGTCCTAAGGAGTCCATGAAGATGATCAGAGGGCTGTGGAGGGACTCTTTATCAGGAGTTTGGTGACAGTCCAAGAGGTGATGGTTTTAAAGAAAAAGAGGGTAGATTTTAATGAGTTCTAAGGAAGAAATTCTTTACTCAGACAGTGGTGAGGCACTGGCACAGGCTGCCCAGAGAAGCTGTAGATGTCTGATCCCTGGAGCAATAGTCTAGACTGACAGGGCTTTGGGCTACCTGATCTATTAGGTTGCAGCCCTGAGTGTAGTAGGGGAGATGGAACTAGAAGCTCTTTAATGTCCCTTCTAGCTCAAACCTTTCTATGATTTTATGATACGTAGATTCCACTAAATATGATAACTACTATGAAACCAAAATGCATTCCACCCTTTTCTATGCTTCTACAAGATGAAAAGTTTGCTTCTTAAGTCTTCATCTGTTATTAATGTTCTGTTAATAATGTTAATCATCTTGCTCTTCATTTCATAATTCTCCAAATGTCTGATATTCTAGTTACAAACTAAGTCAAAGTTTCCTAAATGTATTGTTTGTATTCACATGTATCCTAACATATGTAAGTTCAAGCAAAAATCCTAAAATCCTATAATGTCTATATTAATGCCAAACAATTAAGAGCTACATTACTTAAGACACATGAAGTGTTGATTCTCAATTAAAGCCAGCGTGATTTAAACTGAAAGATCAAGTAAATTAAAGAGGATGCTTGCTTTTTCTATCTAGATAGTTAAGAATAAAAAATCAGTAAAGCATAGCAGTAATTCAGCAATATTAACAAAATAAAGCAACATTAAGAACAACAGGAATAGCAGAATAGGTACCTTTAGAGTGTCAAAATCTCATATCAAGCCACAGCACAAATAGAGAAAAATGACTAACACTTAATCAGGAATTTAATTACCGGTTGTTTCATTTTACTATTTTATTTAGAAGAACAAAGTACCTGAAAAAAAGATATAGTTATCTTTTAAGAAGTTAATTTGCAGAAAGGTACCATCTCCTGTTCATTTTTGAAAGTTATATCATGTAAATCGCTTGCAAAATGATAAGACGCAAGGTTAAATTACAATCCATTTCTCACAAAAGACACAGAGAATTATTTGTACAAAATGATCCTGGACTTTTACATCAGCTTGTTCTAATAAGCAAAGTACCTTCGTAGTAGCAGCAAAACATCACAGACAGAAGAAAAAAGTTAGATATCCTGAAACTCCTCTTTCCTAGAGATATCATTTTACAAGATTCTTACTCAACCACTACTTAATAAGCTCCCTTTTTTTTTTGACACATGGTACACGATGCAGACTGATGCTCCATCTTTCCACAAAAGCATACAAAAATAAATCAGAAGCAAACATCAGCTGCAGGCACCAGGTGTCTGAATCCATTTTAAATGCCCTAACTTTGGGAGTTAACAAACTCCTGTCACTGACAAGCAGAGTGAGAATTTCCAGTTATTGATTTTTTTTTATACAAGGAAAGATTTTGTTCATTCTAAGATTTGATAAGAAGCTTAATTCAACATACCTTCAGAGGTTTAATTGAGAAATGCAAGTTAAAAAACATGCTATTATCCAGTTTCTGCTCTAGTATAATCTGTCATTTATAGTTGAGTTTCTCCTTCCAAGGAGATCTTACTGCAGCTATGATCACAACTTAGGTTTCTTGCTTTACTTGAAGACAATTGGAAGAATTCAGGGAAGTCTAAACCCATTCTGAATCATACAATGAAAACATTTTTTCAAGTTTACAAATAAAATTAGAAATTCAATCTGCATTTCTATACTTCCACACAAAGTATGATTAGGGTAATGAGACGAAATTACTACTTTTCTTTAATCTATCTGCTCTTAGCAGTTAGATCAAGTTGATGGGTAGGAAATGTTGCTACTAGTACCGTTGGTGAACTCACCCAGCCCAAGACAGTGAGTCAGTGAGCTGCCTTTTGTCACCAAAGGACTGTAAAGTTCTAACTCAACAACTCTCTTTCAACAGTAATGTGAAGACAACTGAAAGTTCAAAGTTTCAGATTTCAAGTTGAATTTGCACAATCGAATAACAATTATAAACCAGAAAGAAATAAAAGAGTAAATGAATTAGCTTATGGAGGTGATTTTACTGTTACGAGTTCCACTTCAGACTGAATAGTGAGATTTTTAGAAAGCTTGTGACAAAGGAGGCAAAATTTTAATGAATTTTTTAAAAATGAATATTTAAAGTTTAATGAAAAATAACAGCAGAGAGCAAGGTCAGAGAGTGACAGTGGAGAAGCAGCTGAGATGAAACTCTATGGACTGACTGCAGTCCCCATTCTCCACTTCCCTGTAGTGCTCAGGGGGAGGCGGTAGGGAAGAGTGGGTGGTGGGAAAGTAGTTTTCTCTTTTAGTTGTTACTGCTCTAGTCTGTTAGCAATAGGCAATATATTACATTAATCTTCCTACAGGTCTGTTTTGCCAATGACAGTAATGGGTGAGCAATCTCCCTGACCTTATCTTACCCTTGAGCTGTTTTTCCCTTCAATTTATTCCGTATTTTCTCCCCCTCTTCCTGCAGGAAAGGGAAGTGAGAGAACAGCGTGGCGGAGCCTAGATGCCCATGAGAGTAACAACACCAACAGGCTCTTATACTCTTGATGGAACTAGTCAGAAATAAAAAACATCCTTTCCCCTTCTTTGCACTCTCTTATAAAGAAAGTCAGAGCTGGAAAAGAAGTTGAAAGAAAACCAAACCTAATTGCATATCTGTTAAAACATCTGAGTCATAGCAGCAATTAGTTTAACAGAGTTGCCTTTCAGCTTAGCCTACAGCCACCAATTTAAACAATAGACTTTAAAATGTTGCTTACCTTACAAATGTAATTACTTATTCTAAGGAAGATTCAATCTGGCATAACAACTAGGCACATAAGCAAAATCATGTATGAATCTTGCTGCTAATATTCGCGATTCCTGATTCTATTATGTGCCATTGATGGTTATTACCACTGATATACTTATCTAGCTAAAACATCTTGCATGTGTTACAATGTAAACCTTTAAGAGTAGGTTTCATAACATATTATGATTAAAAATTGGAGCAAACCACTGAGATATTTTTGTTTGTAAAAAGGAAGAAACTGTGGTCTTCAAAAGATAGATAAAAATAAAAAAGTAATCACACAAAATGATATTGTGCAGTGTTGTCACAGAATCATAGGATCATAGAATCAGCAAGGTTTGAGAAGTTCAGCCATCTCCCAACTACCAACATTTCCCCACTAAACCATGTCCCTTACTATAACATCTTAATGTTTCTTGGACACAACTGTCATGATATTCTATGACTCTGGAATAGGCATATTCCATTTGCTGAGGAAATGCACAGTGTGCCTCTGTCTCTGACTCAGGCCTCTGAGACTCACTGCCATTAATAAATGCTGTACTGACTGCTTCAGGTCCTTGGTGCAACATCAGAGCAATCTCACAAACTTCACTTTATGCCTCTATGACATCTCCAGGACATCCATTGTTTTCAGAGGAAACTTACCATAGGAAAGAATTCACTTGAGAATGTACTAAGTGGGACAGAGGTGTCTCCTCACTCTAACTTAGTTGTGTTGCTTCTTCAGATTTAACAGGAGTAAAAAGCAGTGAAAAAATGGACTTTTGCCACTAAAGTGAGCAACTATGATTCAGAATATACCAAAGAAATCCCTTTCTTGAATTATAAGGCGTCATTCTTACTGAGTTAGCGTTGCTTACAAATCCCCAGAACTTCTGTTTTCTGGATTAGGAACATGGAGTTACACACAGTCTGTATAAGAAATAGGCATGATGGAGTGAATAACCATTATGAACAAACCCTGAAATAGCAGGCATTTGAAACAGAGAGAATCTGAACAAATCCCCTCTGCTGAGAAGACGCAATCAGTTTTGAATACGGCATGTGGCTGCCTTCTTTTCTGTTTGTATTATGGTCACATATAGTGAAGTTAATTATACACAGCAGTATATGTCTATAAATGGCAATGTAATAAGTTGCAATCCACATAATGAAAAATATCAAGTATGTTACAGTAATATTCATGGTTTAAATCAGCAGTTTGTTCCATCCAATATGATAGGCAAAACAATATGAAAAAGAAGTAATGATTAATACAGGGACTTCTGGCATTTTTCTAACTGGGATAAGTGAGAAGATGAAAGCTATGAGCAACAGGGCAATAGGACAATTTAATTTTTATATTTGTCTTTGTCCTACACTACTGAAAGACCTGGAAAGATCTTAGCGTAGCTAACAGCCTCAGGCTTTGGCCTACAGAGCAGCCACCCAGTGGTACTGGAAATCTTTGCAAAGCAGTAGGTTGTTTTTCCACAGAGTTTACAGTTGTCTTCTACAAAGGCTTTTGGAAGGGAATATTCCTAAAGCTGGAAAAAAGCCTTGAGAGCTCTAAAACATCTATGGCATTTTTATATGCTGTGAAGTAAACACAGAAAAGATGAAGATGTTGCCCAAGTAGCCACTAAAAGAAGTTTTAATCCTACATGGAATTATTGTTAATGTTTGTAGAGCATCTTTTTCCTTACCTGTAGAAAAAGTACATTTTGAAATCTCTGTGAAGAGCCTATTTTAAATTCATGAGCACTTCATAAAACAATAATGACCCAAGATTCAGACTTGAAGAACAAGTCCGTTGAATATAATTTAACTTATTGCTAGAGGTTCCCAACCATGTTTCTACTGGAGCTTATCTACTAAATAGGTTAGCAGAGAGAGATATCATTTCTCTCTACAGACAATTACTGTCAACATTTTCTAGACATAATCTGTATAGTTCATTTTTAACAGTTTAACACTTTGACTCCATCCAAGTTTTCTTCTTCTTCCAGATAATGAACATTTTCTAATAACATCACATCTTGCAGTATGATAATGCATTTTCATATCCCATCTCAACCATCCATATGGATAAATGCTACCTTCAAATAAAATTCTCCAACTGAAAAGACTCACAGCTGTTCCCTCTATTCACCACTTGTTTTTTTATTTTTTTTATTTTTTTTTTTTACATGGCATATTGTTTTTCTGGTTAGCTATCATGTGAAAGGTGTTTTCTCTGATAAAAGGTGATAGAAGGTGTCCTGGGATTAGACCAAAGCAGAAAAAAAAGAAATAATTGTCAGGATATGAAAGGATACAAACCTTGCTGACAGAACAAGTCCAGGAAAGATAATGTAAGACTCACAAACAGATGCAATTCCTTTATGAAAGATTTCTGTTTACTCTAATTCTCTCTTCCTGAAATACTATATTAATTACAGCTGGCACAATCTGTATTACATAAAGAATATGAAAATTTATTTCTAGACTGTAAGGATCCTAGAAGGGTCCTGAAGGAACTGGTTGATATAGTTTCCAAGTCACTCTCCATCGTTTTCTGAAAGTCATGGATGTCAGGTGAAGATGACTGGAAAAAGGGAAAGCACTCCCATTTTTATGAAAGAGAAAAAAATACCTGGAAAAGAGGTTTGGAAATTGGTAATCTTTAAGGTTGCTTCCAACCTAAGCCACTCTGATTCTAAGATCTGTACAGTCATACCTCTCTTCTTGGGAAAGACATTTTCTGGATGTAGAAAAATAAGTCTAAGTAATCCTAGTGATTTCATGAGAAAGTAGCAAATGATTTGACCCATGAAACAAGTTCTCGTGACTCTGAATTCAAAGTTTTGTCCACAGTATTATAGTACTTCTTCTTGTGTACATATATGACTGTGCTCAATCAATGCTACACACAGGAATCTTAAAACCTTTTGAAATCTTTTGGTTTTCTGTTTCTATCATGAATGCTTTTAGTCCCTTTTAAGCAAACATTTTGAGGAAAGCTTTCTTGCCTCTAGTCAGTACACAGAACAGTACCACGAAATAAAGTAGGTTTGGACCTTATTTCCTCCTCCGTCTTCTTAAGTCCTTTGGTGTTTTAATGTTATCTGCACATACTGATTATTTATTCACCATGTGGTAAGATGTGGTATAAAATTCAAAACAGTGGTTAAACCACTGGTGTGGTACTGTACAGTACTGGAGAGAGTAAATAAGAAAAAATCAACGGTAATGAAAAAGAATCAAAAGGTTTACATGTTTTTTCAAAGTTACAAATCCAGGGAACAAATATGAACAATATTACTAAAGATGCCTTGACCATGGTTTTCTAGTAATGAGCTCTATGCAATCACCAAAATACTTTGACAGATATCTCTTCCTTTTCCTACTTCAGATCAGTGCTTGACAGAAAAAAAAACAACATAAGTCCTAGGGAAATAGGGAAAATTGATTACTCAAGGAAATGAAGTTCAACTACTAAGCCAGAGCCTTCTTCACCATAGTTTTCTTGTGTAGTTTGAGAAGCACAGCTCATTCTCCTGAAGTCTCGTCAAGAAAAAGTTATGTGTAGAAAGAAAGTTGATGATGCAGATCTCCATGTATTCTTTACATTTAAGTTTTCAGAATAACTCACAGTAGAACACTAGGTGTGTATGTGTATGGTAAAGTCACAGGCAAAGTACCAGTCTACCTTCAGGCCATATCTGTCTCAGAATATAACTGCATGTGAAGGTCTCTAAGAAAACAAGAATAACACAACAGCCTGAGCAAAATCTGACTCCCAGCAACAGCGGCAAAACATGAAGTGATTTCCAAACAACATCACTCAGATGCTAACTGTTATGATGATAGTCACAGAAAGAACTGTTTTTCCTAAGGCAAATTCCACTACTTTTCCACCTAGAAACACATCTTCATTGAGTTATATCTATTTTACTGCGCTTGCAATTAGTTCTTCAGAGGCATCAAGGCAATATTCAACATGATATCAGCTTAGATGTACTCCGAAATCATAGAAACATTAGAGTTGGAATGGGCCATTAAAGGTCATCTACTGCAACTCTCCTGCAATGAACAAAGATATATACTGTTAGATCAGATTGCTCAAAGCTTGGTCCAGCCTGACTTTGAATGTCTCCAAGGACAGGGCATCCATGTACACTCACATTTCCATTTCATTAATGTTCCGGTATGTTACTACTGACACAATACTTTTCTTACATCGTTGGGACTGTAAATTTCAAACAGTTGTGCCTTTGGTAGGTAAGTAGATCTCAGAAGCCCTCTCCCAGAATCTTAAACAGAAGGAACAAAATGGCAAACTGAAACCAAATATTCTAGATGTTAGAAATTCCCTCCAACAAATGAAGGTCGGAGGTATTTTGCTCATTCTGTTCAAACCTTAATTTCCAAAGGCTGTTGTTGAGTGATTAAATTTCAGCACTGCTCTTACAATTTTTTTTATTATTATTCTTTTTTCCTAATTACTGTATAAACAGAAGACACAAAACTGTCGTAAATCATCTTATTCATGGCTTGTGTCTGGCAGAGAAGAGTACCAGCTGCTTCAGAAGATGAGCAAGAAACCTGAACAACAGCAGAATAACTTATGTACTTAATACATTAGAGCATGAAGTCCGTATTTTGAATTCATATGTCACTTTTCCTGGTCTTCTTCTCTTCTTTATGTCTTTCTAAACTCTCAACTATTTTGTTGCTGAGTTCCAGTGATGTGTTATTTATCTCAATAACATCACCTTTCATCAGTTTTAGGACTGTTGCTTTTCAGCATCACTTAATGTCCCTTTGGTGGAAATTGTAGGAAAACTTCAAGACAGGAAGAAAATACGCGTTCTTTCTACTGTTCAGAATTGTGGTCTCTTAATTCACCATTTACTAAACTTAACAACCTTAGACTTTAAAAACTCAAATCCTAGAAGCCTTTCCTCCCTAGTGACCTTCTCATAAAAGAAAAAAAAGCTGATGAATTTTCAGATAAGTATAGTAGGTTTGTTCTAGGCCGATAAAATTTCAGATCCAACAAGTAACTACAAAAAAGGGGGAAATCTCCTGCTTATTTATTTTTAATTAACCAGGAATTGCTATTTCCTGGCAAAGAAAGGGGAGAGAACAAAGTGACTTTCTCCATGAAGGAAGGAATTAAATAAAACAAAGACTTTCTTGATGGACAGGAAGAAGTGATCAGCAAATTAGCTTAGTTATTAAATGGTGGAAACTGCTGAACACAGGAAACTTAAATGAAAAACAGTTTTCCAGCTAGTGAGGCATGTTATTACTAGAGGCTCATGTAGGGATAGAAGTGATATGTTCTACCAGTATGGTGAGGGAAAAGCAAGGAATAAGACAGTGGCACAGCTAACTAAAATGATGAGAAGGAAAAAACGGTGGTTCCAAGATCCCAGATTCAGGATGGAGAAGATGGATGGGTAAAAATAGCAGTGAGGTCACCAGAAGAGTAGTAGAAAACCACCCTACAATGAGCATAGATTCAAAATTAGACCCTGTAATTAACTTCCCTTCTTGCTATCATTTTCTTGAATGCAAAATGCATTGATATAGGATGAATAGAGCACTGCTTTGATATAGCATTGCCTTAAACTCACTACATGAATGTAAAATCTCAGAGGTATAGCAGTCAACTTCTGAGAGCTGTGGGAAGGAAAAGAAAAAATAAAACCTTGGAAGAAGATCTGGAAGATTTGAGGCAGTAAAGGTAGCAGTTTTTTGAGCTATGTCCCAAGGTATTCACAGAAAGATATACACTGCAAGAGAAACAGGCAGTATTTCAATGAGAAAATATCACTGGAGGATTCAGAGATGGTTGAAAAGTATTGCTCCATAGATAAGTTGGATGCAAAGCCAGGAACTAGCATCAAATGTCAGTTGTGGAGAGACTGTGCTTGTGTAAAGAAGAGACAGTCATGGCAGATGCAATTCTGGCATAATAAAATGAGTAAGATCAGAATAAACCAGGGAAACCCAGAAGTGACTCATTGCTGTTTACAGTTGGCAAGGAGAGGCAAGAGGTGCTGTCTCCTGGGTCCTGAGGAGGGGCTGAGGGGGTGTTCTATGCAGTCAACTGTAAGATCAGTGCCAAGGTTCTTTGTACTTTGAGGGCTAAGCTGTCTGTGTAAACACTCATTTGGAAAAAATTATTACAGTTATTTTCTCTTTTCCTCCTTATACAAAATTGGTTATAGGTTGCACACTGCTTTGATCTGTATAACGCTGAGGGCATTGCTTCTGCAGCCCTTCATGCACAAGGTTGCAGTCAGGACCCCACCTAGATGCCCTGGTTGCTGTAGCAGTACCATCATTTCCAGCATTTTAATTGCTTTTGCTTCCCCTCACAATTTTCCACTCCTTGGACCATAACTTGTGGTTTGTAAAAGGAGAAGATGCACAGGAAAATGCTCATCTGGGGATACCTCCACCACTTTTCTTCTAGCTGACCATTGGGGAAACTCTCTTTTTTCAGTTGTTTTTGTAGTTGTTGGGTTTTTTGTTTGTTTGTTTTGTTTTGTTTTTAATGTTAGAGCTGTTGTTTGTCACAAACTATGGACCATACAAAGAAAATTAATATATCTTTGTTTCATCATGCTTTGTGCAACAATATCCTGACTGGGGGCAATGCATACACTGATGATTTATCAGCTTGTCAAGAAACCTTTATAAACATTTTTTCTGTATTAAGTGTACGAATTCCCATAAAAACAGAAGATGATAAACATTCTCCTTTAGCTTAATACCACTAAAAACCATTACATAGCAACAAGCTGTAGCTCATACTTAAGTCTGAACTCTTTTTTATATTGAGAGAGATTGCATTTTCTGTGTGAGAGTGACATAAATGCTCACTTAAATATCCAAACTTTTGTAAAATTTGATCTATTTAGATGATGTGTCGACATTTAAATCTAGCTTGGGGTAATCTCAGAGTCAAGTCACATTTTCAGTTAGATGGCTAATGTCAACTATGAGAGCTTTTCCAAAAGAAATGCCTCCTATTTTGTTATGTTGGTCCTTGCCATCGTGTTGGCAATACAGTAGTAGATGTTGACCCTTCCCACCAGTATTCCATTACATTCTGTTGCTGTGAGACTGATGGTAGTAGAGGGGCAGGCTGACAAAATGACATCTGACATGGAAGTGTGTATGAAGCCAAGATGTGGAACTGGATTTCTCAATGTAGAAAAAATTGACATTCACTGACATTTGCTGAGTGTTCATAGAGACCAACCAGTGGATGTGAGCCCAGTAAGGTGGTGGGCATTGCATTTCAAGATGTGAAAGACAAGCCATGTTATGGACAACCATGCATAGCTGTCACACCATGAAATGAAGAGCATCTCAATCAGCTCATCCATGTAAATCTGAGGATTATGGACCTGTGTGCAGAGCTGAATATCTGCTTCAGTGAGTTGGAAATGATGGTGGCAATATTAGAATATCTCAAGGCTTGTGCACAACGTAGGTCTCATGAAAGCTCACACAGGAACAGAAAGAACACCATATGTAAGCTTTTCAGGACTTACTGAACCAATATAAGGCTGAAGGTAGATCACATAATTACAGGTGACAAGACTGTGGTGTCACTACTATGAGCTAGAGTCAAAACAGCAGTCCGTGGAGTGGTGACATGAGAATTATTCACTGAAGTTCATGATGTATCCCTCAGCAGGTGAAGTGATGTGCAACAGTTTTTGGGGTAGGAAAAGGGTGATTCATCTGGACTTCCTAGAACTCTGACAAACTATCAACTCTGACCACTAGATCATACCACTGACTAAGCTGAAGGTTAGAGCTTTCAGAATCAGGCCAGAGAAGAAGACAATCTTTCTCTTGCAACATGATAGCACCAGTCTCCACAGCACTTTGAAGACCATGGAGTACGTCG
Organism: Odontophorus gujanensis; assembly: GCA_013399175.1. Classification (NCBI taxonomy): domain Eukaryota; kingdom Metazoa; phylum Chordata; class Aves; order Galliformes; family Odontophoridae; genus Odontophorus; species Odontophorus gujanensis. The sequence continues at coordinate 377,196 of VXAB01000401.1, forward strand.
CCAATCTTGGCTGAACTGTTCTACCACAGCAATCAGATAGTGTGGATTTGATATCTTCTGACTTCCATCTCTTCAGGCTGTAGAGAGATAGACTGTGTGGGCAATATTTTCCTAGCAAAAACATTGTCATAACAGCTGTGAAACAGTGGGTTACTTCCACTGGTGCAGAATTTTATGAGCTCAGAATGGAGGTTCTTGCTCATTGCTGGTGAAAATGTACAGCTGGTGATGGTAACTATTTTGAAAAGTAGTGTGTTATACCTGAGAATTTGCTCTATCAAATAATGTTTTTGTACTCATTGTTGTAGTTTCCATTTAACTAAATAGGAGGCATTACTTTTGGAGTGACCTATGCTTCTAACAACTTTTGTCAAATTGGTAATTGTCTTAAACAGTCCCTTACGCTAGAATTGCTTGCTTGTTTTCCCACTTATAGAGATATAGCAAATGTATAGTGGAGATTTTGTACAAATGTTTATTAATTAATTCTCACAAAATGCCCTCCTCAGGTGTGATGATGTATTATTACATCTATCAGTCCTTTCTGGTGAAACAATGGAAGCACTTCAGGTCTTCTGGGGTCACACCTACACTTGCAGGCCCAAGTTTAGTCTTTCTTCTTACGTCTCTAGCCATGTTTACTCCTGAGTTTTTGTGTCCTTTTTGAGATTTATGATACTGTTTATTTGTACAACTGCAGATCTAATTTAGGTTAACCCGTACTTGTTTCTCAGTTATCCAGTTTTACAGATTCACAGAGATCAAACTTGTAGGAAGATGAGCCATACATTTTTTCAGCTGACATGCAAGTCAGTCTACGTGCTCCCCTATTTCGTTTTCTCTTTTTTGTTTTTTCTCATGACTTTGCACTGCAAAAGCCACACTTCCCTCAGAAAGGAGCCAAACCTAAGTGTGTTCTCCTTAATTTGATCTCACATCATTTTAAAGCAGTTAAAATAAAATACAACAATTGAACATCTTTGAAATAATTGTCTGATATACCAGCTGGGCAAAGAGGGAAACATGCTGCAAACAGCTCAGTTCAGTTACTCACTGCTTACTTTTTGAATATTAATTAAGNTGATGGTAGTAGAGGGGCAGGCTGACAAAATGACATCTGACATGGAAGTGTGTATGAAGCCAAGATGTGGAACTGGATTTCTCAATGTAGAAAAAATTGACATTCACTGACATTTGCTGAGTGTTCATAGAGACCAACCAGTGGATGTGAGCCCAGTAAGGTGGTGGGCATTGCATTTCAAGATGTGAAAGACAAGCCATGTTATGGACAACCATGCATAGCTGTCACACCATGAAATGAAGAGCATCTCAATCAGCTCATCCATGTAAATCTGAGGATTATGGACCTGTGTGCAGAGCTGAATATCTGCTTCAGTGAGTTGGAAATGATGGTGGCAATATTAGAATATCTCAAGGCTTGTGCACAACGTAGGTCTCATGAAAGCTCACACAGGAACAGAAAGAACACCATATGTAAGCTTTTCAGGACTTACTGAACCAATATAAGGCTGAAGGTAGATCACATAATTACAGGTGACAAGACTGTGGTGTCACTACTATGAGCTAGAGTCAAAACAGCAGTCCGTGGAGTGGTGACATGAGAATTATTCACTGAAGTTCATGATGTATCCCTCAGCAGGTGAAGTGATGTGCAACAGTTTTTGGGGTAGGAAAAGGGTGATTCATCTGGACTTCCTAGAACTCTGACAAACTATCAACTCTGACCACTAGATCATACCACTGACTAAGCTGAAGGTTAGAGCTTTCAGAATCAGGCCAGAGAAGAAGACAATCTTTCTCTTGCAACATGATAGCACCAGTCTCCACAGCACTTTGAAGACCATGGAGTACGTCGCCAATCTTGGCTGAACTGTTCTACCACAGCAATCAGATAGTGTGGATTTGATATCTTCTGACTTCCATCTCTTCAGGCTGTAGAGAGATAGACTGTGTGGGCAATATTTTCCTAGCAAAAACATTGTCATAACAGCTGTGAAACAGTGGGTTACTTCCACTGGTGCAGAATTTTATGAGCTCAGAATGGAGGTTCTTGCTCATTGCTGGTGAAAATGTACAGCTGGTGATGGTAACTATTTTGAAAAGTAGTGTGTTATACCTGAGAATTTGCTCTATCAAATAATGTTTTTGTACTCATTGTTGTAGTTTCCATTTAACTAAATAGGAGGCATTACTTTTGGAGTGACCTATGCTTCTAACAACTTTTGTCAAATTGGTAATTGTCTTAAACAGTCCCTTACGCTAGAATTGCTTGCTTGTTTTCCCACTTATAGAGATATAGCAAATGTATAGTGGAGATTTTGTACAAATGTTTATTAATTAATTCTCACAAAATGCCCTCCTCAGGTGTGATGATGTATTATTACATCTATCAGTCCTTTCTGGTGAAACAATGGAAGCACTTCAGGTCTTCTGGGGTCACACCTACACTTGCAGGCCCAAGTTTAGTCTTTCTTCTTACGTCTCTAGCCATGTTTACTCCTGAGTTTTTGTGTCCTTTTTGAGATTTATGATACTGTTTATTTGTACAACTGCAGATCTAATTTAGGTTAACCCGTACTTGTTTCTCAGTTATCCAGTTTTACAGATTCACAGAGATCAAACTTGTAGGAAGATGAGCCATACATTTTTTCAGCTGACATGCAAGTCAGTCTACGTGCTCCCCTATTTCGTTTTCTCTTTTTTGTTTTTTCTCATGACTTTGCACTGCAAAAGCCACACTTCCCTCAGAAAGGAGCCAAACCTAAGTGTGTTCTCCTTAATTTGATCTCACATCATTTTAAAGCAGTTAAAATAAAATACAACAATTGAACATCTTTGAAATAATTGTCTGATATACCAGCTGGGCAAAGAGGGAAACATGCTGCAAACAGCTCAGTTCAGTTACTCACTGCTTACTTTTTGAATATTAATTAAGTAATTTAGAAGCAAGAATTGAGATAAAAACAAGGAAAAACAAATCAGATGATCTTATTGTCCCACTAGCTCTTGTTTTTGTCTCATCTCCAGGGCACCTTGGTTGGCCCTTCACAACAGTTTGCNGTGGGCATTGCATTTCAAGATGTGAAAGACAAGCCATGTTATGGACAACCATGCATAGCTGTCACACCATGAAATGAAGAGCATCTCAATCAGCTCATCCATGTAAATCTGAGGATTATGGACCTGTGTGCAGAGCTGAATATCTGCTTCAGTGAGTTGGAAATGATGGTGGCAATATTAGAATATCTCAAGGCTTGTGCACAACGTAGGTCTCGTGAAAGCTCACACAGGAACAGAAAGAACACCATATGTAAGCTTTTCAGGACTTACTGAACCAATATAAGGCTGAAGGTAGATCACATAATTACAGGTGACAAGACTGTGGTGTCACTACTATGAGCTAGAGTCAAAACAGCAGTCCGTGGAGTGGTGACATGAGAATTATTCACTGAAGTTCATGATGTATCCCTCAGCAGGTGAAGTGATGTGCAACAGTTTTTGGGGTAGGAAAAGGGTGATTCATCTGGACTTCCTAGAACTCTGACAAACTATCAACTCTGACCACTAGATCATACCACTGACTAAGCTGAAGGTTAGAGCTTTCAGAATCAGGCCAGAGAAGAAGACAATCTTTCTCTTGCAACATGATAGCACCAGTCTCCACAGCACTTTGAAGACCATGGAGTACGTCGCCAATCTTGGCTGAACTGTTCTACCACAGCAATCAGATAGTGTGGATTTGATATCTTCTGACTTCCATCTCTTCAGGCTGTAGAGAGATAGACTGTGTGGGCAATATTTTCCTAGCAAAAACATTGTCATAACAGCTGTGAAACAGTGGGTTACTTCCACTGGTGCAGAATTTTATGAGCTCAGAATGGAGGTTCTTGCTCATTGCTGGTGAAAATGTACAGCTGGTGATGGTAACTATTTTGAAAAGTAGTGTGTTATACCTGAGAATTTGCTCTATCAAATAATGTTTTTGTACTCATTGTTGTAGTTTCCATTTAACTAAATAGGAGGCATTACTTTTGGAGTGACCTATGCTTCTAACAACTTTTGTCAAATTGGTAATTGTCTTAAACAGTCCCTTACGCTAGAATTGCTTGCTTGTTTTCCCACTTATAGAGATATAGCAAATGTATAGTGGAGATTTTGTACAAATGTTTATTAATTAATTCTCACAAAATGCCCTCCTCAGGTGTGATGATGTATTATTACATCTATCAGTCCTTTCTGGTGAAACAATGGAAGCACTTCAGGTCTTCTGGGGTCACACCTACACTTGCAGGCCCAAGTTTAGTCTTTCTTCTTACGTCTCTAGCCATGTTTACTCCTGAGTTTTTGTGTCCTTTTTGAGATTTATGATACTGTTTATTTGTACAACTGCAGATCTAATTTAGGTTAACCCGTACTTGTTTCTCAGTTATCCAGTTTTACAGATTCACAGAGATCAAACTTGTAGGAAGATGAGCCATACATTTTTTCAGCTGACATGCAAGTCAGTCTACGTGCTCCCCTATTTCGTTTTCTCTTTTTTGTTTTTTCTCATGACTTTGCACTGCAAAAGCCACACTTCCCTCAGAAAGGAGCCNAAGACAATCTTTCTCTTGCAACATGATAGCACCAGTCTCCACAGCACTTTGAAGACCATGGAGTACGTCGCCAATCTTGGCTGAACTGTTCTACCACAGCAATCAGATAGTGTGGATTTGATATCTTCTGACTTCCATCTCTTCAGGCTGTAGAGAGATAGACTGTGTGGGCAATATTTTCCTAGCAAAAACATTGTCATAACAGCTGTGAAACAGTGGGTTACTTCCACTGGTGCAGAATTTTATGAGCTCAGAATGGAGGTTCTTGCTCATTGCTGGTGAAAATGTACAGCTGGTGATGGTAACTATTTTGAAAAGTAGTGTGTTATACCTGAGAATTTGCTCTATCAAATAATGTTTTTGTACTCATTGTTGTAGTTTCCATTTAACTAAATAGGAGGCATTACTTTTGGAGTGACCTATGCTTCTAACAACTTTTGTCAAATTGGTAATTGTCTTAAACAGTCCCTTACGCTAGAATTGCTTGCTTGTTTTCCCACTTATAGAGATATAGCAAATGTATAGTGGAGATTTTGTACAAATGTTTATTAATTAATTCTCACAAAATGCCCTCCTCAGGTGTGATGATGTATTATTACATCTATCAGTCCTTTCTGGTGAAACAATGGAAGCACTTCAGGTCTTCTGGGGTCACACCTACACTTGCAGGCCCAAGTTTAGTCTTTCTTCTTACGTCTCTAGCCATGTTTACTCCTGAGTTTTTGTGTCCTTTTTGAGATTTATGATACTGTTTATTTGTACAACTGCAGATCTAATTTAGGTTAACCCGTACTTGTTTCTCAGTTATCCAGTTTTACAGATTCACAGAGATCAAACTTGTAGGAAGATGAGCCATACATTTTTTCAGCTGACATGCAAGTCAGTCTACGTGCTCCCCTATTTCGTTTTCTCTTTTTTGTTTTTTCTCATGACTTTGCACTGCAAAAGCCACACTTCCCTCAGAAAGGAGCCAAACCTAAGTGTGTTCTCCTTAATTTGATCTCACATCATTTTAAAGCAGTTAAAATAAAATACAACAATTGAACATCTTTGAAATAATTGTCTGATATACCAGCTGGGCAAAGAGGGAAACATGCTGCAAACAGCTCAGTTCAGTTACTCACTGCTTACTTTTTGAATATTAATTAAGTAATTTAGAAGCAAGAATTGAGATAAAAACAAGGAAAAACAAATCAGATGATCTTATTGTCCCACTAGCTCTTGTTTTTGTCTCATCTCCAGGGCACCTTGGTTGGCCCTTCACAACAGTTTGCTCCTCCTCACACTTCAATGTGATCTTTCTGTTACATCTAAAAGGAGAGGAAAGAGCACCCTGACCAGCATTAACAATTCCATCCTTGCTTCTTTGAAGGATGGGATTAATTTGACCAGATGGAAATGTCTATAACAGGGAGACCTACATCTCAGCTAGTCACCTAAGCTCTCTCTGGTAAGTAGAGAGAAACTGGCACTTTCAGGACAAAATTAATCTAATCTCCATGTAGGTATTTAAACTAGGTCATATGAATCATGTCTCAAAAGAGACAATTCCTCTCTGCTGACACTAAAGGGAGCCTGAAATCACTAGATACAGATGTTTACATCAGTTATGTCTAAAAATAGGCTAGCTGAATGCCACCTGAGTTCTTTAGAGTGCTCTCTTGTTTTAGAGGTAAAATTACTTTTCTTCATTTCCCTGTTACATATGCAGTTGGCCTTCATCTACCATGTGATTCACTACTACAAAAGCAGGGTTTCATAAGGAATTGATAATATTTCAAAATCTGAATGGGGCCCTGGGCAGCCTGATTTAGTGAGTGGCAACCCTGCACATAACAAAGGGAGTGGAACAGGATGGGCTTCTAGGTCCAGTTCAAGCCGTTCTGTGATTCTATGATGAAGCTCAGGAAAGAAAAGTGCAAAGCTATGCCTCCAGGGAGGAACAATCTCAAGCAGCTGAACGTTCTGGGGAGCACTCAGTTGAAAATAGATCTGCAGAAAAGGACCCGAAGGTCCTGGTGGACATCAAGATCAACATTATCCAGGAATGTGCCCTTGCTGCTAAGAAGGCTAATGATATTCTTGGTTGTATTAGGCAAAATATTACCAGCAGGTCAAAGAGGTGAACCTTTCACTCTGCACAGTATTTGTGAGGCCATGTCTGGAGCGCTGCAATCAGTTCTGGGCCCCCAGTGCAAAAGAGACATGGACATACTGCAGAGAATCTAAAGAAAGTCCATAAAGATGATCAAGGAATTGAAGCACACCTACTCTGAGGAAAGGCTGAGAGACTTTTTAGCCTACAGAAGTGTTGAGGGCATTTGACCAATTTATACAAATATCTGAAAGGAAGTTGCTATGAGGACAAAACCAGGCTCTTTTGAATGGTGCTCAGTGACATGAAAAGAGTCAAAAGAGGACCACTGAAACATAGGAGGTTCTGTCTGAATTTCAGAGAGCATTTTGTTATCACGTGGATGACAGAGTTCTATCAGAGATTGCCCAGAGAGGCTGTGGAGTCTCCTCCTTGGAGATCTCCAAAAGCCACCCAGACGTGGTCATCCTGCTGTGGGTATTCCTGCTGGAGCAGGGATTGGACCCGATGGACCCAGAGGTCTCTTCCAGTGTCAGCCACTCTGTGGTTTCTTCAAAAGAACAAAGGAAGATAAGGATACGAAAGCAATGGTGAGCATTCTGACCACATCTTAACGAAAATTCAGGTTCGTTTCTTCTTCTAGTGGTCTTCTAGAATAAATGAAATAATCTTTCAAAGTCTTCATATTTTCATTTTCCAAAGAATCTATGTAATGTGATTTTATTTTTAATAAACATGATGCTTTATATAATGTCTAGTTACTGAATTGCTGACCATGATCATAGCCATCATAATCCAAGGATATAAGTAAAGATAAAGGGCTTCACTTAGATGGGCTTCCTCCGTGTTTCAACCACTGAATGTGATCTAATCAAAGAAACCAACTATTCCACACAAGTATTCTATTAGTCATAGTTTATCTTTTTGCTTTTCCATTTTAACTGGGAGACCTGTATTTTGCAAGAAAATCAGCATTTCAAAAGTATTCCTGACTTAAGGTTCAGTCAGAGAGAAATTTCTAAACATTTAAACTCATTTCTTTCAGTTTCTGTTATCTTATTTATGGCTATTTTTTCAAAAACACTTAGCATGAAATTGATGATAAAATTTATATTAAGAAAGATCTGAAAGAAAGTCATATACATAATGACAGGTTAATGGAAAACAGATCCTGTCAAACTAACATGCTATCTTTTTTTAGATGGGATTACAAATTTGGCTGAGAATGGTAACAATGCTAATATACTTAAACTTCTGTAAATCATTTGACATGGTGTTGCATGACATTTTATTAAAAACAAAATCACAATGGCACACATTAAGTGGATTAAAATTGTCTAACAAAAGAATTCAGAGTGTAATTTCAAACAAGGCAGTTGATCAGCTGTGTTTTGTGGGCTCCTCAGGACTGGTCCCGGTCTTATGCTTTTTAAATGTTGATCAGACGGGAAGAATTACTCACCATATTTAGAAATGACAGAAAAAAAAGTAGTGTGGTAAATGCTGCAAAAAGTCACAACTACAGAGCAATGTATTTTTTAACACAGACAGTAATAAAATCCTAAATCTGTGAATAAAGAAAGCAATCCTTCCTCATATAAACTTTCCAGATAGGCAGAGTGTGCTGTTAAGCAGATGGAAACCGTGGTAGATATAGGGCAGAACAGGAATTCCCTGTGCAGCAACAGGGTTGAAGGAGCCAATGTAGCCCTGGACACACATTCAGGTACCTTTATAGGGAGCCAAGATATTCATTACCTCTGCACAGGACTGCAACTGCTCTGAGGTTGTGTCCAGCTGTGGCATGCACAGATCACAAAGCCTGCCATGAAACTGGAGAGAGCTCAAAGACAAGTCAGGAGAGGGATGAGAGTGCTGGCAATTGTGCTTTGTAGTGAAAGACGCCAGGAGCACTGTTTATTTATTTAATCAAAGAGATGATTAGGTGATGCTTTCACAGCAGTCTAGAGCGGTTCATGGGAGGAATAAGCCTTTGCAGTTGAATACTCAGTCTAGTGGAATAAAATATAGCAAAAAATCTGAGTGACCCGAAAACTGGAAGCTGAGAAGAGATTACTTCAGACTTGAAGTATGGCATATGCCTGCAATGGATTAATTAACCCCTGGAATAATACATATGTAACTGTTGTGAAAGTTCCTTCCACATCAGAATTTACATAAACAGAAATATTGTTCTTGTAAAATGTATGGCAGTTCTCCACAAATGTATCTTTAAACAATTCATAATAGGTGTACAGTCTGCACTATCAGACTGGATAATGATTGCTCGGTCTAACTTGAAAACTTGGTCAATTATTCTTTTTTGCAGATGAAAACTGAAGATTTGAAAGCAGATCTGGAGCAGGCTGAAAATCTTGTCCAAAATTTCAGCAGATATATGTAAATAACTATCATATTTACTTCATCTGTCCTGGAACTTGGATGAAAATGTTTTTCTGAGTTTTACTTCTACAGTTAATCTTCCTTCCCTAAGGTTTTAATGATCTTCCATGCTATCAAAAGAAGGCAAGCCTTTCTGATTGCTTCTCTTCAGAGATTTCAATTTGAAATTTGAGTTTCACCTCTTAGGCGAAGGTGAAACTAAAACAAATAATGCTTATGCTCAGGTTTCTTCTGTTTGTTTTTGTGCGATTTGGATTTTGTTCTACTTGTCTTTTCAGAAGAACTCTGGAAGCTGTGCAGTTATCAGGAGAATTTATACCATTTCATGCACTCAGATCTCTCTGGTGACACAAAGGGAAGTATCAGCTACCTCTGAGAAAACTGTGACAGTAATGCATTTAATAATTTTTTATTATTATTGCTATGGAGTTTCTCCATTATTCATTATTTTGGTTTTGGAATACAGGTGGAAGGGAAGTTGCCTGAATGTGCTCCAGAGTTCATTTCTCCAGTGTGCATCCACAACTGAAAAAATACCAGTTCTTCTCTTCAACTTAGGCTTCTCTACTTCCAAAAGACATCTCCTTGTCTCTCACTGTCTGTAAGGGTACCATGGAAGGAAGATGGTGAAGGCTTTCCCCTCCCAAGACAGGGACAATCATTTCACACTTTCCTCCCATTCCAAAAACATGGGGGGCCAGATGTGAACAAAATATCTCAACGTCTCCAAAATACACACATAACCAGTAGTAATAAGAGAGGACACATCTTTGAAGACTTACCCTGGAAAATGCAACATTACATTCAACCACAGAACATTAATATCTTTATCTAATTTAGCATGAGCAAATGGGACAGAAGGAAGATAGAAGTTACAAGTGTGTGTAGTTAGGAGTCAACCATGAGACACTGTTGGGCTGTCTCTAATTGCTGCTGGTTATTATCAGCTCTATCCGTCACTACTTAATGACCTTTTGCATTTCTTCCCATCAGAGTGATAGGATTCATAGAATTTCCCTAGAGAAAGAAAACCTTACTTTTGCCTGAGCTCAACATTTTGTATGCAGCATTGTATGCATTTTGTATGTCAAGAGGGTTGATCTAATTTCTGCACAAACTCATAAAAAACAAACTGGCATCTTTAGTACCCAGAGCAATGCTATCAGTAGTGATTTAGGAGTAGAGCATTTCATTTTCCATCACTTTCATATAAACATAAAATTGTCAGATATAGACTTGTTATTATAGTTACTTGCATATCTTAAAACTCTAACAAATTTAAATATGTTTACAGTCCTAGATCTTTTCAATTCTCCTCCAACAAAAAGGCCAATTATATATCTCTGATAAGGGTAGCACATCAGATAAGCTCTAATGAGTCCATATTAGAATGGAAGATATAAAACAGAACTCAAATATTTTTATTGGTATTTTTGAATGAAGAACGCCCAGCTTCCGTATATTCTGGACAATATTTTTGTGGCTAACCCTCCTATCTTTAGGTACATACCCTATATCCCCATAGTATATCATCCATATTTGCTTTAGTGTTCGTAAGAAATTTGGCCATAGTAGTAGAATTAACTTCTTATACTGTGCTCGGCATCTTATCATCTCTCTATCAATTCACTCATTTATAATGACCTTTAGGATAATATTATTCTAGCATAAAGGTTAGGTATAGTTCCACTCTATCTAGAAAACCAGAGCTGCTGCTCTCTTTTAATTTATTCTAATTATTGCTTTCATTCATTACTTGATATGACCATGTGTTGTAAATCAACATTTGAAGCTGAGCAGTGTTAAAGTACATACTTAGGTATTATAAATGCTTGCAAATCTGGGCAAGTTTGATTTCAGAAGTGGGAAATCAATCTTAAGGATTCAAATGATGTATTTCTTATTCAGAGAGAACTCTATTTGAATGATATGACACTTGATTCAGATTACCTATTTACCAAAACTTCTGTTAACTTCTCTGGTGTGACTGCAAAAACTGGGTTATAAAGTAGAACTTTATTTTTCTGCCTTTAAGAGTGGGCAGTAACAGTGTATTTTAATTACAGGTAAAGTAAACTACCAAAAGAAGTAAATGCTGTGGTGTCATTACTGTGGTAATTTTGAGAGAGTTCTCCTCATAGAAGCATGTCCAAGAGATATGTGACTCTTTTCTTTAATGAGTTCTCTCTTCCCTAAAATTCTGCCTTTATTTAACAAAAGAATTACAGCAATGAAAAGTTTTTAACTCTCAAGGTCAGATTCCACAACTGTTGAGCAAATCCCTTATAAAGTCTTGCTTATTTTATAGTCTAGGCAAATATTTTATCATCAGATAAGAATATATATTACAGAAATTGAGCCTGATATTCACAACATACATGATACTATCCTCTGCTTTATCTCCAAGCCAAATGTGGTAGAAATTCCACATCAAATTTGTTTGCATTCTAGTACTAACCTGAGTTTCATCTTGGTGTCCAGTACTGGAGGAACTGTGCTTTGTCCTGCCACCTGGTTTGTAGTTAGGACTGTACAGTTATGAGTACACTGAGCCAGACCATGTCATACTTCATCAGAAGTACAGAAAGGAATAACTCAAATAAAAACTTCTGAGTAGAACAGCTAAAGAGTCTATTCTCACTTAAAATAGGAAAAGTGATAAAACAAGCTTTCTCATTTACTCCCTTTAAAATCTTGTATCAAATTCATGTGACTTCTGAACTGTTTTTCGCTTAATAGAGAGATGCTAGAGGATGGTGTGTGCTGGAAGAGTTGCAGGAGAAAAATATGTGTAAGAAACAGGTACTATGCCTGAAAGTCTGAGAGAGTTAAGAGTCCAAAACCCTTTGATTTATCTATAAATGCCAGAATTTATCCTCCGTTTGCAAATATAAGACTACAGAAGAACATGTTGTGGCAATACAGGCTCAAGTTTGAAACATTCAGAAATTCTTTTCCTTTGGAAGACCAAAGCAATTCTTGATACAGGTGGTGAGGTATGTGATCTACACAACTTAGTTATGTAGCTATATCATTAAAGTGTACCGGGAGAGGGGAAGAGTTACAGCTAGGTGTAGAAATGTGGACAGAAGCTGGTAGCTCAGTTGGCTTTTGTGATGTTTTACAGCTTTTGGCAGTGAAATTCTCTGCTATTTATTGCTGCAATTCTTCAGCCTTTATTACTTAATCCACAGGATAACATTGCAACTGGAAACCCCTTGGTTAAGACAATAACTTACATTTTTGAAATGTGGGTGGAACAAGAGAACAGAAAAAGCTAAAGTGATTAAAGGATGGCAGCTTCCAGCATTCTCCATGGACTTAAGCTATGCTCTGTTCCCCAGCGAGTCCTCAACATCACCTGAGAGCCTCCAAACAGTGACGATTTTGGGGTCAAAATTTCAGTCATCAATTATATCATGGTTTCTGTTTGACTATGGTTAGCATGATCTTCTACTTGAAGCACAGGAGATAAAAGGGAGTGCATGTGAAATACTTCTGTCACCATCACTGAGTCCCAAAGTCCACAGCCAGAACAAAGAAAGGCACTTGGTTAACCCAGAGTTCCGGCAGCAGCTCAGTTCTGTAAGGTGCCTCAAACTCCCAATGAACTAAACCTGAACCTCCTGAGAGACCTCTGGTACCTCAGAAAGGGTATGAAGTTCTGATAGCCTCAAAGCTCTCTTCTGACTTTTGCTAAGAATAAGGTCCTTGTAGGTGAGAAAATCCAGTGCTCACATCAAGTTCTACACTATAGTACGAACAAAAGATATCAACTCTGCTTCTCAGGCTCCCAGAAGAAGCAGCTGAGCCTCCCATAAGACCCTCAATCTGTCAGCAAGAAATAGCAGCCCAGATCCACAATAAAATGTGAGAACTACACATACAGTTCACCAGGGGAAGAGGAAGGAAACTGCAAACTTCAAGAAAAACCTCCCCCTGCTCCATAAAGGTTTTTTGAGTTTGTTTCAGGTTGTGCAACCTAAACATTTGCTATGTCTCTCATGTTTTTACAAGAAATGCTGTTAATACTGAGGGAATTTGAAACACTTATCTAAGCCAGGAACACTTATCTAAGACAGGTTTTTTTTTTTTTAATATATAAATACAGAAAGTATTTTTCAATACACAGTGGACACAAGCACAACTATGGACATCTGGCACTGGGCAGCCCTCTGCCATATCCACACTGAAAATGCAGCAACACATATAGCAACCACAGAGAGGGGGAGAGCAATTTTTCAGGCACGCTGCACACTTACACAAGAGCACTTCTGATCTTGGAGGCACTGCTTTTAGATTTTAATTCACTGATTTCTGCGCTCATTTGTGCTGTCTTCCACTGAGGTACAAAATTGTGCGTATATGAGAGCCAGAAAGAGATCAGTTAAAAAAGCAGTGATTTCATAGTGTTGCGTCTTGTAAACAGGCAGTTCACATAGGTAGGTACACGTTCATGGTCTGTACTAGTCTTCAATTAACTGTAAACATAGAATTTGATTCAGAATGCATGGAGTAGAGCTCTTTTTACAAGTCTGCATATGTCAACCAAGTTCATATGGGCAATCGAGAAGCAAGAGTCCTACCTTGAACTTGAAAAATCTGCCTTCTCTAAAGCCATAAACTGCAGCTGCCATCAGAAACAGACCCAAACGCTTTTCTTTTTTACTTTCCAGGGCAAGCAAATCTATTTCCTGTTACAGCCTGTACTTAAAGTTTAATTCTATCTTATGACTTAAAGACTAAAATATTTGAGAACCACTGAGATTTTTCCACCCGTTTAAAAGGGGAAAAAATAAAACTAGAAACAGATGTTTTATAATGTATTTCATTTATTTTGGCCACCCATAAAGCTGTGGCTTATGTCAGTGCCAACTAAGTTAAAAGCAACAGAGTTCTGCAATGCATTTTAGAATGACCAGGCATGGGAAGCACCTTCCAATAAACTTCTATTTAGTAAGTAATTTTTCATGTCAGAAAACAAGTATAGGAATTCCTGAAGACATCGGTGACGCTACCATACTTGGGGAATTCCTCCAGGGATGTACAAAACTTTTCTATGTTGTTATACCCCAATGCATAGCCTGGATAGCAGATGACCAATGTATACATAAGAAACAGATGGGTTAGATAAAATTTGAACAACTGAGAACAACGTCCTTAGAACAACTCACGTAAATAACAGTCAGGATGTTTATGCTTTATCTCAAACAATTATTCCAGAGACATTTAACTGTGAAAGTCCCAACAGATGAAAGCTATCTTTTTGAAACAATCATCAGACTTGGGCTAGCATAAACCTTTCACTTTTTTTGGTGTTTATGAATGGAAGCAAAAACATTTCAGGAGTGAAACCCATGAGACTCCTCACAGTTGCTGCGGTACTTACTGATAAAGGTATCTTATGGAACTTCAAGTAAAAATAGTCATGTTGAAATTTCTCCTGTACCTATTCTTATTTAAACTGACAAATCTCTGCTCAACAACAGACCCACTTTAGCAGAACACTTTCAGCGCAGTTCTGCAGGCTGGGGGACAGAGGGAACAATGAAGAATGGTTGGTCTCAAAATATTTCTTTATTGACAACTTGCTGCAAAGAACACCAGGCTTTTAATGTAGGTATGATTTACCAATCTGTCTAAAACATTATAGAGAAAGCATAAGGACAATGGTTGTATTTTAAGACAAAAGATCATTACAAGTTTTAACTAATTTTTCTTGGCTTGCTACCCAAATATTCAAAGAAAATATTTTTCACCTTACTCCTCAAAAGAGACACAAAAAAAAATGAACTGCAAAAGTTAATTCAAAAGAAATAAAATATGAAAGCTTAGCAATTCAGTACAGCAACCAGCAGCACAGACTTTGACCACATCCACAGAAGCAGATTCTTAGAATGTGTTTCTAATACAAAATATCTTTTTCATTAAATAGCAATACAATTATTTCAAGCTAATAAACAAACATGACTTTTATTATTATCAAACCAAGTGCAAATACAGAAAACCTACTTTAATGCAGGAGCAACCTAAACGCAGTTTAAAAGCAAAATATTCTTAACAAGTATTTCTCCAGGTAAAGCAGTTAATCCATCATTTGACAAACTCATTTGAACTTGAAAAAGCCAGACAGCTGAAAGTAGCTCCCCAATATGTTGACTGAGGACTGTAATTCATCTAAATTATGCAACTGGATTCCCACAGCTGGCCCACAGCTTGGCTTAGAGCTCAATTCAATGCCAATCCTGTCTGCTAATATTGTCCTACTCGCAGAGAAGGTAATACATCCAGCAACTTATATTGAAGTTCTGACACTAATTAACAGAGCAAGCAAATGCTGACATGAGTGACAAACACTGCTTAATAGTTATTGTGAGACAACTGCTGCCAGCTGGCATTTTTCTGTAACACTTTGCAGTAATAATCTCTTGTTTATTTCTAAGAATACTGCGTATAATTTGCTTGTATGCATTTTGTTTTCAGTTAGAAACAAATCGGGACACAAAGGCAAAACCAGGTACAGCAGCGAGACCCCGATCCCCAGGCAAGCAATCAACAAGAAAGCATGCAAGCAGCATCACCTGGGGGATGCATGTGGACCACAGTATAGGAATTCTTATCCTATATAAAGCTATGTAGCTTTGCACAAACAGCCTTTGGCTTCTTGTCTCTGGCCTACCTGGACAGTAGCAAAACATGTTTATAAGATATACAAGCCTAGAACCTGAGCAGCAAGCAGTTAAAAACTGAAGGTCACTATGCTGCAAAATTAAAACATGCTTCTATGCTTTAGCAATACAGACAACGATAAAACAAAGCCTCTACAACCACCTGTAATAATATGCTTGTTCAGCCAGCAATTCCAAAGTACTCAGCAACACAAGGTAGACATTTTCTGCAGCTGGTTTTACATGTACATTCCTGCCAAATTGTTGTCTCGTCTCCTCTTACCTTCACATTAGTCCGGAGTGCACAGTAACATGCAAAAAACATTGCAGTAAACAAGGAGCATATGGACCAGTATTCAGCGTCTCTGCTCTGCACAAACGGTACACACACGATCCCGAGCATGTGCTACTAAGGAGCATCCGTTCCCTCTGTCAGTTTGAAAATGCATTGATCTCTGTTTTTCTGACTACAAAAAGACATGTCTTGAAGGCACTGAGTGAAAGCTACATAGCTCTCCGTCGACTATATATAGCAAGATGCCCAGTAATTTCAATTAGCAGAGAATTCAGCAGCTGAAACTTGGACCTCAGTTGCTTTTCCTTCCAGCATTTTAAATTCAGGGGGGAAAAAGGAGGGGGAACTCACCCAGAGGGGAAAGGTGAGGAATTAGAATGTAAGCAGCAAGTTACTTATATTTCCCCCTGGCTTTGATGTCTTCTTTTCAATATTTTACAAACGTTATACGCGGGAAATGAAGAAAGGTTTCTCTGCCAATTCTCAAATTTACTGTAGATTCTGCACTGTTTCTGCCTGGTCTTGTTAAAGATGCAGCATCCCTTTTAAGAAAGACAACGTCATCAATCATGACAGATTCAACATGTTCTACTTACAAATACCGTCTCTGATTAAGGACAATGGCTGGCTGCCTTATTAACGTTTCCTCAAATGCAAGTTCAGTCCCCTGTGCTAATCTATTTTTAAACAAAAAGTCCCACCTACTCCTTCACTCTTATTTAATAAAAATGCAGCGGACTACTTCTAAAGATCCTGAATCGCATTGTGCTTCTAGCTGAGACTCTGGACATCAGTTTCAAACCACTGCCTTGCTTTCCGGGATTAGAAACACAGCGGAAAAATTAAAATCAAAGCAGAAAAAATCCTGGAGATGGCTGTGTCCTCACATTTGTAACTACATATTCTGAATTTAAAACACTGAGATATCTTCCAGAAGGAGGGAACTCAGAACCTAGCCAGAAGGCAAAGCTTTAATTCACATGCACAAAAATAAGATCAAACCACTTCTTTTACTCCTGTCAGCTGCTGGGATGCTGCACTTTAACCGATTGTTTACTGGAATGTAGGGACTCAACTCTTTGTTTGCAGCACTGGGAACCACCAATATTCATACTGAGTTATGAAGCAGCCTTCAGGAATAATATCCGAGAAGAGCTTCTGCTTTTTTTTTTTTTCCTTTTTTCTTTTTTTCACCGCAGCAGATACTGTGGGAGGCAGAGAGTGGAAAAGGCTTTGCTACCTCCTTCTCCATCAGCACAGAGCAATTTGTGTAGGATAAACGTAACTTAATAGAAATATCTGCAGTGACTTTTAGGATTTCTTTAAATAATCCTTTACGTAAACCCCCTGGAACCCTGCAGAAATACTGAAGTCCTATCAAAGTCGGTGGGTATCTTTTGTGGGCAACGAGGTGAAGAAGCTTAAACAGAAGGATGTGCACTGAAAGAAATAAAGCAGGGGGAGGGGAGAGACGGCAGGGTTTTTTCCAACATCTTCCTAAAGACAAGCTCTCAGAAACTGTCGTCAACTCTAAGCGAATAGCTATTTTTAGCCTGTCATTGTTTGTGCCTTTTTTTAGGAATGAAAAAAGCAGTCGTGTTTAGAGCTAGATACTGCTCTATGATGTATTCTAAGTCAGCTACTTAATTTGATCCTCAGCTCCATCTGTCATACAAATTAAGTAATTAGTAATCACAACTGTCTTTGGCACAAGCAATGACTTCCAGAACAAAAGAGACAAACCCTCTTCTTAAATCTAATTCTGCAGCTTCTATTAGTAATTAAACTGGGGTCTATATGCCATAGTTCAAAAAACTGGGGTATCCCAAAGTTATGAGAGTTCATAATCCACCCAATAAGCAATATATTGCTCAGCAAAGTCATGAAAGAATTAATTGATGGATTTTTCTGACAGACTTCAAGTGAAGAGAAAAAGATCAGAATGTATTTTGCTGAACAGCACATTAATTATTAAAATTTAGCATCTAAGTCATTGGAAAAAAATTATCACAGATCTTGGGGAATTGTGATCCACTGGAGAAATGCAATTCAAAAAGCAAAGATGAATAGATGCACAGTCCCAAACAGCAAGGCAAGGCTCAGGCAAACATGTGGCAGCACATGAAAATCAAATTCAAGTCTCTTTTCTGCCAAAGGAATTATACAAGGTTTCAGTCAGCAAAATAACTTTCTACCTCATGATTCTAAAAAGTTAATGTTTTCATATTTAGGCAAACAAACCCAGTGTGAGGAAAATGGGGATCTGACAAAGAAAAAGTAGAGCTGTGTAACTATATGACTCCCAAGTGATAACCTGCATAAAGGACCCCAGATATATTTAGGAAAACAAGAGGTAATGCAGTCTCAGAGTCTTCACTCAGGATAATCTCCTATGACTCCTAACTGTCTGGGAGGAAAAGTTATCTAGGAAATTACAGAGCCTGGCCCTTGTGACACTGTACCAATGAAAAGGGAAGACTCCCAGCCATGCCTCCTATAATAACCGTGGGGCATTTGAGAATTTGATGGAAAATTGAAACCTCAGTACAAGCCAGCAAGGAATTACTTTGATAGCAGACCAACTTAACACATTTAACAGGGGCTACTTCAGGTAATCTACACAAGCAGAGCCCTGCAGGATTTGTTCACCCCTGCCAAAACATTGAGTATTTAAGCAGTCCAATGTTTAAAGGCAGCGTCCTCATCAATGAATGAACAGGATTTTATTACGACTAGTAGCAGGTCAAAAGCATTGCATATTGGTGGTATTTGCTGCCTTTAACAAGCTGGAGTTAACAACGAGTTACGAAAAACCTTGTCTCAGCCTACCAGACACGCTAGAAATAGCAGAGCATTTCAGGTGCTCAGGGCCTCTTTGAACTGGAGACCATAGGAAAGAACCCTATGAATGAAAGAGGTTAATGCATTAAAAAGAAAATATAGGTCAGGCATGAAAACACGAGCGAGACAGTAGTCCAAAGGTGCCACATTACAGACCCTCTTTAAAAAGACACAACTCATGACCTCAATATTCTTTGATGACAGAAACTTCTGGAGCCTTTATCTTGATCTATTAGATTTCACCTTACTTTATGCTCCTCTGCCAAAGGATGGCAAAACGGAACACTTGCAAGGGAATCCTGTTGTCTGTGGGGCTTCAAAGAGAGGAGAAGGTCTGCGTTGCCCTGGTGGGTCTTGATCGCAGGAGGACATAAAGGCAAGTGAGGAGCAGACAGGCCTATGGCTGCAACTCAACAGTAGCAGAGTGAAACAGCACTATCACTGCCCAAAAAAGTG
Source organism: Odontophorus gujanensis (assembly GCA_013399175.1). NCBI lineage: Eukaryota > Metazoa > Chordata > Aves > Galliformes > Odontophoridae > Odontophorus > Odontophorus gujanensis. Next base: position 396,570 of record VXAB01000401.1, read on the forward strand.
TGATAGGAGCTAGTAGTAGTAGTAGTAGTAGCAGCAGTAGTACTAGCTGTAGTACTACTAGTAGTAGAGATGGCCTATTGCCATTATATGCTGATGCTGTGGCCAAGGATCCCCATTGTGCTACAGTGTTATTCAAGGACAAAGAAGACAGTAGGTGGAAAATGTCACAGAAAAACAAACTGTACTGGAGAGTAATATTTTCATCCTTGGCAGTCTAATCATTTTTGAGGTTGTTCCCAGGCATCGTGGAAACGGGGATATTTTAAAGGAGAGGAACAATAGAAGCAGTACACTAAAAACATGCTGAAGAAAGTGATGCTCTCCAGTGTCTGCACCACAGTGTGAAGTGCTTTACTACACTTAAGCAAAACATTTGTTGGTAAACATTATAAAATGCTTTTGAAAATCATCCTGCAATAAGACAGATCTTACGACCGCACTCCACTATCCATGGGGAAAGTAGAGATGAGCTAGAAAAAAGACAGAAAAATAAAGTGTAAGAAGTGAGAAGGGTATATTACTCTCGGAATGGAGAGAGGAAGAGGGAGAAATGACAGTCCTGTTCTTCTTTTGTCAGCCATGGGTGCATTTCTCTCTCTCTTTGCAGTGATGCTGGTGCAGCCATGGCACCATGGCTACAGTCATGCTCCATCACACCCTGCCTTTGCACACTGCAGTTATACCACCCATACAGGACTCTAGCCCTGTACTGATCAAATACATTGATTTCAGCACATTAACTTTAAACTGGAAGGATTTTACTCCTTTCCCCATTTCTAAGATTTTAAGTTGTCATGAAAATGTGATTTTACACAGCTACAGAAGTTCATTACACTGAAAATCTCCATGTCTTGAGACTAGGATAGTGAAGAAAGCACTGATACAGATCACAGGTCCTGGGTGCTGTTGAGTCAGTGGTTCAAAATGGAAAAGTACAGCTGACTCCTAAAGAGTGGATTGAGTCTGTGGGGCACCTGGAAACACCTAAAGAAAGGAGACTCTGGATCAAAAGCTACAACTTGCAAGAACATTTCCTTAGGGTTTCTTTTATAAACGCAACAGTAAATCTACTGAAATGTAACAGACACAGGAACTAAATCAGCAGTTTGAGCTTAGCAAATCTTCAGACTTTCAGTAAGAGAAACGAAAGAGGCTGAAGAGGTTATTTGCAAATCCTCCTTGCCAGTATTGTAAACATCTCTCTGGCACCCTGGCATTCTGAAAGAAAAGTTGCTGAGTCAAGTTTTCTTCTCCACTTCCAGGCCAGCAAACAGCAAAGTCCTTCCCCCGGGCTCATTTAACTGGCTTCCCTGAAAATGTTCTGTTTCCTTTTTCCTGCAAAATCTTGCTAATACAACTCTCTAATTCCTGAGCATTTAATACTTTTCTTCTTAGTGTTCTAGCCTTCTACTTTCTGTCCTATGGTTGCGCAGAAGAAGGTTTTGATGTGAAATGTGGAATAACATAAAAGAAAATGTTGCTTCTTGATATTAAATTTATATATATATATATTATAATCAAAGCCATTGTGGTTACTATTTCAAAATAGAACTATAAAACTATTTGTAATAAGCAAATTTGAAGAAAGTATATGGCCAAATGATAAGTAAAAACTGATTGTGACTTTTCTCTGTGTCTTTCTCAGTAAATGTTTCTTCACTGTTCCCAGTGACCCTAAAACCAAAGACTGAAAAACAAAAGACAAAACAAACAAACAAACAAACAAACAAACAGGTTCAAAAGGAAGGAACTGGAAAGTTTCATAAAATACCTTGGGTAACTCAAAGTCCCAGGGGCAATGCTGAGCTCTGCTCTCTGGTGACAGCAATAGGGCTCAAGGGAATAGCATGGAGCTACATCCAGGGAGGGTCAGGTAGGGGTGAGGGAAAGGCTCTTTAGCAGATGGAAATGGGCATGCAACAGGCTGCCCAGGAGAGTGGGCACAGCCCTGAGCTGCTAGAGTGCAATGAGCATTTGGACAGTGCTCTCAGATATAGGATTTGGATTTGTCGTGGTCCTGTGTGGAACCAGGGGTTGGACACAATGATCATTGTGGGTCCCTACGAACTTGGGATATTCTATGATCTTTCCTCTTTAGTGCCTATAACCTGTGGATCAGGTTTATCTAATGCCTCATCTTACCAGCTGATGGAGAAGACCTGACTCCGTAACAGGATCTGCAGATGAATTTCCTGGATTTTGCACAAATTGATGACTAACACATCTCCACAGAACCTAGACTGTTCTTGGCAAATGTCTGTATAACCCATCCTTCAAAACCTCTCATTAAAGNGCAGATGAATTTCCTGGATTTTGCACAAATTGATGACTAACACATCTCCACAGAACCTAGACTGTTCTTGGCAAATGTCTGTATAACCCATCCTTCAAAACCTCTCATTAAAGCAGGACAATCATGTAATCACAGAGTTGCAGGGGTTGGAAGGGACCTCAAGAGATCAAGTCCAACCCTCTGCTAAAGCAGGTACCCTACAAAAGGTTGCACAGGTAGGTGTTCAGCCACATCTTGAATATCTCCATAGAAGGAGACTCCACAGCCTCTCTGGGTAACCTTTTCCAGTGTTGTCACCTTTACCATATCGAAGTTCTTCCACATGTTAGTACAGAACATCATATGTTCAAGTTTTAGGTCATTTCTTTTTGTCCTATTGCTACACACCACCAAGAAGAGCCTGGCCTTATCCATTTGCCTCTCTCTTCCCTTCAGATATTTATACACATTTATGAAGAATGGTTCACCCTCAGTCTTCTTTTCCCGAGGCTGAACATATCCAGGTTACTCAGCCTTACATTATACAAGAGATGCTTCAGGCCCTTTATCATCTTTGTGGCTCTCTGTTGGACTCCTTTTAGGAGATCCCTGTCTTTTTTTGAACTGGGGAGCACAGAACTGGAAACAGTAGTCTAAATGTGGCCTCAACAGGGCAGAATAGAAGAGGAAGATCACCTCCCTCAGCCTGCTGACCAAGCTCTTTTTAATTCACCCCAGGATACCGTTGACATTCTTGGACATAAGGGCACACCAATGGCTCATGGTTAACCTGTTGTCCACTTGAACCACCAGGTCCTTCTCTGCAGAGCTTGTCTCCAGCAGGTCATCCCCTAACCTGTACTGATACATGCAATTCCTCCCCAGGTGCAAGACCCTCTCCTTAATCTTTCTGACCCTCATCAGGTTTTTCCCTACCCAGCTCTCCAGTCTGTCCAGCTCTTGTTCACAGGTAGAACAGCCTTCTGGTGTGCCAGCCCATCCTCCCTTCTTTGTATCATAAGCAAACCTGCAGAGGGTGGACTCCATCCCTTTAATCCAGGTCATCGATGAAGATATTGAACAACATCCAACCCAGCACTGACTCCTGGGGAACACTGCTAGTTACAGGCCTCCAACCAGACTCTGCTGCTGATGACAACCCTTGAGCACTGCCAGTCAGCTAGTTCTCAATCCACCTCACTGTCCATTCATCTATCCCACATTTCTAAGTGTCATATACTTGCTTTAAATGGCCTTATTCTTGTTATGCAAATACTTCCTTGAAAGTCAACAGGAAGGTACTGCCTTTTTTCTAAATGAGATCAATTTAGCCAAAAAATGACTGCTCTGTCTTGAATATTTTTTTAAATTTCCAGCTACTGAGAGGTCTCATGAAGACCAATGAAAGAACAGGAAAGATATGAAGCCCTAAAGTCTACAGCTGTAAAGTACAGCAAGAGGAAATATATATTAAACCTTGTCATCTAGGTATTTTTCTTTTTAAACTTTCTCCTTCATAGAGTAAGACTGTCACCTCGATAGCACTGTATGTAGACGGATTCCCATTTATTCTGTACGGTATATAAATTCACGAATTCACAAGTATATAGGAATATGCATGTCTGAAAAGTGAAAGAGTGTGAGACAGGATACCAAGAGCAAAATAGGAAAGGGAGACTCTTCACTGCTACTTCCTACAGAAATTAATCTACATGGTGGATGGCTTTTATAATTGATATACATTGCTAAGAATGTCTGTGTAGATAGATGTAAAGACAAGGTGAAATGCTAAGATGATTAGAGGCCTATGTTTTTTTTTCTCTTACAAAAATATATATATATAATGATTGTTCGGAAAACTTAGGGAAAATGAAAGTTGGGGAAAATTATGTTTCTCTTCTCATTATTTGCTATCATCCTCCCAATTATGAATTAACATTTGACTTTTATAATTTATGAACTGTAATTTATGAACTAAGCTAATTCATTTAAGCATAAAATGCACATTTCCATGGTAACAGCTTGAATGAAGGAGGAACGAACCTCCGAAGTTCAACAGCATTTATTACAGTAATTAAAAATAAACCTCCAACAGTTTTTGTCCAGGAAATCATTGTATGAAAAAAATAAGTAAATAAAGTTCTTATTGTAAATTTCCATAACAACAAATTCATTTTATACTGTACTTGATAAAGACGTGAATTTGTCAAAACACCTAAGATTTTGTTTTCTGTATTGTTATTTTAGTGGAGGAAACTGCTGGAAGGAAACCTATTGTTAGATTGAGAAATATGATATAAAATTTTGTAATACTGCAAGTAACCTATATTTTCATGAAAACATACTTTTAGACTTTATTGGTATAGCCAGTGTTTTCATTACACATCATAGTGACAGACTTCACAACACCTGGAGAGTGCAGTGATGGATATTCACTAGCCATGCTGTAAGTATTCCTATTCATTGATTTGACAGCCGTTATTAGCTAAACATGTAAATAAACCACAGCTAGAATTCTGATCAAAGAGATAAATGCCTTATTTTGAAAATGTGTTTAAACAGTTCTTGTTTTCTATTTTTTAATGATTTTAAATCAAGATTCAAGATTCTAGGGTTTCTGAAAAAGTAGCCTTAGAAATCAAAAGTAAAATATTGGGCTCAATAAACAAGAAATATGTAATGTAGTTGTTCTAATAATGTAACTTTTGAGGATGTTGGTAGATGAAAGACTCACCATGAGCCAGTAGTGTGTGCTTGCAGCCCAAAAGGTCAAATTTATGCTGGGTTGCATCAAGAAAAGTGTGACTGGCAGGTCGAGGGAGGTGATTCTGCCCCTCTAACTCTGCTCTCATGAGACCTCACCTGAAGTACTGCATCCAGTTCTGGAGTCCTCAACACAAGAAGGACACGGAGCTCTAGAAGCAGGTCCAAAGGAGGACCATGAAGATGATCAGAGCGCAGGAGCATTTCCCCTATGGGGACAGGCTGAG
>VXAB01000402.1:0-62591 GCA_013399175.1 Odontophorus gujanensis
AGGAAGGAAGGAATCATGAAATAACTAAAGTTTGCAGAACAACCTGGAGCTTAAGTCCAACTCAGGCATTAAGTTATTTATGTGTTACAGGTGGGAAATTAGAGTGCACAACAGAAACATACACCCAATCATTTGCACTTAATCTGCACATGTTAAATATTAGTATTTTCTTGTGTTCATTGCCAGGTTTCCTCCTGTGATAGGTGTGTAGTTGTGTGGGGGCACTTATACATCAGTAAAGCTGCTATTCTCTGGTAAACTTTTAAGAGTTTATGCATAAAAAACATTAAGGAAGCATCTTTGCCAAGCTTTGGAAGACATTCAGAAAGTGTTGTTATCAGTTTCTTGTTGTCAGATCGCTGGCATTGCTGGTGGCAGCCAGTGCACACAAACAACCTTTTATTCCCGTACCACTCTACTTCCTCAGCGCTGAATATTTCTACTCATATGGCAATATTTTAGAAGACTGTTGAACTTTACTTCAGTGTGGCTTCAGGGACCAAAGAGCTGCTGTTTTTCAAAGTTGCAGAGGAATGGAATAAATTTAGGTTAAGTAAGGATGATTATTCTAGGCAAAGATTTCCTTCATTTAATCTTCCCATAACCAAAAAATGCAAGCAGCATTACCAGTCATTTAAAAAAAGACTAATGAATTTCTAAGGGAAATTAGAGAATGAGTCCTAAAGTATTTGGATTAGGGAATCTAATTCTGCAACCTCTTTGCATATGAGGCAAAGAGCAGAGCGGATGAGAGCCACATGCTATAGAGATTCCCAGCCTGGCAGATTTATTTTACAGTCCTCCTCTCCCTTGCCAGAGTATCATTCATTCTCAGCACCCTTCTTGCCCCAATAATGTTGTTTTGCTTTTCCCTCAGAGGCTGTAAATTCAGACCCACGCTCCCAGTTTTACAGAGGCCTGACCTTCTATCTCGCATTTGTCCTCTGGTGCCTATGACGTGTCAGGACTTGGCCTCACCTCCCCGAAAGATCTGGAGTGTTTGGTCACTGGCAGGTAAGCCCCAACAGTGACTCCAGTGAGGAACTGGTGCTGCTTTGCTGCCTTTGCACTGCTGCTGTGTGCAGAGGTGTGTGTATGTGCACAGGCACTGCCAGGAGGGGTTCCTGTAGGGATATCTCAGGCTGCATCTTGAAGTGCTGAAATATGATGGGGAAAGAAATTCTGGAAACCAGGGTAGAACCAGAAATGGGTGCAAACACAATTAGAAAGTATGGTTTGCCGTCTGTGTCTTTAATAAATGTTTGTCTGCAATGAAATACAATTAACATGTAAGATAATGCATTTTACCTCATTTAGCTCTTCACTGGATTTATAAACAAATTCTGCCAGCTAACTGTTCCTGTTAAACAGATGCACACACCATACATGAGCTAAACCACACCGCAGCCTGCAAACTGGAACAGGTGCAGGGATCATAATAAGATGATGAATCTGTCAATTTACCAGCTCTATATGTTGACAACAATGAATGTGTTTTATTTAAAACACTCGACATTGAAAACCACCTTTTCCCCCCACTGTAAGGAGTCCAAGGTGAGGGGAATTAACACAATAAAACTTCATAATACATGCTGACTTCTAAAACGAAGTGCTGGTGCAAAAGCTGTGCAAAATATTTTTCAGATCAATTCTATGTACGGACAAAGAGAGGGCACAGCTTACTTTTGGGTACTGCGGTGCTTGTAGCAGTGGAGTCTGTAACTTGAGGCAGCACCTGAGGAAGCAGGTCTGAAACTTCTCCTTCCTCCTGATTACCCCCTGTGGGCATCTCTGCATGACGGATCAAGACGTGCCACTTGTTTTACAATGGGGGACTGCTGGGGGCCGCAAGCAGCGCTCTTGATTCCTCCAAGGAGCAGTGTGAGCTGTGGCAGGAGGAGGCCACGGGGAGGGCTGCAGTGGGGGAAGGCTGCGTGTAGCGGAAGACAAGCTCCACAGAGAACTGTCTGCTTGTGCTAACGGTTTATTCCCATTATGGTTGATCCCACTGATGGTTTCGTTCTTATCTGAACTGCTGCAGAGTCTGATTTCCACCGGCATCCTATTGCCTAACAATAGGTTGTTTACTCACAGACACTTCTTCAATTCAAAGACATCAAGAAAGATAACACCTATAAGATAATTACCAATTTGCATCTTTGTGTTCTTAACTACCTTGAAATCTGGGCTCTAGGGCCCAGGTCCCCAACAAGGATCTGTACTTCATGCTCAGCCTTGCTCAGAAACAAGCAGAGGGACAGTCATTTCTCTCTAAGGCTGTCGTCTTGAACCCAAAGCCTTTGCCTTGTGTTGTTAGCTTATACTGTCAGCATATTATATGTTAGCATATTAATTGCTATTAATTATGTCATCAGTCTCCAAGAGCAATTTGGTTTAAAGAGAGTTTCTTTGTCTTTGCTTTCAGCTAGGGCTGGGTGCCATCCAGCATAAATCAAGGTGCTTCCATTGTAGTCAAAGGAGATAAGGAAACATATGTTACTAGGGAACGTTTTGCCTATAGTGTGTGTAACAGCTGAAACATTGCTATTCTCACCCACTTTTTCGCATAAATTATGCCAGATAATGAAAGCCTGGAATGAGACCCGGCATATATGGGTATAACTTCTGACAGCAGGAGTGTAGTGTTTGGTTACCCCACAGCTGGATTTAGCTGGATTTAACTTTAAATTGTCTTAAAGTGTAAGTGTGGAGTCAATTTACATTTAACAGGATGGGTATTGTATACCATTTAAATACTAAATTAATAGAAGTTTTAGTGCATGCTCCAAGGTGTGGCAGGTACAGCTAGTAGGCAGAATGGGCCAAATTCACCCCTAATAATGGTGTGTTGGGCTCAACTGAACACCAGAGGGGAACATTTCTACCCTTTTTCTTTGAGTTTTATTTTTTTCCCAGAATCTTCCAGTGCAGAACCTAAAAGGAGCCTCAGACAAACTAAATGCTTTCTCGCTTGTGTTTTCACTTACCTAGTGAACCTGTGGAAACATGAATATTCCCAAAAGCTGACGTTGTACCACTGACACTGCTGGCTGTCCCCTAGATTTGCAGCTCTCTTCTCCAACCACAGTTCAACCACTGATGCACACTGAAAGAGGTGTACATCTGGCTCCTAAAGGTGTAGGATAAGCAACCAGAGACACAAAGGCAGGGGGTGAGGCAAAGCATTTTTCTTAATGTTTTCTGTTGTGACATACAATGAAAACTTGGAAAATGAAAAGCTGTGTTGTGAAAGGTAGAAGGATTAATTTTTCTCTTTTTTGTTTCAAAACAGATTCTCACCCAAAGTAGGAAATTTCTCCAGAATGTTTTGCCTTTGAGAAGAGCAGTTCTAGGAAGGGGACTTGTGTGTGTGCGTAGGACTCCTGCTTGCTTTAGCAAGAAGAGCAGTGTCAGGAAGGAACATGCCAATTGCCTATGTACACAGGATGGATGTTAGATTGTGACTGCACCTACAGGTAATGTCACTCAGTTCTGGAATATCTATCCTATGTAGAATGTTCTTCAGCTTCCCTCTATCTTATCCTCTGCAAGATTTCCACTAGTCCTAGTTATTAAAGAAAGAAAAGATAGAGAAGGAGGGAAAAACATTGCAGAGTCCTTTTAAAGGTAAATGTTGTGGCTCCTCCACATCTGAGGTTTTTTCTTTTACGAATTAAAGGCTGGGAATTACTATTGCTGGTAAGAGTAGCAGTCATGCTTGAACAACAGTGTGATTCTAGCAGCAAATGAGTAGTGGGTCTCGGCACTTTTTAAAAGCATACACTCAAATCTCAAGAGCAAGAACATGACAACAGGCTCTTGCATCCACAAAAGTCAATGGAAGCTTCTCAGTGCCTAAACATAGGTGAAACTAGCTGATTTTAAAGTACCAGCTTCTTCTGGTTATTTGGTTGTTGTTTTCATCTTGTCTGTTCTCCTGTTGACCATGAACCTCTGATTTATGCATCATGAGCCCAATCAGGTGAGTACTGTTTGGATGATATTTGCAGTTTAGTCTCGTAGGTATGGATGAAACAGTTTTAGAATCTTTTGTTCTCCTCCAACTCCTTCTGTCTTAGTAGTGGTTTGTTTGGTAGAGAACTCCAGGTAAGGTCCAAAGTGCTTTGTAAATCTGAATTTTGCTTTGGCATCCATATCATCAGCAGTACATGAAGAAGAATGTGTATCAGAACAAGTTCAGACTCTTGGCATTTAAGTGAAAATTGTCATTAATTGAAAGTATTTTAAAAACAGGTTTCGCTTACGAAGCATTGTGACTAGAACATGTTTGATTTATGCTTCTTTTATTATATGTTTGGATTTACAGGAGGCAATTATACCTAGTGAGCACCTGTTTTTAAGCATTTTCCCCATTGATGAGGTAAAAAGATTTGGTTATGTATAAAAAAGGAGCATTGAGAAGTTAAGACAGGAGTATTCCATTAACTCTTCCTATGCTTCCATGGCACACAGGAGCTCCCCATGAGCCACTGATGGGAAGATTAAGGGCTGAGGAAGACGTTACCAGGTCAGGCTGTGACAGTGCCACTGGAAAAGCACATTCACAACAAAGGGATTGAAATTTCATCTTAGGTTTATTTTCAGACTGTTCTCTAGGGTGTCTTCAGTAGCAGCTCAATGAATGAGGTTGGAATTTGTGTATTTACGGAGTAAAGCCTCAAGTAAAGGCACCTAATGCACTTAGTGTTTGGGGACTGCATATTAAACAGAAGAAGTAGATAACTTTTCACCTTCTGAGGCCTTGAGTTACGGTAAGAAGGTTTGCCAGACAGTGTGTACGTCTGAGATTATATTTTTCACATCCTTTTGTGATTTAAAATCCAAGGGTCACATTTAATTTGTCTACCAGGTAAAAAATGTTACTGTGGATTACTTCAAGTCACTGCTGCTCTGCAGTATGTATGTGCCATCTCTTTCTTTCACTTGATGGTATTTGTGAAGTATTTTGAAGTGGTTTGCTGTGACTAGATCGATTGTCTTTATATATATACATATATATTTATGTATGAATAAATGCAACAGATTTAAACTTTTCTCTTAATCAACCCGGAGAACCTGTGGGATTGTCTGGACATCACATAGGAGGTGGTTGCATGTGGTCAGTAGCTTTCCTCAGCACCCTCTGGAGTCACTGCCCTTCAGTGAACCCACACTTTGTCATCACTCAGCGCCAGCCCTGAGAATTGTGCACAGCTTCCCAAGGGGCAACCTCTTTGTACAGAGCACCTCAGCACTGTGGGACACATCCCTGTGAAAGAAAGGCCTGGGAAAAGACTTTAAACACCTCGTTGGTAGCAGCAGACAGTGGCAATGCCCAGTTTGGAGGGCAGGGTGCTCCCACCTCACCCCTATCATTAGTCATGAGATTTCACTGTACCAAGACATAGATAATGTTGTAATGTTCCTCTTAGCAGCGTATTTAGAAATTTTGAGCTTGTGTATCTTGGTAAGTAGCTGTCAAATTAAACAAAATAGGAAAGGAGGAGGAAGCACTAGATGTCAGAGCCCAACTTAGTCTGCTTCCATTTAGTCTAGCTCATGCACTGACATTTTCAAACAATGCATTCAATTTTTTTATGCTAGAAATGAAAAAGCATATTTTCCTCTTTCAGCCTGTGACCTCGTCTTTTGCTGATGACTTCAGTCTTTGTTTGTAATAGTCAACCCCCTGGGGCAGAGAACAGAGCGATTCATCTCTTCTTGGGGTACTTGAATTTACAGACCACTAAACAGACTGAAATTATTCTTATTTGGAGCTTGCATGAGACTGTCTTCAAATCCAGAAACAGTGCCAAACCAGAGCCTTAGATCCAGATTCAGATTTCAGTGTGCAGTGCAACCTGTTACTCAAATCTGTGGGCATTTGTCTCTTCAGGGAACCTCCCTGTACATAAACACTAGTCAGCTCCATTGACAGCCCAGGTAAAGCATGGGGTACATTTCTGCTGACACATTTGAGCTGGATAGAGCAGCAGCTATTGCTCGGAAAATGTCCTGCCTGGGGGTGTCTACCTGCTTATCTGGAGGACCTGTAGGAAGGAGGACCTGCAGCAGGATGTGCTGTGTTCAGAACTGCATCTATTGTGGTTACAGAAGTCCCAGGGACACAAAGCTGCCCCGCAATCCTGTGCTCAGCTTCACTCACACCTGAGCCTGTGCTGGTTTTCATTTTGCAAACGAGAACCTGACAGATGAGGATTTGCAAATCCATGTAGCCTTTGATTTGTGTCTCTAATGGAGACAGGTCAAACACAGATCCCATTGCTAACTCATAGGAAATATTTGAATTAAATAGGAATTGGCTTGACCTCCCTTCTGGATTTGACTTTTGCAAAACCGAGCTCTGACAGGCAAGCTTCTGCAAAACCCAAACAGCCTCCAGTTTTGTCATCTCTGCTTTGCATATTTCAATAGCTTCTTGCCAGCTACATTGCTTATGATAATAAGAATAACAGAAACCAAAGTGAAACCACAAGTTAAGCTGCTTATTATATAATTTAATTAGACTCTACTGTGCTTTCTCTTCCAATTCCCAACTGACAAGGATTGAATTGTTAGGTACATTTTTCACATTGGGATTCTGAAGAGTTTATTTTGACCTGGCAAACGATTTTAAGTCTGAGGAAAAGCAGGTCGAGCCGTGGTGAAATAAAATAGGAAGTATGCAGTTTCTTCTCACCAAGCCTGGTATCTGCGTGACTCCGGCACACAAAGAGCTGGTGTGAATTTCAGGGCTGCGCCTGCCTTAAATCAAGGCGTTTGCAGAAATTAGTGGTGACATGGTTTACCCAGCGGTCTTTGCTAAGGAGCATTTTTTTGGGGGGGAATTTTGCATCGGATGCTCATAACTTCTTGGCTTCATGAAGTCACATGTGCCACTGAGCTGGGAAGGAAGGAAAAAAAACCCATGTTGTTATTAGCGAGTCCCCCGCCTCCCCTCTGCTCCCTTTATTCCCCGCGCAGTGTCTGTGCAGGCATGGCGGGATGGTCCCTGTCCCTTGAGGGCGCGCGGTGCTTCCTTTCTGCGCGCACATACGGCGCGCTCTGCCCCTCGCGCTGAGTGACTGATCGTCCCACAACACGCCATTTAGCGGCTGTGTCGCCAGGACATTCGTTGTCTCCCCTTCGTCCCTCATCCCCCCCTGGGCTTTAAAGGCCACATTTTCCAAGAGGCAGACAATCATGAGAAATAATGTTTTTTTGAAAAGGGAGTGATTGTCACTGAAACTGATACGTCTGCGCGATAACAAAAACTGTCATTGCCTCGCATGGGACATGTGCCCCCGGGACTGGGCAGAACAAAGGGATCCTTAGAGAGGAGCAGCGAGCCATGTGCGTCCCCTCATCCCCGTGGCACCAGGCAGAGCCCACAGCCATTTTTCTCATACGCCGCTGGGACAGATAAATGAAGGAAGTATTTGAACCGTTTCCATTTAAGGAAGGAGTTAAATAGTTGAGTCATTATTTTCGTCCGTATTATTTCTACTGCAGTTTTAGCTGCACCCAGTGACGAGAGGAAAGACCGATGGGAGGAGCTGTCCTGTACAAATACTGAGACTGATCCTGCAGGTTCTCCTTATCCTGACAGAGATATCATCCAGAGGATCTTGCCTCCTCCACCGTCCTCCTCAGTGTAAGCTGATCGGGAGCAGCAGTTCCTCAGTTCTTTGGAGGGAAACTGTCCGTATTCTCCCCATGTTCACTCTCTCAGCACACACAAGTGATAAGAAGTACTCTTACTTTCCTTGGAAACAAATAGGAGCAATACACCAAGTTTCTGGAAGGCAGATGCCATGCTTTCTACCGCCCATTATGTCAACTGATGTTCTGTTATGGGTCCACTATTGTTGTTAATTCACATTACTGCATAAATTACAGGGTGTCACCACTCCCATCCTTTGTGCCACTTTCCTCTGTTACTACACGATGCAAGACAAATCTATTGCAAAGCAATAACCGCAGTTGCATCTGAAAACGAGACCTAAATAAAATTAAATGTTAGCAGTGCTGATCAATGATTGCTGTTAAGGCTGTACAATAAAAGGAAGCACTGCTCAGATCTTGTTTGAGACAATAGGACTCTGTGGGCCACTCTGAGGTCTCTAACTTCTCCCCATGAGACATCCTGTAGGTATTCATTCAAGCAGCCATATTTTTCCCTGGTTTAAGCAATTGTAACAAACGGTGCTTTTATTACCAGCAGTGGTATATGGATGAGCTCATGGGCCAATGCTTTTACTCTTTTGAAGGTGCACCTGGCAAAAACAAACAAACAAAAAAATTGGCTTGGGAACTAATGAAGGTTATCTTTTTTTCCTTAATTTGCTATTTTTTTCCTGCTTCTTCCTCTTACAGCTGAATCTTCTGAATTATATGATGTAAAATTAACTTTCTGTTTTATTGACCATATCAGGCCCTCAAAGCTTTTTTAGCCTTTTTTTAGTCAAGGGCTGTGACTTTAATTGGTTTCTACATCTCTCAGGAGGATCTGAAAACCCAGTGCTTTTGAGATTTGTGATTAATGGTCGAAGCACCAGGTGAGAAGTGGGAGAGGGACTCAATATATACATGTAAGGGAAGTGAGTTCTTCACACAAGCTTCTTGTTTGTCTTGTCTTCCCGTATTGCAAAATCTCCATGAGGATATTATGAATCCTTATTGCAAAATCTCCAAGAGGATATTATGATTCCCTACCAGACTGTACTTCAAATGAAACTAATCCTGCACTGCTTTCTATTCTACATTCCAAGTCCCCACATTAAATTTTGCTAAGCTTCAGTAGCAGCAGTTGCTTACTGTTGTCAGAAAACATAAAGGAGCAAGAAACGTGTTTTGTTGAGAACTGTACAAGCAATGATATCTATGGAGGAGGTTAAGGCAAGAATGCTTAAACCTGTGCACTAGCAGATGATGACAGTATATCAGATTTTTGCCCCATCTTTGCTTAGGCTGGCAGTGCCCACCTGTGACAGCCTTTCAGCCTCCTGAAAAGCTTTGCAATGGCATCCTGCAGCCAAGGCTGTGCTCAGGCTGCTCACACTCTGGGGCCATCCCCAGCAGCCAAATGGGAGCTCTCGATTTCCTCTGAAGTGCTGCTGGACAAAAGATCATTATTCCAAGATTTTCCACTTTATAGGCAGAAAAACAACAAACAAGAAGCTGAACGACCATCAAGTGCAATTACAACCACAGTGCATACGGTGTGCTATTGATTTATTCTGTTTCTCTTTTAAAATTGATTCAGACCAGGTTTGTTTACGAGCTGCCTTATCAGACTCAAGCAGTACTAATTGCAAGGCAGAGGCAGCAGAATTGTGCTCCACACAGGTAAATAAGATAAATGGGACTTCACTCTGTCCAGATACTTAGAGAAAAGTGAGAATTAACTCTGTCTTGTAGTTTGGTGTTGTTATAACTCCCACACCTACTCCAGGGCTACAGAGTACCCAACCCACCCAAGGAACAAGGCCAGTTTCCCACCATGCCATCCCAACCTGGTATGCCTGGTATGTACCTGACAGAGCAACAGTCCCTGTCCTAAGGGGTTTTTGGCACCCCATGTTTCAAACAGACACAAATCACACAAAAATCACAGGGAAAACAGCCTGGACCCCTACGCTGCATGAGATACTGTCCTGGGATAGGATGTGGGGTCCCATTCCCACCAACCTCACCAAGCTCCTTCCTTGAATCCAATGCAAGCTGCACTTTCTAATTATATTTCTTCAGTAAGTCTTTTTTACGAATACACACTCGCTGGAAAACCACCCCAAAACCTCTATCTGGTAGCTAATAATTGCAAAACAACCAATTTTCCCCTTGGACATAGTCCTTCTCACCTTGCAAACCTGGGTCTGGTGTTACAGCTCATCCCCTACGCTCTATCCAGTGCTGCAGATGCTGCCATGGCTGCTGAGTGCTCTGTCCAGAATTACTTACATGGGAAGATGGGTAAGGTGGGTCCCTGCACCAGCCTTGCTGCACTACAGTTTCTAACTTCATGCTCATCCAAGAAACATCCCTCTGAACCACGTAGCTTGTGCGCCTTGCAAAAATTACTTCTAAATCTTACATTTCCCTTGCAGCTCATCTATTATCTGTGGGGAAAGAAGAAAGTTTCTTTTTATTCCTGTCTGTCTTCCATTAAACTAAAGAACTCTATAAATCAATAATAACTTTTAGAGATGAACCTCTTTGTAATTATGTCTCCAAAGCCAGGTAATTGTTTGCATATTTTTATAGAGAAATAAGGAGAGGAAACATGTGTTCAGTGTGATTGAAACACAGACACACAAAAGAAAAGGAAAAGAAAAAGAAAGATTTTAAACTGGTTCTGGGTATTCATCACTTTCACACTTTTCATGTGTCTTGTAAGCAATTAATTTATTCTGCACAAGACTCAAATCACTCAATCAGACGACGACACGGGCGCTGGAGAAGGGAAAGTACAGTGTATCAATTGGGAACTGATTTGGATTTTATTACAATATGGTCTTTATTAAGGATAATAATCTACAACCTCTGAGTTAGGGCAATGTTTGATTTCAGTCAAATCAATCTTTGTGTATCTCTCTGATGCCTCGGTGACATTTCCCAACAGGAAGTGGCTAAAAGCCCAAACGGGAGTGATCTTAGATTAAGAAACAACACAGACATCTTGAAGGCACTTGGTTCGTCGACCAAGATGACAGCAACCAGAGAACCCCGGGGCACTTTTCCAGGATGCCTACTCCCTGTGTGCCAGCCATCTGGGTTCATTTAAAGCCCTGCCTCTGCTTGGAGCGTGTGTATGTTGGGTGGAAGTGGCGGCGGGGGCACGGCGTGTCGGGTTGCAGGCTTCAGTGTGGGCTGGCTGGGGGCTAAGCCTCCTGCCTGGGCCTTCTCAAAGAGGGCAGCAGCATCTGCGAGTCCCTCCAGAGGAGCAATTTCAGCAGGACCAGCTGCAGGGGGGATGTTTAGCGTATTCTTTATTCAAAGTGAAAGATGTTAAGCAGGAAATTTCAGAAGCCCTCTTGTTCAGAGAAAGGGAAAGGAGGATCAGCGGAGAAAATAGAAACTGGAAAACATCCATGAAATTAGTCCCAAATCATTGCCTATCCTGATCGTTTCCTGACAAGCTGTCTGTCACATATTTGCAGCAGGTTATGCGAGTCTCCTTTACTGGTAGCACATCCATATGCCTAATGTGAAAAGATAGCTACCAGAGGTTCAGAAAAAGCAACCAACACTTTGTTTTAGTTGAAATTAATTTTTTTTAAGGAGTGCAATAGTTTTTAAAGAGAGGACTCATGTAGAATGTAGCCAGCAGACAGCTCCAAGCAGTATATTCCACTTTCGTATTGCTCCCAGAGGTAAGAGATTTTAAATGACAGATGTACTGAGGCTGCAGCTCTGCTGGGACTAGCATGGATGTGAGAGGACACCCAGAGCTGCCCAAAGGGAGAGAGGGATCAAACCCTGTCATCCTCCAGGGATGGAAAAGAGGCAGAAATTCAGAAACCTGAGGATGGTTGTAGAGAAATGAAGCCAGACCTAAATCAAAAGGTAGTGCTACCATGAAGGCAACAGGTTGTGCTGTGACACTGGAATGTGCAGTACTAAGGAATGACACAAGTTTACACAACTGCAGTTCTACTGGATCTTTTTTTTATCCCAATAGACAAAGAGAGGAGGAAGTGTCTAGAGACAAAGGATAGTGCTGCAGCTCTTCCCAGAATGGGAATGTGTTTCTCAGTCGTAATCTCTGTGTCTATCTGGTTGTGCTGATTACATCAACAGGTATCAGATTTTCTAGTTTTAAGTGAGATCTGAAGTGGATGGTGATGATTTCACCACCTTTACATGTTGAGGCGGATAAGAAAAAACACGTAAGCCCACCACCCTGCCCCCATCCGTCTAGTGGGGAAACCCAGAGCCAGGAATTTAGCTGAAAGGGCTCTCCTTTGGTGCTTGGGTCTCAGCTGCCATCTTGCTGAGCCTCAGCTCTCCAAATTGCCCATTGCTCACAAGAAGCTGCACCATCTACCAGCTCCCAGCTGAATACGATCAAAGAAAGAGGTCACATATAAGTAAATGTCCTCCTGGGGCATTACAGTAAGGTTATATTTGTATGTTCAGGTTTATATATGTACATTTTACACCAAAACCAAAAGAAAAAACAGATGAGGGAGGGTTTAGCCAGATGGGACCTTGCCATGCCTTCTGAGATACGTCCAACTTTTTAATGTATGAAAGACGAACTGGAAAAAAAAGTCACAAGTGTAGAACCACCTACTGTTTCCATTCGTATCCTTACTGACCACATGGCGAGATGGGCAGAGAAGGGTCTGTTGCCTCAGTAATGGGTTCAAAACTTTTCATGGGCAAAATCAGCACAGAGAGCAGGTGAGACTCGTTCAGCTGACTGTTTCTCAGATTGGCTTGTTATCCTTCTGAAAAAAGTCACTGTTCATGTCTTTTCTATGATACATTTTAGTGATTTTTAATGATGTGAGAACTTGTTATTGTGAGCAGTATGAAAAAACAGAAAGAAACAGTTTCAGCTCCCCCAAAAGTGTGGAGCAAACAGCTACACATCTGAAATAGGTAGGGGCTGAGGTACAGTGAAAGAATCAGAAACAACATACAGGTTTTAGCAGCCCTATTTCTGTGTCGTATCAGCTGGCGCGTATTGAATAGCACATGAAAAAATAATTATGCTTGGAATGAAGCTACATTGAGAGAAAAATTGCAAATTCATTCCCTGAGTAGCTGCTCTGAAGCTTGTGGAGTTACCCTAGGGATGAATTTGGGCCGGTATATGTCAACTGGCCGTGAGACATAATTTGAACTTCTACCTTTGCCAAATGAGCAAATATACACACACCATTTATTGCCAGTTCTGTTGGTTTAAGAGGTGCTCTGTATTTCAAAGCTAACATTTGTACCACTTGTTGCTGTGGTTGTCTCTTATTAGCACAGCAAATAGCTAATGAAAATCTATGGCCTTGGAAAAACCCAGCTCATAAGTTAGGACTTTAAATTAGTCTGCCTGTCATGCATATGCAGCGTGGTACCCTGCTACTTTTTGTCTCATTCAGTCAGCCCATTTATAAAGACACAAAATCACTGGGTACAAAGGTTGCGAGGAAAATTTTTTCCAAGAGGAAACAAGCCTGCTCAATGGCAAACAACTCATGCTCTATTTAAAGTCAGGCAGCATTCATTTTTCATGCCAAAGAACCCGATTCACCCAGGGTGTAACTCCACAAACACCAGCGGAGTTCCACCAGAGACTAATTTAGTCCAAAGTGCTTAAAAATCATGCTTAATTTATACACTTTTCAGTTTGGTCTTACTGTTGGCAACCCCACACAACTGTCTCTATGCTTCATCTGCACCGCAGCCACTGCCGCCATCTCCTGTATCTCCTGGTACTGTGGTGCTGGGTTTCACCCCTCTGCCCAGCAGGGTTCATCACTGCTGTCTTTTGACGAAGAACAGGGTAGATGGTTGAAAGCTTTTTCCTTTCAGATTCGTTCTCTTTCACAGCATCTCAACACGGCTGAAGTGGGCAGGATCTCTGGGTCCATGCAGCCCATCCCCTGCTCAGCAGAGACACCCCAAGCAGTGTGCCCAGGCCCACAAGTTGGAGACTTCTGAAGGTCTCCGAGGAGACCCCCCAGCCTCTGGGTACCTGTGCCACTGCTCCGGCATCCACACAGCACAGCAGTGCCCCTCATGTTCAGAGGGACCGCCTGTGTTCCAGTTTGTGCCCAGTACCTCTTGTCTCTGCACTGGCCACCACTGAAAAGAGCCTAGCTCCAACCCCTTTGCACCCTCCTTCAAAGACTTACATTTGTGAGATATCTCCAAGTCTTCCCTTCCCCAGGCTGAGCAGCCCCAACTCTCTCAGCCTCTCCTCATGGCAGAGGTGCTCCATTCCTGTATCATCTTCATGTTGCTTCATTGGACTCTTTTGGGTGTGTCCAGGTCTCTCGTGCTGGGAAACCTAGAACTGAACCTGGCATTCCAGATGGGGCATCACCAGTACTGAGTAAATGAAATTCCTCTCTCAGCTGTCCTCTTCCACGGAAAGTGTGATGCCAGCCTACCTATGATTACAGCCTGACCAGCCCAACAGGAAAGTCTGTTTCCCAATTCAATAAGGGATTTTCTGAGATAATTTTTTTTTCAAGGAAGCTGGATTTACTTTGAATAACCAACTGACAGCTTGTATGTGCCTGCTTAACACAGCTCTTCATAGCTCCTCTTGCAAGAGGAAAGTGATAGTAAACTGCATTAGGTTCATCCAATCCACGGATAACTCCCTGTTCTGCACCAGAGACTGACTTAACCTGTAGTATTTAAACAACAACAGAACTTTGGTTTAGCCTAAAATATCCTCTTAACTCCATTTAGTCTTGAGTTCAACGTGTCTGCCATTTAATAGGATGTTTGACTTTTGAATGTGTGCCCTAAAGATGCCATTAGCACATGACATGAAAGCATGGCTCACCGATGTGGAGATTGCATCCCAGCTGTAATCACCAGGCTGTCCCTACTGTGAGAGCTACATGTAGGTCATGGATTGGTAGAAGCTCCTCCCAGGGTAATTAAAGCACCGAGCTGTTACGATTTTTTAAACAAGGTTTATGGTCCTTTACAAAACGTGTGCTATATATCTTAAATCATGACATGTTTTCCTCAAGGAGTTACTTGTCAAGAATCTTTGTATTTAATGGTGGGTGATGATGAGAATATGCCCTAAATGAAGCGTAATTGAAAATGAGATTATGTAACTTTACTTCCTCCATAAGTAGACTTTCCCTTGACATGTTGTAGTCAGGTTTGCATTGAAGTCTTTAACATTAAACAAGCTGACAAATACAAGATTTCTTTGAGAAATGGAAAAAAAAAAAACAAAACACAACCACTGAGATCTGAAGATCTGATTTACATTTGCCACACCTGTACCAAAAGGGAGCAGAGCTGTGTTCCAGGGCAACATACTTGAAAGATAAAAATCCAGTGGTGACAAACTGTAAAAAAGTTAGGTTAGAGAGAAACAAATCCTTGTGTCACTCAAATAAATCAAACATCAAAACAAACAAGCTTTAATTTACTAATTACCATATTGGCTGTCAAATAAAATTTTAGTCACTATTAGTACAGCTGCATATTCTTTGCAACAGCTCTCAGAGAAAAAGGCCTGGGATTTTGTTTGATTATAGGCAGTTAAACTGAGTGATTTTTTTACATCCAGCTTGAGAACATGAGGTGATGTTTTGCTTGAAAGTTTTCATACCCTTTCAGCAGGCAGAGCACAGCCTGGTTAACTGCTCTCAGTGAGACTGCATTCCGGGTTAGGCTGGCAATTGGCTTTCAAGCCAAAAAAAAAGAGCTCTGATCTACTGGTTGGAACAATGACATAACAACTAGAGGATGCCCATATGCTGTCAGAATGACGATGCAGTTTGCTACTTGCAAAATACAACTTCCAAAAAGCACTGTAGAGAGAAAGATTTGGTGCACTGGAGCTGATTCTTTACAAAATTCATGAGTCTGCACATGACAATATTTCTTGAAAACCTCAGTGTGGGAAGGGCCATTTTAATTTTCTCCTTTAGCCCTTAAGCCATTTGGTGGCTACGTTGGCAAAAATATTCTTCTCTCTTTACAAAAGCAATAGGAGTTTAAGGACGGTTAATATCTTTACTCAATAATTTTGCAGCAGGAAGAGCTGGTCAAGCCCCATGAGGGCTGCTGGCTTTCTGAATTCAGTTGAAACAGATTGGATTTTCCTCAAGCAGCTTCTTTCCAGAGATGATGCTGATACTTGCTCCATCTTTCCTGTCTTTACCAGGGGAGTATTCCTTGAGTACAGTGTGAATGAAACGATCAGCAAAGTAATTACAGTGTCACTGGGAGCTAAACTTCTCCCAGTACTGCTGTTTTTATCTTGATTTTCAGTTTAAACTGAAACACTTTAAAAAGTGTCTGGGGATGAGTTTTAGGCATCTGATATTCAGATTAGAAAAATCTGTTTGCTGGAGGTGGTCCCCTCTGGCCATGTATTTAACATCTCTATATCCAGGTGGAGGGAGATGGAACTTTGGGTATGGTAATTGCTTCTGCTATGCAGTAGGAGTTACAAGAATGCACGCAGGGGAATTGCAGCAAGAGCAGCTCAGCAGCAGCTGCATGGTCAAGGAGAGAAAGAAAGAAACCTACTGATCTTTGAGCAAAACAAATAAAAAGCGCTAAAATTGTGCTGCTTCAGTGTGCTGACTCCAGTTGTGCACGTGAGGCCTGAAACAATGCTCAAGGCTGTGCAGGAGGGAATATGGTTCTGACCCCAACACTGTGCTCAGACACAGAGGGGTGGGTGCCTTACTACCCTGCCCATGGGCAATCAAATGGGGCACAAAAGCTCTTTCTGATGAGGTAACTTTTCACATCCGCATCTCCAAGCACTGCAGAAGATGATCAGAATGATTTCTGGGCTCAGAGATGCTTTCTTACCAGTGTATTTGCATCAACTGAGGTAGGGTTGTTGCCGAGTGTTTCATTGTGACTTAGTACAGCCTATAATAAAGCCTATAATAATATAATAATATAAAACCTATAATCTATCTTTTCTGGGTTATGGTCCAGATATGCTTCATTCAAAGCAGACTTCTACCAAATACTCTTTAGCAAATGGGTAATTTGAAGTACAGGACCACTACCAAATGTTCCCCAAGAAATGGGTATTGCTACCTGTCTATACTCTTACATTTGCAGTGAGAAACTACCTCAGGACAAATTTGGTCCAGAAGCCAGCAGTCTTCTTCTATTATCACTCAGCAAGCAAAGTCATCAGCTCAAGCATGCCAAACAGAGCAGTTTGCATTGGTTCTGACTGAAACCATAGATGTCCCAAGTGTGGCAGATTGGACACCGTTGTGATGACCCACATAACTCCAAACTGTACAGGAGCTGAGCCCCAGCAGCACGGTTTGGCAGAGAAGGGCTGAGGTAATGTCCCTGCTCGGGATCCACATCAGGACTGCTTTGGCTTCAGCCTGCCCACAAGGAGGCAGGAGCTGGGGATCTCCAGAAATGTACCCAAGGCTATGCTGGCTCCGAGGCTGACTAGCATGGGATGACCGTGTCCATGCTATTAAACTATCCATCCCTTTAGACCAATTAAAAGGATGAATGATTGATTTCTAGTGCCCGGAAACATTCTTAAGTCCTACTTAATTTATTAGCATAGACAGAGTCAGTCTGAACTGACTAACAACCAAATCCAGACAAGGACCTGCAGTGCGGCCCTGAAGGAGGAGCTTGGTCAGTCACCCACAGCTAGGAGGCAAGGACAGTGAGATCAGAAGTATTAATCCAACTTTACTGCCCCTTACCCCAGGATAATTCTGCTTTATTCTCCTTTTGGACTCACTGGCTGTGAGTAGAGAATAGTCACTATTTGCAAGCCCCCAGCCACATTGTCAGTATTCTTCGTTCATTTTATGGAGTGCAGACAGATTCTATAATATTTAAGTTGATGCTTACACTCACCCACATGTCCAAGCACTAGATTATAGTTGCACAGGTTTTGGAATAAATCTGTGTGATATCGAGGAGCTAGATTTTCCATGTCATTAATTAAACCTGTTGAAAAGTGTGGAAAAAAATATCTCCAGATCGATTCTTATTTTACTGCATACAATTCTCACTGATATATGTTTTAACCAACAGAAGGGAGAATTCATCATGATGGGGGTGCAGTTAACTGTGAAACTTTTGATGAGAATGCCATCAAATCCTAGCATACAGCACTACCTAAGGGGATGCTACAGGAAAGAATGGGACAGACACTTTAGAAGGGTCTGTGGTGATAGAACAAGGGGAAATTGCTTCAAGCTCAAAAAGAGTAGATTTAGGTTAGATAAAAGGAAAAAATCTTTTACAGTGAGGCTGGTGAGGCACTGGAACAGGTTACTTAGTGATGTGGTTGATGCCCCATCCCTGGAGACTTTCAAGGTGAGGCTGGGTAACGCCCTGGGCAACCTGATCTAGCTCTGGTGTCCCTGTTCATTGCAGTGGAGTTGGACTAGATTTCCCTCAGAGTTCCCTTCCAACTATGAGGATTCTATGATCTTCCTCCATTAGGAAACCATTTTTCAGCAGCCCCAGTGGAGTACTCCAGGCTTTTCAGAAAAGCTAACACCCTGATTTTTCTTTCCTTGTGGCTAGTTTCTTTCTTGGACTCTTGTCATATGGCATTTTTGGGACTGATTCTGCCTTGCAGCACTCAGCTGGAAGCTCTTCCACCCAAACTGCCACCCGTGGACATGGTGAAAGTGGGCCACAAACACAAGAAGAGTTTGAAGAGAAACTGAAAAGAGAAGGCAATAATTCTAGCTGAAACTGCAGTGAAAGATTCCCCATCTCTTTTCTTCCAGGGTCTTCCTGCCCAGCGTTTGCTTTATTTTTTATCTTACCCTATGCTTTCCTTTGTCCTTGCATCACCAGGATCCCTTCTTTTCTGTCAGTACCTGAATGTCCTGTCCCACTCTGCACAGTGTATTTTCTGCTTTTGTATTTCCCCTGTGTTTACCAGTCCTCATGTAGCCTTATAGCTTACAGAAATGGATGTAAAATTCTTTTTCCATTACACTTGCCTCATTTTCTTTCTATGCTGCATTTTCTACTTCTTATCTGTATTTGTATGTAAATATCATTTCAAATTCCCTTTATACAAAAGAGGGGCAGCTAGCACAAATGGCCAGCAGAGCTATTGAAAAGCCACCACAGGACATACATCTGTATGAAAGAATACACTGCCTTTTGATACCAGTAGTCGCAAGGTCATTAATGGCAGGAACGGGAGACAAACAGTGTTAATAATAGGCTAGTGGGGAACTGAAGGGGCTTCACGCTTCCCGTGAAAGCTTTTAGGATTTTATTCAAATCCTTCCCTGACAGGAAGGAGATGAGGGGACTGGGAGATTTCTTCCATCCTAGTCATTTCTTTGGTACACTGTAGCCAAAGCAGAACACTATAAGAGTCAGTGTTTCCTAACCCCGCCAATTAATATGTTATTCATTGACCATGGATGTGGTGGAGACACCTTTATCTGTCCTCTCCTGTCCGCAGCCCTCTGAATCCATAGAGGGTTTAAATTATATCTTTCAGGATAATTGTAGAGATCTTCAGTAGATGGAGAGAAGAGAGATTATGAAAGAGAAACTGAGAAAGTCACGGTCTGTTTCCTTTGGTGCTTTCAATTGTAAGTCCTCATACCCATCCACCTTGATGGAGACATATAAGGTGGGGTGGCTCTTTCCCATAGGACTGTGAACCAGAATTTGGCTCGCTGATGTTATTGCTTTTACAGGTTGGGAATAGCATTTTCTTCAACAATAGTTCAATTAAGAATGTCAACTAGTTGGGATCTGGCTTTCATTTCTGTTGTTTACTAATTAAATTTAGGTAGTTAGACCTCTATGAGCTTCAACATGAGCAATTGTGATCAGTTCGTCAATGAACAGCTGATCAAGAAAGGTTTGCTTAATTAGGGAAGAAGAGTAATTAGCTTGTCAACATTTAAGCTCCAGAAAGACTACATGGAAGAATTCCTGTCACCGTATTTATTGACCTTTAAATCCTTCAGCTCTTCTGTCATTGATGTTTAATCGAGTCACTTAGGCTGTCAGGCTAATAACTAAGATAATGAAGTAGTCTAGGACCTTGCTTTACTACTTTGTTATTCTAACGCTAATTTTAGAATGCTAAAAATAGGTTCACTAAAAATAAGACATTGTGGGTGGGTTTTTCTCCTAAAACAATTGAGCTTCTGTTACTTCCCTTCCAGAGCTATTAGGACATTATTAGGTTTCAAAGAGGTTCTTTTGTAGTAAAAGCTAATTGTAATCTTCATAGTGAAGGACTTAATAAACCAACTTAATGCAGCAATTCTATTTGAAGAATAAAGAAGAGTATGCTATGTTATTGTTTACAAATTTGTACGTCTAAACCTGTAGGGAATGCAGGGTTTATGACAGAGCAAAGGCACTAGGAAGGTGAGATGTCCTCTTGAAGGATCATATCTTAAAAATCAAAATCATTGTTCAGCAGGAGCAATCACCACTAAAATGTTTTGTGTGCATGAGGTATCTATAAAGAGAATCCAAGTTTTTTGGGTGTTCATCTGAGCATTTTTTCAATCTTTAGTTGCTTTAATTTATTTCTAACTGCGATTTTTTTCTTAGTAAATTTCTGTGTGCATAATGTTTGGAGTTTCAGCAAAATTCACACATCTGCAATTTTGCTATTTACTCTTAAGTTGTTAGTATACATTCTTAATCTTGCATCAATTTTAATATATTTGTTTTTTGGTACAGAAAGCATTATGCGTAGATGAAATCAGCGTGTGACTGTTAAGCCTTCTCAGGAAAAAACATCCTACTAAGATCAAATTCTGAGGAGAAATAGGAAGTGTTTAAGTGTGTTTTTAAAAATACTTACTTGACACATGTTTTAGCAAATCACTTTCTTAGAAAACCTTCTGTTTTGGTTTTACATGCAGATTTTTTTTTTCCCCATACAAAAACACCATCTCTGCTGGTAATTTTCATGCCCAGAATGTTATAACCGTTTATGAAATTCTGTCTTTTAAAATAAAATACATTTTCTTTCCCAAACATAGGCAATAACATACCCTTAATACCTGTGAAGAAATCTATGAGATTTTAGGCATTAGAGAACATTAAAGGAAGTGGGTTTTAGGAAAATATATTGGAAACTGGTTTATGTATCAAAAATTCTTTCAATGGGATTTTATTTAATGGGAATGAAGAAAATAAATTCCTTATAGTTTGGATTTTTTTACAAAATGTTAACTCCTCCTTTTCTTTTTTGGAGCTGTTTGCTATCACAGCTTGGCCTGTCACCTTTGTAGCAACACAAGTGCATGACTATTTTATTGGCCGATGGATTGGCAACTGCTACCTTTTTTTCACAGAATAACAGAATTGTAGGAGATGGAAGGGACCTCCAGAGATCATCCAGTCCAACCCCCTGCCAAAGCAGCTCCCTCGCCCAGGTTGCACAGGTAGGCATCCAGGCGGGTCTCGACTGTCTCCAGAGAAGGAGACTCCACCACCTCTCTGTGCAGCCTGTGCCAGTGCTCTGTCACTGCACTGTGAAGAAGTTCCCACACATATTTGTGCAGAACTTTCTATGCTTCAGTTTGTGGCCATTTGCCCTGGTCCTATCACCACACACTGATGAGAAGAGTCCAGCCTCATCCCTTTGCCTCCTGCACCTTAGATATTTATAGATGTGGATCAGATCCCCTTTGAGTCTTTTCTTACGGCTGAACAGACCCAGGTCTCTCAGCCTTTCCTCATATGGGAGGTGTTCCACACCCTTTATCATCATTGTAGCTCCGCTGGACTCTTTCAAGGAGATCCCTGTCTCTTTTGTACTTTTTAGTAATGTTTATTTTCCTTCCTCCCAGGGAAAAATACTTTCCTGAGTTCTCATCTCTTCAGAAGGATTCTCCGAAACAGAAGGTATGAGGACAGCCTCAGATGTTCTACAATCTGAGAGTTTCCCAGATTATCATTTTGGAAGGACCTATGTAGAGGAATAAAGCTACCTCCATTCCCAGGGTCTGCAGAAACCTTTATCCATCCCATCCCTTCACTGACACATGACTTAATGCTGTGCTCAATGTCTAATAAAAAAACTTCCTCAGCCTGAAACCAAATCTGTTTTATTTGTCTGGTAACCATCGTGCACACATTAATGCACAAGACAAACAAGCAAGGTCTTTGAGACTGAATCTGTTACTTGCTGCACTTTCATACAGGGCTTAAACCTGGCAGCAGCCTCAACATTAAATAATTCATAATGCTACTGTGATCTTGCACTGTAGCATCTTACACAGTCTTCTGGGTCACATCCTTCTTCTTGTGGATCCCTGGCTTTGAATGAGATGAAATTTCTGCTTTAGTGAAAAATCTTTCCTGGAACTTCTTTGCCATTACTCGGAGTCGCGTGGACTGTCAAAGGCTATGCTCAGCAGCAGACTTCCATCTGGCCTCTCTACTTCTGCTAGTATCCCTGTTCTCAATGCTTTGGGAGTAGTGGCTGCATTTTGCTTTGTGGTTGTTATGGGTGGTAATAGTAGTAATGTAACAGTAGTAACTACCACATTAATAGTAAAATAGTAGTAACCTCTCTTAGAGGTTTTTTATCAGGAGACTCATCAATTAAATCCAAACTTGCAAGGTTTCCAAGCTGGAATGAAGTAATCAGCAGTTTGTTACACCAGCTTATGTTCACAGCCGGGCTGCTGGGACCCCCTGGAGAAGGGTTAGGGTCTGATCTTCAGGGAGAACCTCATGTATGCTCATTGCCTTCCTTCAGTTTCTGTGGTACAGGCAGGAAACAGCCCTCTGTCTGCTGGACTAGCCAAGTAGATGCCCCACGAACCCTATCTTGGGCAAAAAAATATTCTTTTGGCACCACAGAGGCATCACACACTAGATTCCCAGGTTGTACAAAAGGTGTACAAAAGATAAAGAATAAGAACTATGATCAAAGACACATGACACAAAGTACGGCAGCACTAGGGTGGCAAAGTGGAACAGAGACATTCGTGTGAACAAATGAAGTGTCTTGAGTGCCACTGCACTTGGGAGCAATGGGAAAAAAAGCTTTGTAAACTTGGGGTTCTGTTTTTAAGCCACTGTGAATTTTCAAGCTACTGGTAGGAAACTGCTGCAGATTTGACAGTTCATTTTCCCATTCCTACACAGATGAATTGAATACTTGAAAGCGTCTCACTGCATGGGGCTTGGACACGTGAATCCTGCCCTAGGTGGCAGTAGTAGGACAAAGAGAGATTGAAGCATTTGCTTTCAGTGGGTGCCCTACATTGGAGGTGACACAACAACATTGCCTAATCCTGTTTTTAATAGCACTTGTGAAAATAAACACTCACTCAGTCTGCACTGCCAGCTGTAGCTTGTAGATGAAAAAAAAAAGATAGAAAAAATTCTATATTTGTATTCCTGTTCAGCCGCAGTCCATTTCTCAATGAGTATTAAGATTTACATTTCTTATCTTCTACAGAACTTAATGGTATGAACTACTTCTTAACAGCTGGACTTCAGCATCTGATGCTGCCCCACTCTGTGCTTCCTGGAGCCAGCCTCTGAGCTGCCCACATGGTTACATTCACAAATAGGCCATGCTGCTACGCTTGTGACTTCAGTCAGTGCTGCTTCAGCATCGCCCCGAGTAACACTGCAGCCACTCACTCAACCTCCTCTATTTGCATTCCTGGATATTTCAGGAATGCATTGGAGTTAGATTCTTCACCGCAGCCACACTGATTCTGAAAGAGAAATGGTGGCTTTAAAAAAACCCTCTCTAAATCAGCGAAGGGATTTCCAGTCGTGAACTGACCTTTTTTACTGTCAGAATTATTAAAATTCTCTTCTACTATTTGAAATGCGTGTGAGTAGTGGCCCTATGGACTTTGTAAAACTGTTCTTTTTGTTTAGAAACACCTTAATTAGACTCTAGCTGCCTGAAAAGTATTTTGCCATGAAAAAATTCAAGCGACCAGCAGCAGCATAAAAGAAGTGAGAATCTATGCCTCAAATGCTTTAATCTGAAAAAATTACTCTCCTTGTATTTATGCATTTATATTGTGTATGTGTGGATATGTGAGTGCATTCTTATTTTAGAAGGGTTTTGAACGCATTCATATTTTCCCTTTCAATACAGATTATTTTCTCGCAGTTGAACCCCTTGTACTTAAAAAACAAAAAAAAAATTTAAGAAGTAGTACCAAATATTACAACGTGCAGTTTTAAATCTCACACATTTTAAAAATAGCTGCTTTTCCTTTCATGGGAAGGCAGTGGCACTCTGCCATTGGCCATGCGCAGAAGTGCCAGGCTGAGGGATCTGTTAAACAGGCTCAGCTGACGCACATTCTGAATGACTGCACTATTTAATGAATTTGACTCAAATATGTGATAACATAAAGATAGTGTATATGCAGCTGATGTGTGGTAGGAGATAAAGGTTTTGCTAGCTACTAAAGTAGTAGCAGCGCTGTGTTTTCCTGGCAACAGTGTTATGAGTTCATTTTTGAATGTTTGAGTAAAGAGTAAAGAAAGGGTTTGTATTTGCAGAGAGATGTTGGTTTTCCCTGGAACAGCAACAAGTCCTGTAGGTTCTGAGCTCAGCTTACGTATGATTTTTCTCAGAAGGCCAGCTAGGAGTTGGCTTTACACCTATGAGTTAGGATTTGTTCTCTTTGCCAAATCCGTCCAATTTTTGTGTACCAGATTGATTGCTGGTTTATTATTTTGAAAAGAATAATTTGAGTTCATATTCCAGCCAGCAGTTTCTTTCTTCTTCTTTTTTTTTCTTCTCCTGCTTCATTTTGCCCTGTTTGCCTCTGTGCAGGGTCATACTGCACACACATACCCTTGGCCACAGCCCAAACTGGTTAATTATACTCTTCCTACCTCAGATGATTCACCCCTTGCTTCCAAAATGGGAAGTCATTCCTTTTTCTTCTCCTAAGCTGTCTCATGTAGCGCTGCTGGAGAAGAACTATCCACTGTATTTAGGTGGTGTGTGTGGCTATTTTTCACTCAGGTTTGTGCAAGCTTTTCAGGATTGTTCCAGGTTAAAGCCTATGGTGCTCATCTCTGTCGTTATCAGCCAGAAATGAAAAAGCAAAACTATGCTTCTTCGAAGTGGATGCAGATGTTGCTTCCTAAGCAAGCTGTTGGGCATCTCACACAAAGGATTTTGGTGCCACTTGTATTCTTTATCTTGTTAATGAAACACAAAACCTGGTTGCAACACCCAGAGAAGAGAGTAACTCCCACAGCGGGCTTGACTTTCCATCAGATTCCTACCAGATGAGGGCCAGAGCAATGTTTGGCTTCAGAAGGTATCTTCGAGAAAAGACTCTACTAAGTCCTTCTTTCACTTCCTAGCAACTGTTTGAGTGGACAGAGAGCACAATGAGATCTTCTAAAACGAGTAGGATTCTTCAGAAGTGATGCCTGAGGGTCTCAACGTTTTTTCACAAGAAAACTTCTGGTCAGTAGATACTCTGTCAGCTAAGGTTTTTATAATCTGCTGCTTCCAATACCTGAGTCTCATGAATAAGAATGGGTACTTAATTAAGCACAACCGTGGTACCATGACTCCCAGCTGTGATTTAGCTAGAAATATTTCAGAAGTGTCTGTCACTCTAATGTCTAAACACTGCGAAGGGATTATAAAAATGCACAGAGTGACACTCAGAAGGACAGTAGATCAATTTGTGATGAGAAGTCATATTGTATTTCATCAAATATAATTCTATTCATTTATTCAGTTGTACCCCACTGCCAACCACTGGAAAAAGCAAATGTGGGATTCAAACGTCACAAGGCTTCTCATAAAAAGTAGTGACTTGACTTTTAGACTCAAACCCTACTCCAAATTTCTGGGACCACTAAGAGGTCTCCCAAAGGACCCTCAAAAGACAGCAACTCCATGCAATCACAGAGGTTACAAACTCAAAAGGCAACCTTCATGGCAGAAATTGTGCTCAGCTGAGGAAAACACAGCACACCACATCTGAGGGAGGAGAAGTAACGTAATCCACATCTACATCCATTACAGGAGCATTCTGATAAACACATCTTCACACGGCTCCCCACTGGCTGAATAGCTTCCAAAGCTCAGCATGACTACAGTTGACCTGACTCCAGGTCCTTGAAAAGCACAACTTCCTTCCATCCACAATCTGCAGTCTGAGCAAGATGTGGTAAGACTTAGTCTTTTTTTTAATGGACAGAAGGAACAAAGAACTCACTTAGCTCTGTTACTGTCCTTGTACCTCCTACATGAACCTTACCAGTGTTAGGGATTTCCCCCGCATTCCTGAGCAGGTTTCTTGCTCAAGGCCTGCACTGCCCACCATTACACAGGCTTTTTTATACTCTCTTTCTTTCATCTGTTGTTTTCAACCACTCAGCTATTTCTGTGTTGTGCAATATCATTGTTTAATCTCTTCCCTGATGCTTCTTTTTTTACCTCCCCAGAAATGAGGCCACTGTGGTGCTACCAAACTGGTACTGCTGAGTACTTCCAGCACATGAAATTAGTATTTTATTTGACCTAGCTTATCTAATGATTGCCTGTAGGCATTGAAAGAAAGCAAAGAGAAATCAATCTTTGAGGCTGTATGAAATCATTTTATACTGATAGAAAATCTTAGCCATCAGTGAGCTACAAATTCAAACTGTGTTGACTCAAACCCGTGTGCTTGTGTTATACTCTGAAGTTCAGAAGCATGCAGTGACTAGTGTACGAGCTACGGGAGAATCACAGAACTGGGACCTCTCACTGGAAGAGTTGTTTAAGGTCACACAAGTTTAAGGTCATAGTTAAAAATGCTTAGAAATGTAGACAGTAGAGCTAAAAGCATACCTTTTGTGTAGCAGCAGATAAGCCTTCACATTAAAAGAGGACTAATAACGTTACAAATTCTTTCAATTTTATCATAGATTTTAAAAAGCATCCACCTCTGGAGTCAAACGATAACACAAGACTTTGTGTTTCGTTTTTTAAAGAAAATTCTAAACCTGACAGAAAATAAAAATCTCATACCACTTGAGGATTTAACTCAAAATCCTCAAGCATTTGCTGCTGGAGCTAACGGGTTAAAACAAGAGTATAGCAGGTTTTACTGTGAAAGAAATAGGGTGTCACTACAGAGACCAAATGTTAACCTCTATTCTGGAAATGAACTCTGTAAGGAGTTTCAGATCCTGTTTATCACACTGGTTTTTATTATTTAATGTTACAGTAGAAATTATTTTGCTTGGTCTGTGCTTTTCCTCTTTTATACCAATGCAAACCCAAGTATTCTTCTCACAGAAATCAGTCGGATTAGTAGGGAAAAATGATCAGACAGTTTCAGTAGAGTTATTTGTGTCTCTTTAGTGCCAAATCAAAATCTAACAGGCTGAAATCTACACTTGTATTCACTGCTACTTGAGCAGCTCTCCCACAGAAGTGAAGGTGAGACCTTCTTGTCGTAATGGCAAATCTCATGGGCATCTGAGGGAACAGCACTAGCAAAAAACGAGTTCCATCACTAGTATTTTCAAGCTAGAAAGAGTGCTGGAGACAGACGATTTGCTTTTTGTGATGTTGAAAGACAATTGTTATTCAAGCAGAGTGCTGTGCTCTTTCTTCCCTCTGCAAAAGCACCCTTTTCTATTTTGTCCTATTTTATCCTATTCCTTCTTCACACCATTACCAGGGCAATGCTTGACTTTTATCCTCTAACATCTTTATCCCAGGCAGAATCCACTAACTGACCCTTCAAGTCTGCTGCCAAGGAGGCTTGGTGGTAAAGCCTGCAACCAGGCCTGCCCCAACCATGGCGCCCGCACAGAGCGCCTGTGTCCTCCTGCTCCTGGCTGGCTGTCCCTCGGGCCAAGGCCTCCCAGCTGGGCTACCAGCAAAACAGGATGGTGGTGGAGAAACTCATTGGTTGACTGACCCCATCCACAGACTTGAATCCATCAAGGCATCATCACCCACCACAGAGCTTGTTTATTTTTTTCGTGTCTTTTACTGACTCCGTGGCAGAAGCTGTAAACACTGGCTTTGACCCTTCTCAAAACTCAGGAGAAATGTGAATGTTGTCTCAGAGCATTTGAAACTGAACTCCTCGGAGAGGAAAGCAAAACACGTTTCGCATGCAGTCATTAAGAGTTCTCTCCAGCGTGTGTGAAGGGCTCTTTTCACTGAAATACAAGTGGAAAAGGTCCATGACCATAGCACGACAGATGTGGGGTGCTCATACCCTCTGTTTGGCTCAGGGTAGCACTAGGGATGTTTGTCAACCTCCTGAAGAGCGGAAATTTCTGCAGCTAGAGTATATTTATATCACTTTTAATGGGAAGACTGAAATCTGGGTAAAGGACTTGGGTTCAGTTATTGACAGCATGAGAGACCGGGAGAAAACAGCAGAGGGTTGTGTCCTCTGAGGGACCAGGGGTTGTGTCTGAGGCTGGACTGCAAAGGTCAACCAGTTCAGTTCAAGGAGAAAGTTATACCAAAATAATCAAAAATTATAGAATCGTAGGGGTTGGAAGATCTGGAGAGATCATCTAGTCCAAAACCCTGACAAAGCAGGTTCTCTACAGTAGGTTACACAGGAAAGTGTCTAGGAAGCTCCTGAAAATCTCCAGAGAAGGAGACTCCACAACCTCTCGGGGCAGTTTGTTCCAGTACTTGTAACCCTCAAAGTAAGGAAGTTCTTTCTCACGTTCAGATGGAATTTTCAGTTTGTGCCTGTTGCCACTTGTCCAATTGCTGGGCGCCACCAAAAAGAGCCCAGCCCCAAACTCTTGACACCTGCCCTTTAATTTGTAAGTATTGCTAAGATCTCCCCCCCAGTCTTCTCCAGACTGAACGGTCCCAGGTGTCTCAGCCATTCCCTCATAAGGAAGATCTCCAGGCCCCTCATCATCTTCGTGGCTCTCAGCTGGACTCTCCCCAGTGGTTCTCTGACTTTGTTGAACCAGGGAGCCCAGTACTGAACACAAATCACACATCAGTGGGAGCTTAGAGAACCCAGCATCTGTCCTTTTGAAGCTTCTCCATCCTTTGAGATGATCAGGGCGTAGTTTGAATTAAAAAGGTGTTTGTATGCTTGTGCAGAGTTTTAGCTTTCTCACACTGAATGTGTGTAGCAGTGACTTAGCAATGTGCATGCTAGAATTAAGAGAATATGTTCATTTATTTACTCAAACACATTAGTAACACTGTTTGGTTCAAAATACAATATTGTTCCAGTACTGTAGTAGAAGAAGGAGGGGAAACATGAAGGTCATGAAAATACTTGTCATTCATCTATCATTTTGCTATATTGCCTCATTTTATTTTTTTTTAACATCTTTTCTTGCACTGCATAGATCACCTCTCCTTATTCTTATCTCCCAAGTCCCCTCTCAGCGGAATAACCTTTGCTTCACAGCACCCATCAGTGTGCATCACAAAGATCTGGCCCTGGCAGGAATGCACTGGAGAGTCCAGACTGATGAGGCAGCCCCATGCAAAGTTCACACACCAGCAGTTGCCTGTCCCTCTTCCACATCTTCCCTGCACAAATCACAGTGCTCCTTGCCATTCTGGAGATGTCACTGTTTTCGAAACACTGACTTCCTATTGTTTAACATGAGGTAAGGGAAAACATGGACTTTCTGTTGACCGCCTCAGGTGTTCAACTCTGGGAGCCAAAGGGCAGCTGAAAGACTCAGTGAGTACTTACTTGCTGGGCTAAGGCAGACCTGTTTTGATACTGCAATTATTAAAACTGACATGTAAGTGTGAGTGATTGTACATGCTTACAGTGACTAATTTGTGCTGGTAGGTAAACAGAAATGTCAACAGTCAGGGAATAAGCAGGTATATACATCCTGTGTGGAAACACAGCTTCTTCCATTGTTTGCTATTTACATTATGGAAATCAAATTGACAGTTAAGATGCCAGAGAGTAAAAATATTCTGCAAACTAAACTGGCCAAAATAAAAAACTGTCAAGAGTTCAGGGAGCTTCTATTTTATTTTATGTACTGTCAGTAATACTTTCACACTTCAAGAACCTCTCATGTAAATATTTGCTTGCAAATACCAGTGGAATGGAAAACTACATGGTAACTCATGATGCTTTAAATCAGGGTCCAAGGCTAAATTGACCAACTGTTTTAGATGGACCGCCTTGGTAAATCTGCTGCATCATTTTTAAACAATCTCATTTACTCTTTATCATCCAAATATTTGTGTAGAAGGGCTAATTTCTAATTTTGAATACGCCCCCATATTTCCAGGTATCATCTGCATGTGTATGGTAATCTACTAGAGTGTTGTATTATCACTTATAAATCAGAACAACTACACCGAATGTGAAGCAGAGCCCTTGGTGTGAATGAGCTGAAGAGCAGAGCAGTCCATCATAACCTATGTGAAGAATTAACTGCTTTATTTTTAAACTGTTAGTAAATTAAGTTAAACTGTGATGTAATGGTTGTACTGCAACTGGTAATTGGCTTCTAAGCTTCACCAGATTCTTATCGTAATAGCTATTAGGGAGCAAATCAACAGCACTCAACAGTGGCTTACAAATATGGTCTACAATAACCTCTTCCCATTGCCATGGATTTTCTGAGGTTTAGGGTCTGAAAAATTAACTTTGTCTTCTCTATGGACTCCTGTCTGAAACATCAGCTGCTGGAGATCAAAGAAAATCCCGTCTGTGTTGTCATTTTGAGTGACAGACCAGCAATGTGTAATTCAGTAGATCAGCCCCTACTATGAAAATAATAGTACCTCTCCCTTAGTTAGATCGGTAAAATCAAAGTGGTAGTCTAACACAACTTAATTTCATCCTTCAGAAAGAAATCTTTCTTGAGCTCACCATAGCCTCAAAGACCTTTCTTTGTAGCAGTTTCCTAATTAACAATTTCACTGCTCACGCTTGTGCTTTGTTTGTCTTTTATCACCACAATGCATTTTCTTTTTAATTTCCTTCCTTTTCCCCCTTTCTTTTGATAGTTGGCATTTTTTCTTTTCTTAATAAAACAATTCACAACGAAATCTCCATATGGAGGCTATCAGGAGGCAGGGAATGTTTGTGGCAGCAAGGCCAGGAAACCCAGATTTCTGTAGAATCTGACAACAATGTCAGTCAAGTTTTCTCCTAACATCTGAGTGTGTCACAGAGTTCCTCCTGGGGTCATAAGAATACATTTTTACAAGAGATGCTCCAAAAATAATGCCTCCTACTTTATTATGTTAGACACAATGTCAGAGACATACTTTTCCTCTTTGTATCTGTTCTGTTTCCTTGGAAGTAAATAGGAGGCATTTCTTTTGGAGCCACCTACATACATGCTGTGAGGGAAACACGCTTTGTTAAGATTCAGAACCAGTGAAGATGAGAAGTATAGCTGAGCTTTGGGCTGTACGCGGGAGATGAGATGTCCAGGCTCTCGATGGGGCACAACGTTTCCATTTACAGGGAGAAAATGGAGGTACACTACCCCCTCTTGAAAGTGTGGACACAACCTTTCCTGCCAGACTCACCCTTAAATGCCTTCCAGATGCTTACTCTTAGACATTCTGAGTTTTGAGCACACTGAGGGTGTGAAGATTTGAACACACATATGGAAAAATCCAGCTCATCAGGGCACACGGTGTAATATCTGCTGTCATAAAAACAATGGCACCTAGGTTTTGGAGATGGAAACTGTGGAATGTCCATATGGAATCACCTGGTTTGATCTGCATTAGAAACCAGTACTGACTGACTCAAAGGACCAACCCTTACAATAAGCTTTTATAGGATAGCTTGTCCCTAAGGCACGTCATCTCTCCTTTTTTATTGTTAAGGATGGCTCGTGCAATGGCACATTAAGGGTGAGGGATTCTGAAGTTCGCACTACAAATTTAGAAGGCATTTTCAAACTATTAAGATTTACATAGATCTACTGTTCATGTAAGTGTCCAGTCCTTGTTTGCTTGAGTTTTTTGTTTTGTTTTAATGTTGCTGAACTTTTGGCATCAAAGAAATTTTATCAATGTTTTGTTAGCACTTTAAGGTCAAAGGAGAAATTCTACCTTATCTACTGTCATGGTTTTGAGGTTTTTGTTGTGTTGTTGATATTCCACATCATGACATCATGTAATGTACTGGGAGTTGAAAGCCATCCGGCGAGCTCAGCCTCCCGAGTAGCTGGGACTACGGGTGTGTGCCACCGTGTCCAAAAATATGGAACACTTCACGAGTTTGCTTGTCATCCGTGCACAGGGGCCATGCTAATCTTCTCTGTATCATTCCAATTTTAGTATATGTGCTGCCGAAGCGAGTGCCAACTTGTGCCAAATACACAATTTCTCTTTCCAACTCTTGCTTTTGCAGTAAGAGCTGGGAATTTCTCAGGCTGAAGTTGCCTGTTCAGAAGAGATGGCTGGGCCTGACCCACCAATTCTGCCACCCAGTTCAGTGCTTCTCAAGTGCCCTTGTAAAATCATGCGGGAAAAGAAAGCAGCAGCCAGGCTCAGAAGGAAAAAGGGCTCTGGTTTTGCAGAGTCTCTTTTGCATCATCTTGCATGATGATGAGACCCAAAGATAACACAATGGAACATCAGTCAATGGGGACTAATTATTTCCCTGGACTGTTTTTCAAATGGTAGATTCCATATCATTGATTGCTTGTATAGTTCTTCCATCCAAGAAGGACCCAATGTATGATTTACATGTTGTCTGCTGTATATTTGTGTCATTGTGGTCCTAGTTAGGTACCTGACTTTGTCCTAAGGTCAGGGTTCTCTGTTGAAAATTTCAGTACTAAGATCTTTCCTTTTCTTCTAATGCACCATGTATCAAATCAATAATTTCTAAGGCTGTCTAGCATTGCCAGAGTAGTACAGGAGAATCTGTGAACTTCTGCATGAAGCATATGTTACCCGTCTCCCTCAAACTAAAAGTCTAGCCAAGGTTGAAGCAGAGGCAGTTCTGCTCTCTCATGTCATGAGACCTAATGATTTCACACTGTACCATTTTCAGTCCAAACGTCCGCATGAACCCCATCTTTCATCAGCCTCCAAGCTTTCAGCTGCCCATGCTGCAGTCACTGAGAGGAGGAGTGGAGGAGTGGCAGATGCTGAACTGCAGCACTTCCTCCATCTCTCAGGGGATTCTCCTCACATTTGCTCAATCAAGCCATGTATACCTTATGTCATGATGACATATGATGACATGTCATGTCAACTGGATAATAATCTGAATCTGAAGGCAGTGCAATAAGATACTCTTCCCCATTCCTAAGTGGTCTGGGTGACTTTGCAGGTTTGCATGCATAGGCTGGGATAGGTTTGCATGCACAGTTGATGGCCTGCACAGTCCATGAGCTGCTGCATACTTGAAGGCAAGGTGAAACATGTACTACTGGA
Organism: Odontophorus gujanensis; assembly: GCA_013399175.1. Lineage (NCBI taxonomy): Eukaryota > Metazoa > Chordata > Aves > Galliformes > Odontophoridae > Odontophorus > Odontophorus gujanensis. The sequence goes on from VXAB01000402.1 coordinate 33,050, forward strand.
TCAGTTCACTGATTTTCTTTAATGATGCTATTTCTCCCAATACATTTCCACATGCAAAGACTGCTGTGGCATTTTCAGGCTCCTGGACCTAAAATGCTAGGATATTCATTTCCATTTGATGAGAACAAGAGATTGTTTCAAGTCACAACATTGGGTTTGCTCAATTTGCCCAACCAAACTAATATCAGGATTTTGTTTATGTTAAAAGTTCAGGATGCTTATTAGTTTCTGGGAGAAAACACAAAAGCTCTATTATGTACCTTCACTGTATTAAAACAAAAAATCTTTGATGTGTCCAGCATGAAACTTTTTGAAGTTTCAAATAGTATAGCAGGCGAAGCGTGGAACGGAGAGCCTTTACTTTGGTCTCTGCATCTACTGACCTGTGATCTCATGCAATAAGCAACTAATGAAAACAAAATATAGACACTGGAACAGATTTCCTTATAAAATTAGACTTTTTTTCCCCCTGTAGTCTCAGAAGATGGGGCATGTTTGTAATTGTTCTAGCAGGCTCTCAGTCTCAGCAGACTCTGCACGCTTACAGAAGTTAAACTACTTTCAAAGGGAATAGCAAGCTGTACAGGCACAGAGAGTTTAAAAACCTTTGCACTATTTAAAATGCATTTGAAGAATGATAAATCTTCCCTACATGTCAGACAGTCGTTTTTTCTGCTTTATTTTAAAAGCTACTTTTCAGAGATCTGAGAGTAAACAGCAGGCAAAGGCTTCTTTAACTGCATCTTTTTTCACTTTTTACCCTCTCTCTAATAAAGGAGTGTTTATGGCTTCATATGCAGGACTGGAAAGAAAAGGATGTGAGGAAGAAAGATTAAAGGTATAAAACCCACAGGATACATTTAAAAGTGTTTTTATTCAATAAAGAATATAAAAATCAGTTCACCCTCCTTTTTTTTAAACCAAATTATTACAACTTTTTCTTTATTTTTTTCTTTATTTTTTTATTTTTTGTTGTTTTATAATGCTGTTACCTGGCATTGGCTTTTAAGTGAACCTAATGAAGATTTGGAAAAACCTAAGTACAGTGCTAGAATTTTCTACATTAATTGAACATAGCACATCAGATTACAAGTTTTAGAAACAATTTAACATTAACTAGAAGACAAGCCAACTTAATGCAGGCACAGAATCATAATGAATAGGTTCTAACTTCTTGGTTTCAAGTGGGATAGCTAACTGCTTCTGCTGTCAGATTTATGGTGCTGAGATGTTTGTTTTCATAAGCACTGTTTAGGAAGAGAACAAAAATTTTCAAGTACTGTAACTGTCACCATTCATCGACCTCACTAAGGCAGGAACAATTTACGTCAGCTCAGTTTCGGGGTTTTCTTTCTAACTTGCTTACTTGTGAAACTACAAAGTGCCATCTCTATATTGTTCTCAGTGAGGGACTGTATAATTTATATATCCTTGCACACAGTATTGAAAATGCTACACTAATTTAGTTGAAAGAAGACATAAAACACATCTAATATATTTTGTAATTATGGCAAGCGACTTTGCTCATTCTTTGTGTTCAGCCATCCTTCGTCTTCAGGGCAAGGAGAACAATGTTGCTCTATACTCCCTTCGCTATGTGCATCATGGAAGTCCTTGTGCTTCTTAATATTGCAGTTCAGCTCCAGATAGTGCTATCACCTTCCTTTTATTCACAGTCACAAGTGGGCTCTGTGAACATCACAGTGACTCTAACACTGACACTAAACCCACTGCTTACAGTGCCACCTGACTTTCTGACAGTGATTCCCATAAGAGGGAAATGTGCCCTAAATGATCTGAGCAGCATTTTCCTGCCATCTTTCCACCTTCTCTACATTTTTTTTAAAGCCTTTAATTCTATGTATGTACCCCTTTTTGAAAGCCATCTTGAGTCTATTCTTAAAATAGGCAGATTCCTAACAATTTTAGAGCACTAAAATCCTCATTCTTACACACTAAGTAATTTTTACAGAGGACGGTCAGAAAGGCAGAGCACTACCTGAGGACATTACCTAACTTCAATTCCTTCTCTCGTAAGTTTTCTGTGTGACCTCAGGACATTCTCTCAGGGTAAAATTTCCAAGAGGGATTTGGACATTAAGCTAGATCTATAAAGGGGCTTATGTGATTAAAATGGAACTTAGGGAGGTCTTTAAGTAGCTATGTCTGCAATCCTGCCAATTCCTGCTCAACTACAGCTTAACCTCAGAAGCACCTAAAGAACACACAAGGTTTTATATTTTCTTAAAATGCTTCAGAGGGAAAAGGTACTGCTTTGGACAGTCAAAAGATGTAAAGGAACACAAACTTCCTGAAGAGCATATATGGAAAACAAATGCCTAATTAAAGGCCTGATGATTTAGCTGCAGGAACTGGGCACCTGTTTACTTCTCATTCTGAGTTCATCAGTTTCAATTAACAAGGTTATGACATCCAGATATTCCCAGGCCTAACTCCTGGTCATCTCAGTAGGAGCCAACAGGACAGAAAATCCTGAGATCTGTTCTTTGAATACATAACCTGTTCTTGAAGGTGTGACTTCCATATTTTTGGCAATGTTACTTGTAGTATCTCTGGGACTCAATAACTCCTCAATGAAAGGGACTTTAAGGTGCTTCTCTGCTAACCAAGATTTTATGTTAGATAAGTACCACAAAAACACGAAGATCCTAATAGAAACACTAATAGAAGCCCATATCAGACCAATTCTGGTCTAATTATTTCTAGTTTGAATCTATTTGACATTAAAAATAATTTCAAAGATTTTTGGGGACCATTTTTCTTTGAGAACTGTTTCACAGTCCCTTAGACTGTTCTGCTTGGAACTTGTTCCTGTTGTTCCTCTCAAAAACAACATTTGTTAAAATAATCACATTAATTTTTAATCCCTGAAACCATTTCTTTCAGAGGCTTTTCAAGGTAACAGGGAATGCTTAATCCACTGCTTAGTCCTTCTGCAGCCATTCACATGCCAGATATGGTTTTCATTTGCTCCTCAGACTTTCTAGCCCTGGGTGACCAACACGAGAATGCTGTGAGATGATTCTGGAGCTGAGCTTCAGACAAGGCAGTTTGGGAAACTGTAAACAGTAGAATGCTGCTAGAATCAAGGAGAACATGGCTTTACCTGTCTGCACTGGTATATGCCTGGGGTACCTTCACCCTCTGAGGTGTCTTACTTTCACCTGAGGCTTTTTGCTGTCTTCACACCAATTTCTTTGCATGTTTCCTACAGAATTTCTGCTCAAAGAGCACTGAGGACAAAAAAAGCAGTGGCTTGATAATGCACAATATTTTGTACTGCAAGTAATTCAGACTAAATCATCGCTAAGCCCCTTGTCTTAAATATATTTGCCTATTTTTTGCTACCTTATGTACCTCCTGCCTCCTGTTAGCCACAGTCAGCTGGCTGCCTTGGCTCTGTCTGGGAGGCTTTTTGGTTTGCTGTGTGTCCTGAGTCAGTTGCTTGGTTTGCAGGGTTTTCCATATCTGAGCTCAGCTGTGTGGTTTGTTTAGTTGCTGGAGACTGGGGTTGGCCGTTGGAATTCCTGGGTCTTGTGTGTCTGAAGCAAACCAGTTTGGTTTTGCAAAAATATTCTGCAGTATGACAGCCTCTTGCATAGTAATCAGTGTTCAGGAGTGGTGACAGGCAGTATCCACAGGAATTGGGTAATCAATGGAAACTCAAGTAATTGGCATGTTAATGGTAGAAAAATTAACTCATTCTAGGAACATGAATAGCATGGATTCCTAAATGATTTTTTATTTTTTTTTTCAAAAAGGTTGTGATGCCAATATCAATAATTGCCTCTGAGAATATTAGCATAATGGCAATATTAGAGACGGCTGTGTCCCTCAGGGAAGAAAACAATGTGTCACATGGAAACATAATACCAAATCAGTTACAGCATAATAAAAACAACATAAACTTAAAGCCTAAAGGCTTATTTGTATGTTGTGATTACTACAAAACCTCTTAATGTAAAACTGCTAATCACTTAATCAAGTGTTTCAGTTTCAAGCCCTCTTGATGATAGCAAATTAAGACCTTCTGACACGGGAAGTTGTATGGGACAGGAGCCTATTTTTGGGAGTGGGCATGCGTACTGTGTTGCATTCACCACCAGACCTCTGTGCTTAGGGTATCTCAGTAATGTGAACAGTCATTAGGACTAGAGCACGTAGGCGCTCAAGATGAAGAAGGCCTTGTCTTCTAAGAGGTTCAAGCTAGGCTGCCATACCATTGTAAGGTATTTGCAATAATAGGATACACTGCAAGGTATGATATATATACCATATCATTTTTCACTGCCCAATCACAGCATTTTTTTCCTTTCTTTTTCCAAGTTACTTATAATAATGTATATATATTCTTAAAGTTCCCAAAATGGCCTAATTCTGAAATGGTGAGATTTCCCACACCTTGCCAGTAGGAAGGTATCAATAGAAAGAAGCAGATTCAGTTTTATGTTGCTTTCTGTGAGTCAGTACCAATTAAAAAGGCCTCTGCTAACTTCTGTTTCTAGCTTTCTGATGGAGAGGAAATGCTGGTTTATTCAGTTCTACTCCCTTTACAATAAGAGTCCACAGTTACACATAAATTAGTCTGTATAAATATGAACTTCACTTGAAAAAGTTGCTCCAAAAATGTTGGCATGCCGATATCTGACATTCATTCAACCAGTGAGGTGCAAAGACGTATAGTGCTGTTCTTCACAGAGGGAACAAAGGGACATGCTAAGTTACTACACCTCTTCTCTGTTGACATTGGATCCTTATTCTGGACAAAGTGATCCAAAGGAAGATAAATAAAAAAAAAGACTTTGATTTTTCAAAATAGTGACTTTGAATTGGCCGGAAAAGAAAAATAAAGAAAGCCAGTACCATGTTACCACATGCCAGGAGACAGCGGTAAGTTTTTGTTTTTATTGCACATTCTGGAAAACATCAGGGAAGGAAAAAAGAATCATAGAATCACATAATTATAATCCTCTATATTAGGAATTCAAATACATTTTTATATCACTTCTCTTAGGTCATATTTTAAACTCTTTCATACAATTTAGATAATAAACAATACTAAAAATTAAAGAGATAAATGAAAAAAGAAATGTAAAATACATCTGTATTTCAATGGAAGAAAAATACAGTAGTAAATCTGTCTTGGTTTCCGAGTTTATACCTTCAAAAGTGATCTTTGATGTTTCTGTAGGCTGCATTGAGCCACTGGACACATGGGAAGCTCTCCCCACATTTTTGATTGCAAGACTGAGACTTCATGTGGTAGGTCTTTGAACATTTATCACTTTACATAGAAAAGGCTCTGGTCTACTATTACTCACCACACTGTAACTAATGCAAGTCTAGCAGAACGGAAAATGGAAGAACAGCATCATTTTCATCTTTGTTTTCAAAACAGCAAGCCCATTAAATCGGCAGCTACTTTATATACTTACTTTCTGTTAGTTTACGTTGAAAGTTTCTTCTGGGTTTTTGAGGAAAACATAATTCTTTCTTCTGATGTAATTCTGGTTTCAGCTGACACAGAGTTGATTCCCTTCATAGTGCCTAATGTTATGCTTTGTTTTTGCTTTAGGAGAAAAACAGTGTTGCTAACACACCGATGATTTAGTTGCTGTGGAGCAGTGCTGCACAGAGCCAAAGACATTTAATTTCCCAGCTTCTATTGCTTTCTGGGTAGCAAGGGGGCTGGGGGGCACAAGAAGCTGGGGGTGGACAGAACCAGGACAGCTGACCTAAACTGGTCAAAGGGATATTCCATACCATATGACATCGTGTGAAAAAAACTATAAAATGGTGAGGAGTTGGCCAGGGGCAGGGGGCACTGCTGCTTCTTGAGGACTGGCTGGGCATTGACTGGGGAGTGATGTGCAATTGCGTTACATATCACTTGCTTTGTAAATACATTATATATATATATATGTATGTATAATAATTACAGTTATTTCTCTCTTCCTTGTCTGTCTTAGTAAATAGTTTTTATCTCAACCTACGAGTGCTACTTTTTTTTTCTGATTCTCTCCCCCTATCCCACTGGGAAGGAGGGAGTAAGCAAAAGGCTGTGTGGTGTTTAGCTGCTTGCTGTGTTAAACCACAACAGAAGTATATAAAGAGCTCTGTCTTTTAGTGATGCAACCCTGAATGACCTTCAGAGACCGCAATGGACTACATGTATGGGTTCTTGTGGCCATGCTGGAGACCATGTTGTCATTGCCTTCAAAATCTTGTGTGTGAAAGACTAGCTGGCCTCTGCTGTAATATCAGTCCAACATTTCATAATCATGAACACATTTGAAAGCTAGGCAACTTGTAAGCAGAAAAAATCAGTAGCAAAGGCTTCTTGAGGCCACAGAATGGTGGATACAGAAGTACATGGTTGTAAATGTCTCGTGAAATGAAACGATGACAGAAGGGCCAATGTATGCCTCAAACATGCATATCATGCCAGATCCTCATAACTGAACATGGCTGATAATAATTTTCTATTGACAATTCTACAGAATGATATCACTTACATATCAATGCAAATATTATTTTTATGCAGCAAGTGCAAGATACAAATGTTATTCTTACACAGCATGATGTACTACCAGGTAGAATGCTTGCAGGTTCTCACCAAGTGAACTCATATTTCAGAAGCCATATAAAATTTTCCAGTTTTGATGTTAGCATTACAACATCCCTATCCCCATAGCATGACTCAAGCCCAAGACTATGGACGAAGGAACGAACACTTAATTAAAAGATTCTCAGAGTGATTTTCAAAGACAAAGACAATGACAAGCAGATCTCTAACATCAATGCCAGCTTGGCATTTTGCCTTATATATAAACAAAAACAAAGTGTTCTTTAAATCTTGCTGATTAGTTACATCACACCTAACCCTGGAGGTCCAATCTCCAATGGAGTCACTGCTGTTAATATAGAGCTAATGAATAATAAGACCAATAACTAAGAACAGCTGAAGGCCCAGTCTGGAACCCATGGGCTTTAGGAAGAAACAGAACCAAAAATGTCCCAAAATTAAAAGCACTTTCAGAGTAAAACAGAAGTTTGAAATTGAATCCAAATCTAAAAAGATAAGTTGATAAACAAAGCATCCAAAACAAAACAAAACAAAAAAAAGATGCAGTAATAAGGAAAGATAACATCTTATTTCAGAATACATGTGCAGCAGTACAGTATGTCCACCTAAGGAAGCACATCATTCTCATTACTCAAAAGTAGTCATTATTTCAAATCCTAATGAAAATTACCCAGAGCACACAACTTAAGGGAAAAATAATAAAAAACAAACTCAAAGCATCAACAACAATAAAAAACACAGCATATACACATACACACACACACACACACAAAACCATCCCAGAACAACAACAAAAAAAGCATCACTGGAGAGGAGTTATCTTCTGTTGTCTCCAGCAGCATTTTGTAAAATTCAGATTAAAATTGTGAGCTCAACACAGTTTTATTGTAGTAAATGTAACAGGATGAGAGTCTTAGTATTTTTAACAAAAAAAATAAGAATTCTGTGGGACCTTTACTGACTGCATTAATGCAGTAGCACTTTGTGGTGGTGTGTTCTAAATGTAATCGTGTGCCATGGAAAAGGCCATCTCTTTTTGTAGTTTCAGATTTACTGCCCTTCAATTCTTCTGTTCTTGCATTTTTGAGGGCAGAAAATTCCAAACCTGTTTTATTCTTCAGAGCAATCCTTTTACAACATAACTACCATCAGCTTAGTGAACACCTTCTGTTTTTTCAGTTCACTCTCAGACTCTTCTCTACCTTCTAATAACTGTTGACCTCCTCTTTTATTTGGTTTCACTTGATCAGCGCTCTGAGATCTATGTGATAGAAATAAAATCTGTTATCTGCAGTCAGATCCCCACAAATGAAACTGTATCAGAAATGTCACAATTGTTCACTGCTACCATTCCAATTACATTATATGACCTGCTACATTATCTGCTTTCAGTCTTAGTAAGCTACCTTGCTGTTTGGTCTTTCTTTGTTTTCTCCCCAGTGGACTTCAATGTTTAGAATAGGATGCTGACACAGTCTAAGGAATCTAGGTGAGATGGAAAGAGGTAAAAGGAACAACTACCCTTTTGCAGCAATTTTCTGCTTTTCCCTTACTCTCAGAAAGTGCTATTCACCAGCCTGTAGGGAGAGAGAGTAGGTAGCCAGGCCACTATTTAAAATACATCCTTCCCCATCAGTGTTTTGGTTTCTTTTTCCCCCTGCATTTTGAAGGGATTTCCTCACCATTCCTTCCATGTATGTGCCCTCTTCCTCCTTGTCATCCTAGCTTTAGAAGGAATCTCTACAGATGCCAAGTTTCTGCTAACCATAACTGAAAACCAACAAAAGAAATTCAGATGTAAGTGAAAGAAAATTCAGGTGTAATATTACAAATATTCTCCAAATATCAGAATTTCTTACTGGTTTCAAGAAAAATGTTGAAATCTGTGTCACTTTGATCAAGTCCAGCTGGACTGAAAAAACAGCGAGGCTTACACTGAATTGAATGATCTGTCTACAGGATGAAAATGGCTTTAATACTCTTTGCTATCTGTTTGTAGTCAAGCAGACATGATCCTACATGTGAGTACAGACCCATGTACACGAAGCAAATTCAGATCCCATAGTTACCCAGCCAGATAGATATGTGAGTTGCTCCCTGAGTCTGTTATGACTATGGAGGCCCATGAGTGAAGAAGGAGAGTGATGACACCACTGGGACTGCATTCCCACAGCCAGTGGGTGATGGCTATCAATGACAGAATATGTAGTGTGGGTGAATAATCCACTTTACTAAATGTTGTAGATGGTATAGAGGGATCAATGGCTTATTTCTTTTCAGTCTTTTGAGCTCCAGCAAATAATTCTGTTGAGTTCAGAAGTATCCTCACTCACACAAATTGAGGCCACTAGATCTGCTCTTGGAGAGTGTGAATAGTTTTCCTTAACAAAATCTTAGCCTGCTTATCATTAGTAGTATTCTGAATTATAAGCCATTGCTTATACTGTTTTACCCTTTGGCAGAAATTGTCTGCTTTCACCTTAAGGAAAATACACATCACAAAACTGTCCCAACAAGTAAACATGTTTGTGACTTGAATCTACTTTTGCTTTCTAAAGGCTAGTTTGAGAGAGTCACAAAACCTCAGACTCCTCCCGGTCTGTTCACTGCAATTGTTGTTTGTAGTTGTGGCTGTTTTCCCTCAGACACTCATTCTCCTTTTCCTGCTCTGTGGCCTGTTCTGCACAGTTCACTCACTCAGGCCACGGAAATAGCTTCCCTTGGAAAATAACACTGGAGATCTGCAGCTTAAAAATATCACAGCATTACAGAAACGATGGCAGAAAAACTTTCAGGAGAAAAAGATGAGTTTTCAGAATTCTTCATCTTCAAAAGAGGTCCTTTACAAATTGGATACATTGAAAACAGACTGAATTTCTCAGAACTAAATATACTTCATCATAATGAATGAGTACCTTCTGTGTTTATTTGCTTTGCATTAATGAGTACTAGAATTTACAGTTAATGGCAAAGACTTCCGGTCAAAATTAGAGCAGTGCATTGGTTTACTTCCCAAGGAGTCATGAATATTATGCAATTTATAATTAATTAATTTATAATTAACCATTCAAATCTTCCTGTTCAGCTTTTGGTTCATTCTTGGTTAAATGTATTCTTTAACAAGAGCAGCCTTTGCCCATTTCTCACCATGCATCTATTCACCATTGTTTCCCTCACCTTCCAGTGAATCCAGCAGAACTGTTGCAACCTGAACTGGGAAGTTCCCCCAGGTACCAGAAGAAAGCAACCACATATATTTGACCCGAGAACTGTAAGAATAAATACACTGCAACACACCTAAACTTCATTCCCCACTAAAGATCCATGGATTTTTTCTTGACTTACTCAGCCATAGGACTGCGCAAACCTAAAGGTAGGATCTGAGTTCCTCATTAATTCTAACTTCCAAATTCCAGAGCAGCACCATTCCCACCACAAAACTGTGCTATAGGGTACTGCTCATCATGAAGAACAGCACAGAGGTTTTTCCAGAGAAAATCATAAGGAAGCAGTGTACCTTTACAGTGCAATGCTAAACCACAAGGTTGAAATAAGATCTGTACTCTATTAGATTTTTTTGTTCAGCCTGGAATTGCAACTTCAGCATCAGAAGTTGTATTCGAATAAATACAAATTTTTACTTCACCCAGTAGTGTAGGATTTATATTTTTGTATTACATATTACATTTAATGTCTCAAATAAATAAACAGCAACAACAACAACAACAAAAAAAAAAACAAAATACACCCACAATTAAACACAATCAAGAAAAAAAAAAGGATTATACAAATAATTTATTCATTATTAAATCCCAGATAAAATAGGATGCTTTTTTCTTATATTTTCAACTATAAGTTCTTATTTTCAGTTGTTGACATATTAATCCATCATTCTTGGCAAACATCTTCCATGCTAAATGGCTGGTTTATGGTGACATTTTAATGAAGGTTTTAGCAAATGTGATCCAGACAATTGGGAGAAAATGACAAAAAGAATGTGGGTGTTTCATGGTTATTTTTGAATGCTAGAAAAGTTTTCAGAATGTTAGCTGTTGTGCCACCATACTTTGGAGCAGATGGATGATAACTGATAGACATCTTAATTCCTGTATTAGGAATGTACTTTTTCTTTTTTTACCTTATACCGCTAAAATAACACAGACTAGATGAAAACTTGGGAAAATTTGAAATCTGTAAATTCTTAGTAATGGTTTGCTCAAGGTTGGTACCTAAATTCTTCAAATATTAGCACTAAATGAAGCCAGCAGCTGAGGGCTGTAGGCACTCTGCATTTCCATGAAATGGAAACTCTCTGCTACTGTTGGCTAACACAGCACTTAAAATCCAAACTAAAATCTTCTGCTTCCAGTACACAAAAGAGGACAAAATGGCCCCATCTGAGCACAAGAGAAACAAGTCTGTGTTGGGAAACAGTAACAAAAGTTGAGCTAAAAAAGCAGAGACTGAGGAATAGGAGTCACTGAAAAAGTGTAAAGGGAGTTCTCGAAAGACTTCAATTCCTGGGCTAAGAAGTAAACCGGAACAATTGAAGAGGGATGAAGATGCAGATATTAGGATTAGAAATCAGTCAGAGCAAGGAAGGGTGTTTGCTGGCTGAGGGAATGAAACACACACTAAAGAGAAAAAGGCAATCAATAAGAGAATGGGTTTTATGAGTGGCAGAGGACAGAGGGCATCTGGGGAAATAACAAGACTTGATAAGAAAGATGACTGGATGATAGGAGGCTAAAACAAGACAGTATCAGGAGGTAGTAGGTGAAAGGCCAGTATGGACCTGTATATTACTGGGGCTAAAAAACCCAAATATCTAAAGATACAAGCACAAGGACCCTTCAAGAACTGTAACATTTTAATGTGTCCAAGGATCTCAAATCGTTCTCTGTACAACAAAATGTGACAGAAATAACGACAGTTGGGAGCCACCAAGCAGCTGAGCAGCAGCACCATTTCCTTCTGTGGGAATTTCTGAACATTTCATTGGCTGTTACACACCCCGCTGCAAACTAGTCTGAGAATCTGGTCAGTGTCCTGAGTCCCTCATGGATCAAGTCCTCTGGGGCAAAGGAATGACAATTTCTGGCCTTAAAACCTTGTCTGAGATATGAATGAAGTTCCTCAGCTCTCACAGGAATGAGTCAGGCGAGGACATAAGCACTGACATTGCTCAGTACTTCTGTAGAACTGTACAGGGATGATTCTATAGTGCTCCTCATATAGCTTTGAGATCACATTACCAACTGCTTCACCATCTTTTCACGGATCTGACTCAGAGAATTTGGGATGTCTCCTTTAGATAGCAATAGAAAGGTTAGAAAATAGACCTGATGAGGCATTTCAGATGGTTTAGGAGAAGCTGGATGCAAGTTAGTTGTATAAGGAGATCCAGAGATGCTGAGCTGTGCAAAACTGGCAAGAGAGCCTGGTGTTGCCTTCTGATACCTAGCAAGCAGATGACAAGTAATGATTAACAGACTCCAAACATCAACTTTAGACCATGTAGCTGTAGTCTGAATAAATGGCTCAAGTTAATGATTTACATGAGCATTTTGAATTCAGTGACTCTGAGGTAAGAAGACTACAGATGACCTATCTGAAGAGAAACTGAAAACTCATCTGTTGTGATACTTGATCTAAGTACCAGAAATTCCTCCCTGAAATAGAGTGGCATGTTAAATGCTCAGGCCCAGTTTGTTTCTACATAATCACTCATGGAATATATTCTCTCTGCTTCAGAGAATTCTCTGACTTGAACTAATAAGGCTCTTAAAAGTTCTTATTCATTAAACTTTCAAAATTCACCTTTAATACCTTATGCAGTTAAACTTAAAATGTGCCAGTGCAAAATTAGATAGGCAATCCCACAAAAAACAATCTGAACTCATCCCCTTGGCTCTTGTTCAAAACCCCTGAGCAATGTGCTGTGCAGCATGTGCTGCAGGTCAGCAGACTCAGATCTTTCACAATAAATTGGAGAGCACACTCTGGTACTGAGCGCTATTTCTGCCCATGTCCAACTTAGGTAGGGTATAGCTTCTACTTGATATCAAGTACAACAAAAGAACAGGGAGAAAGCTGTTGCTTTGCTTAGCTTTTAATGGTAAATAAACCAAGACCAGAATTTCCACTGTATGCCCAGGATAGGTAGGGGAACGATAAAATGGGAGATAAGTGTTGCATACAAGTGTCATTTTGTAACTTCTAAAGCCAGGGAAGTCTGGCAGATGTGATTCATTCACTGTAAGAGTCCCATCTGCAAAGTGCTATTTCATAGGAATATCTGAACAATACAGCAATACTACCAAGCTCCTTCAGGAGTTTTGTAAAGATGCAGCTCCTGCCAGAAGCCATACTACTCAGTAGACACCAAATGTTCTTCAGGTTCAGCTTCAATGGGAACCTCGCCAAGTGCAGTCTCAAAGTTGCAAATAGAGATGAGTTGTGCATGACCAAAGGAAAAAGCGCTCACTTATGGAAGAACAACCAACCCGTAGCTCTTTGGTGCAGGTTATTGTCTTAGCATCTGAGTTGCATCTGGGAAGTTAAGAAAAATATTGCTTTCAACTCTCAGTAACAAAAGTTGCACATATTCCCTCAATCAATATACTCCACCTTTTTGCATTAACTGGATTAACCCAGTAATGAGGTTCATGGTGACTTTACATATTCTGTGCCAACAGAGCAACATGTCAAGAAGCAAGTACACAGCACTCGAGTGCATGCTATGACTACATCACCAATACTCATACAAAAGGCTAAGTTAATGGATTCCCTCCCCAGGCCATGAAAAGCTCACTTTGAGTCACTCTGTATTAATACAAACAAGCAAAGTAGGACACAAGAAAGTTGTTTTCTTCACTACAGCAGAGATGAATGGTTTCTTTACTTTTGCAGGTTCCCCTCTCTCTCCCTGTTACTGATTAGCCCTGTTATAGTAGAAGTAGTGGAGGAGAAAAGAGCTATCCATCCATAAATTCTAATGCTAGATTCATCATATTCTCAAATAGGACATTTTCTATTGATTTCAGTAATCATAGAAATGAATTTTCTCTACTGTTTAAATCTTGTTACCAGCAGAAGTAGCAGGCTAGACACAAACAACATCTGTTGCAGTTCAACTTTCAGGATCGCAGCTGAAAGTCCCAAACATCTCCTTTTGATATGTAGAGTGTGAACGTCCATCTGGGAAAGCTCTGAGACACTGAGCACAAGAGCTGCATGACACATTTTTACTGAGTTGCCACTTCACCATACAATTCATCCTGAAATACCATGCCTGCTTCTGAGGCAGATAGACCCAATTGGTTTCTTCCCACCTCTCCAAGGCCTATTCCAACCACACTGAAAACAACAACAAAGCTATAAAAAGAAACAATCCATCAGGAAAGCAGAGCAACCAAGACAATCTGATTTCCTGTGGATTCTTCTGGAGTTTAACGAGATTGGTATCTGAACTGACGTATTCCCCTGTGGTTATACTTTTGTAGTCTCTTCTTGGATATGGATAGGTTCTATTAAGAGGTGAACTTACAATGCAGTTTATTCTTCAGTGGAAGAAATAAGATGTTTTTATTCTTTATCGGGCTGCTGCTTTTTAAAAAATCTAGAGGAATTTAATACCTCTGAGACTGCCACTTTTCTCTCTGGTTGAAACTGGCTGAAAGCTGACTTCTGACCAGATATATACAAGAAAAAAGTGATCAAATTAACTGCTTTTCTTTGGTAATCAAATGAAAACAAGCGCTCAAAATAATTAGAAGTTATCATCATCCTTTGATAAACATACTTACTATCAACATTTCCAGTCTCTAAGTAATTAAGAACCTTTTGAACTTTCTTTATTCAGCCTGTTTTAACTAAATAAATACCAAAAGCAAGGATACACTGATAACGGACAGCTGTAAATACCTAGGTAGGTGACTTTATGTAAAGCACTGAAATTCACAGAAAAGCTATCTCTGGCTTTTATGGACTTTGAGCTAGAAACCCTTTCCTGAGGAGAGGCTCCATGGGTACTCTTGGAAATGTGTACCAATAATTAATAAATGTTGCATATCCATGGAAAGTAATCTTTTGGCTGGAAAGTGAAAGTACAGTTTCAGCTTCAAGATGACCAAATGTTAATATTTTTATTTTGTTAAAGCTAAGAGAAACTCAGTGCTTTGTACAAAACTTTGCAGGGGTTCTACAGATTTCTGCACATTCTTGGTTAACTAAAATGCAGCTGTTCTCTTGCATGAAATTGGCAGTGTGTGCAGATATCTATCTATATATATATCATAGATATACATATGTTCTGTAAAATGAATCAGTCTCTTCCATGCGTAAAGTCTGATTAAAAGTGGTGGTGCTATTCAAATAGGATAAAATTTTTGGCGAAGCAATTTATTAATAGATATTTGACCCATCTTTTATGCATAATATATCAGTACCTGAAATCTAGATATTTTGGTGCGTATGGAAACTTTAAAATAGCAAATTAACACATTGTGTTGAAAATCTGATCTATTTTCGCTCTGTTTTGCAGTGATAGACAGATTTATTATCATTTTCTTCTCTTTATAAATGTTTCAGAATCAAGAAAATCTAATCTCTGATTTTTATTTTAACTTGGTTTTACAACTTTAATTATTAAAATTACGAGAAAAAGAAGCTGATTTTGGCAAACCTCAATCTGTGAATCTCGGCCACAGAGCATGCACTGTGGCTGGCACAGATTTGGATTTGGTGTAAGATTAAATAATTCTGATAGTATTGTTAGAAGGTGGCATTTGCACTTATGCAAATTTTTTACTGGTTCAGAATAACAATGATTTAATGAAGCAGCACAGTTCAGCAGTTGACATGCTGTTACTGTGTTTTAATCTATTTCTTTTAAATTCCCCTTATAGAGGGGAAAAAAAAAACCAACAAAAAATAAACCAAGCAAACAAACAAAAAACCATCACCAGGAAAGATATCGACAGCTCCTATATCTATAATATAATTTTCATTCAGTACTTAGCTTTAAAAAATGGGACAGTATTAGTACACAGTATGATAAATATTCTAGGCATATCCAAGTTGTGCGAGGTGATAAAATATTCTGAGCATGTCCTAAAATGATTCTCTCATCAGAGATGGCTTGTTACCTCCACCATCAGCAGATACTGATAATTAATCAACTGAAATGAATCTTTACAGAATAAACAAATCTGTTATACATGAAGGATGATTATGTTCTTTTGGCTGTGAAGATTTTTCATAACTTATTCATGCCAATGGTGTGCCTGAGTTATGAAGTATTTCTCACTTATGAAATAAATATAGCACCCTTTGTTTGTCATATATCTCCTATATTTTCTGGGCTTTACCAACGTAAATCAGCACAAATCTATCAGCCATGCTGATTTACACCAACAGAAGAATTAACCCTCTGTTAGTAATCAGGATCGACAGCTCTATCTCTTCAGCTACTTAAGATGCATTTCTAAAACACAGCTTTGGTAAAGCATTTTCAAATGTTCAATTGTAACAGTAATGCATGTGTAAATGCTATCATCAGCCATAAGCCAGAATCACAGCCATAGCTCTCCAGCTTTGTGAATTCCACCTAGATGCAATGCGCTCAGTGGGGGACAGTGTCACAGTCTGAGATGGGAAAGCCATGAAAATACACTGCCATTGGTATGGATTTTTAAATGAATCTGTACTTTCATGTGCTGCCTTATGCTTGCTTTTCCTAGAACTATTTAAATGGTCGGTTTGGATTTTCACCAGCAGAAAAACTGATAGATAATGAATGTTAAACACATGCCTGAAAGTATTTAAAAATCTTATGTTCTAAGGGACAGGAAACAATATCATGTTTGGTGACCTGCGCAGCAATCACAGCTAAAAAGCACGGTTTAAATTACAAATATGCATGATATGTTAAAAAACGACAAAAAAGAAACATTGACAACCAACAGACAGGTTTATAAAATAACCTGGAGAACAGCAATATATTTGAGGAAATCATGCCCTGCTGAGAATATTCCACAAATAGAGAAAGAGGGATTGTGAATGATTCACTCAGACTGAGTCATACTGGATTTTATTAGAAAAATCCTCAGAGTTAGGCCTACTGTGTGAACACAAGATCTTGACTAAGGTACACCAGTCTGATGTGCTAACCCACAGCAGCCAGGTAGCCTCTATTAGAAACAAGACAAACAAACACACAAAGAAACCAAAACCAAGGGGAAAAAAATCAAACCCTTAACCTAAGGAAAGGAATACAGCTTCACGTCTTTCCTTGAGGCCTCACTGAAGGAGAGGAATCAGTAAAGAGTTTTAAGAACTTTTTAAGCAAAATCTGATTAGGGAAAAGCTTGAATCAATTGCAGTTGTTCAATTTGAATGTTTAAGTCTTTGCCACTGGGCCATTTATTTGCGCAAGAACTTCTTTACGGTGAGGGTGACGGAGCACTGGCACAGGCTGCCCAGGGGGGTTGTGGAATCTCCTTCTCTGGAGATACTCAAGACCTGCCTGGACACCTACCTGTGCGACCTGGTGTAGGGAACCTGCTTTGGCAGGGGGGTTGGACTCGATGATCTCTTGAGGTCCCTTCCAACTCCTATGACTCTATGATTCTATGATTCTAAGCAATCTTTAGGATTTATTTCCATGAAGACATACTTGGTGCAAGTTTTGTAGTAAGCTAACAAACAGCATGCTCCTAGAGCTACTGCATGCATAATATAACATAGAAGAAGCCATCCAGAAGGAAACTACTCTGTGGTGGGGCAGGCAGAACATATCCTGAGGAAAACAGCTCAGTGATGATGATACTAGCATAGGTCTCGAGGGTCTCGGGTGAGTCTTTGCTTTACCTTGGTCTTAGTCACTGAGCTAATTGGTGCACTCAGGCTTTTCCAGATCGACTCTTTCCAGATCCAGTCATTTCCAGAACTTTTCAGACATATTCAGATTTTTCCAGACCCAAGAAGAGATTTCCTTGCCTTTCAGCTATGTGTTTCAACACCTACAGCTTAAGCATTGAGCTGACAATGCAAAACCCAGAACACTGTAAGAGACATCATAGAAAGAATAATGAATGTCAGACTAAGATTCAAACCAGCTAGTGCTCTGCCTTATAATCAATAGCTAATAGTCAATAACAAAATGCTGATCCTATGGCATATGCTTAGATCAGTCCTTTATCAAAACTAAAAACCTTAAGGGTGCCAGGCTGCCAGTCTCTGCAGTGCTATTTTTAATAAGCTCAGTAAAATCCTGTGTCTATCAAAACACAGTTGCCCTGCTACATAATAACCTAACAGTTGAAACACCACATAGTGAATCCACTTTCACAGTCTTCTAAACATGAACACACACTGATTTTTCACCTCGTGGTCAGCTTCCAGATACTAGATTGTGAATTATTTTGGAAACAAGCTACAGCTCTCCTGCAGAACTTATCTGTGTAGGTATAAAGGAACTTAGGGTACCCTATATCAGAAGAAGGCATGAGAAGGGGTGTGACTGTAGGTAGTTCCTCATTGAAGAGAAGAGCCCTGGTGTGTGTGATCGTGCAACTGTTGCAATTAAATACAGAAAAAGCCATTTGATCAGAAGATACAAACTCCTAACTTATTCAGGAAATGCTTATATCTTTTGTGATGAAAACTGACTCACATTTCTACCCTCATCACATCATCTCATACAAAAGAATCATGCTTCTCCCCGGTTCAGCTCATCTTGGATTCTTGTCTATACAATGACAGCTTCACTAAAAAGGATGAAAAATATCCCTCCTCTGTTCCCCAGAGCAGTTTATGGCTTTGTGGTTAAAACATACTGAAAGGAATAAGAAACATGGATCTGAACCTAACCTCAGTCAGTGGTGGACTTTGAAAACAAGCTGCTTACGTAGCCAAACATAATGCTGTAATCTACCACAGACATATCACATGCCATTTTAAAAGTGAACAGTCTCCACCTTTCATGGGAAGATAAGGAGTTTGGGACTATACATGTTCTTGTGGACAGGCACCTGCTGGGCTGACAACTTCATGTTGATTATTGCACTCTGGTTTTCATATAAGCTAGGCAATGACCTCCCAGCCTTGTCAGGGCCAAGACTCTGCTTAAGGCTTGCTCAGGACTTCAGGCACTTGAGGCTCTCAAAGGCTGGGAAATTAAGTGCTAGAAGAGCTTACATGCTGCCACATATAAGGAACAGCTGAAAGAGGTTTTCCAGAGTCACTGTTCTTTATTTATGTCTCTGAATATTACCACCAGTCTACTTAAAACATATGAAGGTTGATAGGTAGTGTTTTTCTTCTTTGATAAGGCTCAAGACCGTGTGGCAATATAATGTGAGAACTGTAGGAATTTTCTTAGCTGTCTCAATTTGGGAAATAGAAAACAACCAACCAAACAACACATTGAAGCTTGTTTTCACAAAAATAAAGCTCAATAGGACAGCCTTTCAGCCTCGCATCTAAATATCCTGGCTTACTGTGTATTTGCAGAATGTTGTATTTGTATTCTAAGACAATTGTTATGCTATTTTCTCTCTGTAATTTTTCTCTCTGTAGTGGTATTATTAAAATAATCTGAGATTGGTTTTGTTGTTTATAAATGGACTGCTATTATCGATTCATTTGTGACAAGGTGACAGTATTTATTTATCCAGTTGTTAGCACATAGACAATACATAATCTAGTTGTTTGCGTGTGTGTGTGTGTGTGTGTGTGTTTATTTGAAAAGGTGTGGTGGGAGGAAGGCTCTAAGTCTGCTTTGTCCTAACTGCTGTTTTCTAGGTCAGGCAGAAGTAGCACAAAGGGAAAGGCAAAGCTTTCCTGCATACAGCCAAGCACCAGCAGCAAGCACAAGTACGGAGGATGGGCAGAAAAGGGACAGAATCTAGCAAGTGGGGTGGTTTCACAGCAAGCAGAAACTGTAAGAGTGGGGAAATGAAGGAGGTAGGTACACTGCCAGGCCTCACCAGTGAGGGAAGAAACTTCTGAGGCACACAAAGGAGACTGTACAATCTGCTAGAAACCAAACAGTCATTAATTTACCATAAGCAAACACAAAATAAAAGATCCATCCTCCAAAGATATATAGTGGGCAAAGGCAGATGAGTTTATGAATCGTGTTCATAAGGAATCTCTACCATCTCACTCTAGGACAATTAAAGACAAGAAACAGTTAATAGTTATGGTTTTTATTGTAATCAATCTAGTTTTGAGACTCAGTATCACCTTTAGCCTTCTTAGCATCCTTACAAAACTCACTTTAGGGAAGGTGCTGGTAGGTCTGCCTCAAAGCTATGACTAACATAACCCCATTTCAAAGCAAAACCTTGCCTGACTGCTACTTGCAACAATTCTGTAATCGCTTCCAAGCAGCCTTTAGCTACCCACATTGACTAGCTCCTTGTTGGCATTGCCAGCCTCAAGTTCCCCTAGAAACCAGAGGCCACGAAACCACCAGCATGGACACCGGTAGTGCCAGTGATTGCCATGGGCCTGTATGCCAAGTGATATGGTGCCAAACATGCCCAGACAGTCTGCAAACTGTGAGGCCGAGTGGGCCGTGCCTGCGGTCGTTCTGGACACAGCCGCTGGCTCCAGCAGGGGTGCTTGCGTGTCACGTTCAGTCAGTCAGGCAGGCACCAGAAGCGTATCAAAACGGTGTTAATTCTACTCCTCTCTGACGAAAGTCTTGAGTTGCAACAGAATTAAGCATCCTGCAAACAGCAGTCTGACTCTCGGGCAAGAAAACAGCTCGGGGCACGAGAGTGGGCTTTGCTGAGAGGCGACGCTAACATGGTTGGCACAGCACTGTGAGGCTGGAGGGCATCTTGCAGCTGCTGCTCCTGGCATCCTTCCTCACCGCGCGGCCGAAACTTCACTTCCCGCGATTAACAGCACGAGCGGTTAGCCGGGCCGCTCTCCAGCAGCCGCGCTCCTCGCTACTGCCCCTCGGCAGCTGTGGGGCGACAGCTCTGAGGGCATCGACCGCGGATTAAAGCGGTCCCCAAGCTCCCGAGGCCTCTCCCGCCGCATCGCCCCCGAGGCAGCGCCGTGCCGGGCGATCAGATCACGCGGGCCGGGCCGCGCCGGGCCGGGCGGTGCAGCCAATGGGCTGGAGAGCGGTGACGGCCGGCGCTGGCGGGCTGGTGCGCAGGCGGAGAAGCTGCCTGCCGCGGTCGGAAGGGAAGGGAGGGGAGGGAAGGGGGTGGCTGCGCCGGGCACAGCATGGCTGCCAAGGTAAGTCCCCGCTGGCGGGCGGGCAGCGGGCCCGCGGCGTGCGGCCGTTGGCGGCGGGGAAGGGGCTGCGGCGGTAGGCGGGCGGCCGTGACCTCGGGCCCGTCCTTGGCGGAACTTAAGGGCAGGCGGCGGCTCCTCCGCGGCGGCCCCGGGGAAGGGGAGCCGGCCTCCCGCACGCGGGACTTCCCGAGCTGCGGGGCGCGGGCCCGCTCTCTGCGTGGAGCCGAGCGCTGCCGGGCCCGGCCCGTGTCCGCAGGGAGCGGCGGCGGGCAGCGCTGCGCGGCACCAGGTGTGCGCGGGGTCGGCCGCGTGTGCCTTCGGGCCCGGCCACGGCAGCGGGCCTGCCCGGCGGCCTTCTCTTCCCTTCTCTCCCTGTAGCTGTTGAGGAATCCTGCTGTTTTCACTTTTGCTTATAAATTCCGTCCGGCTTCACCTCTCTCTGCTCTTTTCCGTCAGATGGGGGCTGCTCTGCTGTGCTTTTGTGCTGCCTCGGTGTTGTAAATGAATGTAAATCGTTTTTATCAATAACACGCTTCCACCTCGCATCCCCCAACATTAGCCTCTACCAAATGAAGGCCATATTAAAAGTGGGTATTCCATTCCTAATGACTGATGAATTTATGTGGAAAAAAAAAGAAGCAAAACTTCCAATAACAAAGCCAAGCAAGCACTTATACACGGTCAGGCACACTGGCTGGAGTTCCATGCTCCTCTGTGCCAGTAAGGCTGTGATGGAGCTGCTCCTGTCAGCATCTGCCTCACTAGGAACTGAAGTATGTACTGAGTAGTACATGGTTCCTCTTTATTTGCTATAGTATATTAAACAGTCGTCCCTCAACCTTGGGATTAATGAACCTTAGCTGCCTCAACTTTATTTATTTATTTTTATTGCCCACTGGCCCATACAGGCAGTGTATTAAATACTTCTGAATCTCAGACTTGAGTCTTCAGTTCACTGAATTTAGGAACCATAAGAAGCAGTCTGCAGTCCATTTGAATCCATGCTACTCAAATATGCATTAAAAATATTGAATAAGTAGCTAGAGTTTGTCTAATCAGATATACAGATGTGCTCCATGCCATGCGTGTGCACTGTGGTCTTTTAGCTTTGTTACCTAAATCTTTACTCAAATACGTGGGAAGGACTCAATGCTTAGAGAGAAACTGGGCTCTATACAACATGTTTCAGATTACACCAAGCTTGGCAAAGAGATGCCTAATAAAAAGAATACATCTTTGTTACAAGTGTCATAAGCATCCTTGGTGCATTTCAAGTCTGAGGTGCAGCACTTTGGACTGCAGGGTTTACTGCCCTCAGGTAACTTCAGGGGGAAGCTGTGTACAGACTTGAATGACTTAGGTTAAAAAAAAAAAAAGCAACAAAACCAAACAGCAGCAGAACTGGGAGCAGCTTGACTGGATTAATTATTAAGTTACCTTGTGAGACTTGAAGGGTTTTTATCTTTTTGAGGTGAAATAGTTACTGTTAAACTCAGATGACTTTCTGCTTTTATTGTAGTCAGCAACAACATGTAAGTAGCGTTTTGTGCTCTAACGGTAATGTCTGAACTCAGCTTCTGCAAGCACACACATGAATAACTTTGCCACATAAAGAGCTTCTGGGCCTTAAGTTATTCACATGTGCTTGCAGGCATGGGCCTTGATTTGTGTTCTAACTTCCTCACTGATGCATCTCAGTAATGTTTGCCTTTTTCACCTCAGCCAAACAATGGACTGGTGAGTTGAATGATTTTTCTAAAATTCCTTCAGTACCTTTTCCTTGCCAGTATCCTGCATGACCGCTTCCTTTAATTTTTTTAATTATACCATTTTAGGCATATGAGTCTTTGGAATTGAATGTAATTGTTCTTCACTTACAAGATTTCCAATGGTGACACATTAAGCTGACTCTAGGAATTCAGTCTATCAAAAGGAAAACCCAAATGGAATGCTGTTAAGGTTGCATAGTTAAGCACTCAGGGATCAAGAAATGGGCAGAGCTTTTATGCATGAAGACTTTTATGTTGATTACAGGACCGTAGAATTTTCATCACTGTTTGTTACTCAGCATCATACAACTTGTACAGCGTTTATACAGAGTATGACTTTTTACCTCTGTTACACACTAATGTGAGTTTGGAATCTTCAGAAGTGTTTCCTGAAAGCGTTTTGAGAAAACTGTGCTGCTAATTATATTTGCACAAGCGTCCAGTAAAATTGTAGACGACATGTTTCAGTAGAATTTTAACCTACTGATACCTTAATTATCTTCATGATTGCTGGCTTCATTCTCTGAATTGCAGAATGCACAGGCTTTGTGGAAAGACTATGGTAATGCACACATAGAGCTGTAATGAGCTCGTACACTGTCTCATGCTTTTTTTCTTCATTTTTGAGTGTTTAACAATGCAAGCACAATGCTTTGTCTGCCCTTTAGTCACATACCTCTAAAGAGACGAGTTACACATCTAGCTAATGCCACCTGCAATTCACCCAGTGTATGTTTTACAGCTAAATTGGCTGTGCCTGTTGAGTGAACGTAAGCTACTCTTGCTCCACAAACCAGTGAACGGTTCTGGCTATAGTGATTGTATCATGCATGTGCAAAGTGTGACTCGATACCTTTTTAATGTCTTACTGCTTGATAAAATATAGTTATTTTCAGTGGGAAGTTCTAAGATGCTTCTCAATGAAACCTGTTCACGTACCTGATTTCACCTTTGTCACTTTGCTCCTTTATCTGTTCAGCTTAAGGCTGGAAACTGACGTTTATAATAGAAAGTACATGTAATTTTTTCACTTTATGCTTCATAGCCACTAAGCTACCTTCAGAAGAGTTAAAACTGAATTAAAGCAAATTCCAAACTTGAATGATTTCAGTAGACACATTAAGGCGTAGAATCTTGTTTAAAAACCTAGGGCTTTGCATGAAGCGTTGTACATCATTGAACTTCATCTCTACTGTGGATAGCATGTGAATAAATTTTGACAGCTGTATTAAGCTGCACAGTACTAATATAGGATAAGATCTTTAAATACTGTGGTCTACCTGTCTTTTTCTAATGTGATTATTGTGCATGTGTGAACTTGTATCCATTGGGTTACCTTTATTATCCAGAATGCATAAGTTGCTTGCTTAGAAATGAATGTGGTATCAACAAAGTGTAACATAAATGTCATATGCTAAAAAAAAGTGTAATAAAACAACTGTTCAGGTAAAGCCACGAACCTTATTTCAGTATGGGGTGAGACTGTTTGCATGCTCAAAATTAAGTGCATGCGTCAATCTTTTGAAGAACCAGAGCCCAACTGTCAAAGTGTATTATGAGTAGGTTGCTGCCCTTAACCTAGATGGCAATATTTGGGATGTTTCTAATGCCAGGGAAATAACTTTGTTACACAGTTCTGGTATGCTTAACAACTTTTTATTCTCTTTTTGCTTTTTTAACTGTTTACTTTGGAAACTGTATCAGTAGAGTTACTTGTTTCTGTTACTGTCATATTTACTGTTGAAGAAGGCCGTTAGTGCCAATCACAGACTCCCTGTGTGCCTTGGTGTTAGTGTAGTCAGGCATTTAGCAGCGAAGGCCCCAGGCCCTCAAGATGCACTGCCTTGCCTGAGTTCACTGGAGTACTGGCCCAGACACCATTAGGCCTTTTTGTATGCACAGGTGACCCAGTGCCTGCACTGGGCCGTGTGAATTGATGGGGTCTGGGTCTGCAGAGGTTGAAATACGAACACCATGACAGTAAGATTAAAGAAGAACATGGTTTCAGACAATGCCAGAATTATTAGATTCTGATGCAACCATGCCACAAGGGTTATTTTGCTATCATGAATAACCAACATGTTCCTTTTCTGTGTCATCCACCTGCATCACACTTCCTTCATTCAGCTCCTTCTCCCATGCTTCTTCCCCCTTGCTAGCAATTCACTGGGTTGTGTCTGGATACAGACTGAATTAGCTCTTCTTGCCTTAGATAATGCCATTCTTCCCTTCCTCCTGCAAAGTGATAGAGCAGAATTGCATTGCACTGCATTGCATTGTATTGCATGTGGATTTGACAGGCACTCAAAAGTGAACAGATGAGGGATCCTAGCATCACGATGGGCTTCTGTGACCCCAAAGGGAGTGTGGTCCCTTATGGATAGGCTCCAGACACCCAACAACACCAGCAACATTGTGGGAAACAAGTGGCTGGTGAGTAAGGAGATAACCTCTGTTTCTTTAAATCATCACTCAGTTTGTACCTTGATAGTGTCATGACACTTAACTGCATCATCGTCACATTTTTTTGGATATGATGGCACTGGGTAAGATCCGAGGGGAAGTTACCCTTGCTGGTCTGTGTGGGTCCAGCAGTGCTTGCTGCTATGTAGCTGGGCATAAGCCTGCGAATTCTGAAGTGCTTTATGTATCATAAGGCTCTTCTTTTCACCTCTTTCTCAGAGAAAAATCGTATTATTTTGTAACCTATGACCTTTTACTATGTCTTAATTTCTTAAGGTACCTGAATTTGATAAAGAGACACTGAATTTATGTGAGTCTTAGTAACTTCATACCCAGGAGGAAGCAAGTGATTTAGTCTCCTTCCCCTTCCTCCCCACCATTATCATATGCTTTGTTTCATTTCATTTCTTTTACTGCACAATTCTTTGCTCGTAACATTTACCCTTATGGGAACCACTTAATCCCATAAGATGTGCAACCAGTTCCAAGGCCCACTGGTAAGAATAATCTCAGAAAGTGACCTGCTGGAAAACTCCCCAGAGCTCCATTCTGCAGTGAGCACTGGGGGAACAGTTGTCCTGAACAGGAGCTTTATTGCACTGTTCCTTTTTTGACTTAGTTGCGCCTGTGTGTTTATAGGTACTCCTGTACTTGCCCCTTTTTCTTTACCAGAGCAAGGTAGGGACTGTTTTGTGGATTTATGTTTTCAGTATGTTGTATGGGACTACAAGTTGAAATTGCCAGTGTTCTTCACATGCTTTTGAAACTCTGCTCTTTTCTTTTATAGGGTCCCTTTAAGATCAACTGCAGAGTAACCTTATTTCCAGAGTGGCTCTGGGAAAGTGTTACTGGAATGGAGAGTTATGCATACATCCTTGTATGCATCTCTTCCATTGTGATACTGCTGAAAAGTGTTTTTAA
This sequence comes from Odontophorus gujanensis, assembly GCA_013399175.1. NCBI lineage: Eukaryota > Metazoa > Chordata > Aves > Galliformes > Odontophoridae > Odontophorus > Odontophorus gujanensis. Next base: position 59,072 of record VXAB01000402.1, read on the forward strand.
GTTGTCTGGATCTTATCATGTCAGGAAATGAATTCCACTTTCTGTGCAGCTTTGTGTCCTAGGAAGTTAGAGACGCTCTTGAAAGTGTGCTTCAAATGATAAGGCATTCTTCCTGATGCTGTAATGTAGACAAGCTTACATCCCTGAATGATAACCATCTGTCTTCTGACCAGCTTGTTTAGGCCGATGTCTATTTTATTTATCTATGTTGTCCAAGGACTGTGACAAGGAGGTATGTGATACTGTATTTCCTGGAAGATGGCATGAATGTGTTGCTTTATTTCAGCTTCCTTTTTGCTTTTTATCTGTTGAATTGCTTCTGCTTTGGCTATAGAATGGCTTGACAGTATTGAACAGACCCTGCATATTTGTATGTCACTAGACTTAAACTTGTGTGAGGCTTCTGGGCACTTCTGTAATAATGCTGTTTTGCTTGAGCTACAGCGGTCTTCAGAAACATAGCAGCTGATGTTTTATGGTGCTAGATAACTATAGGTTGTAAAATGTAAGATTGCATATTTTCTGGTGCATTCCCTTTCTGGAAATATCTGTATCTCAGTCATTTGTAGGGAGATAAAGAGATCCTTATAAAAAGACTCTATCTTCGATTGCTTTGGAATAAAGCAATTTCAACTGAAGCTTTGTTAAAACACTTAAAGGAACACTGCAAATGCATTTTCATAACATTTTAAAATAATTTCATGCTATTTACAATACCTTAGAAACATGCAATTGCAATTATATTCTTTACCAAAAATGTTACTTGGCTTGCACAAAACTCAGTGTGTTAAAGGATGAAATTGCTCATAAGGAGTGGGTTGTTGGTAGTTTTCTTTTCTTTAAAGAGGGGGGAAAAAAATAGTAACATTTGAGAGAGTGGAGAAGTGCACACATGTACACCAAGCTACATGCATTTAGAGAAGAAACAGAAGGAATAGAGCTTGTCACGAGCCTGGAAACAACAAACTCTTCTTACTGGCTGCCTGTGAGGTGTGTAACCTCAAGTGCTGGATTCACGAACCATTGATGCCTGGCAGCCTGCAAGAGCTGTTTCTTTGTTGACCAGTGAGTGCTCTCCTGGGGTCCCACTGGAGCTCTACCTTGCTTGTTGGTGTAGCTCTTATTCACATGCAAACTAGAGTTTGCCTGGAGCGGAGATGCACAACACCTTCTTGGCCATCTGTAGATCAGTGCCCCATACTACTCTCAGCCTTGGAAGTAGAATTAAGAAACCTATCTGTAGTGTCCAGAAATAGCTATCTGCAATAGCTATGCTGGCATGCTGAGCAGCAGGCAAAATTAAGTCAGTGGGGAACCAAATGATAAAGGTGTCCCAGGCAGATCTTCCTGCATCAGGCCTTGCCGCTCCCTCTCAGGCAGGAGTACTGTGTAGTTAGTAATACAAGAAACCCATTCAGATGCTGACAATTAGGGTTCTTAGGGACAGGGAAATTAGCATTCTCTGTTGCCATGTTTATGCATTTTGCATGGCCGATGGGTCCCATCATGCTCTGGGGGTTTGGAGTGCTTGCTGGGTGTGTTCATGCATGGCTCCGGGCCGGAGTGGTAATTCCAGATGGTGTCTGAGATGGCTGTGCTGCTTGGTCAGGACTGCAGTGCTGCTGGATGTGCATGGTTCTGAAAGTTCAGGAATCCTCAAAATCCTAAATCGCATGTGCTGGTTTTGCTCACTGAAGGACAGATTTTGCATCATGCTGTGACTGGGATAGTGGAGTGTGTTCATGGGTCTGACACTGGGAGGCTGAGCGAGGTGCATTTTGCTGTCGTACGAACAAGCATTTTATTTGTAGCGTGAGCACTGAGATGTGCAAGCTTCTGACCAGACAGCCAAACCTTTAAAAAATAATTTCGAAGTCTTCTAAATACCATCCCTACTCCTGTAGTTTCAGGAGGTTGTCAGCTCTTGTTTGGAGCCCCAGGCTGGGCCAACCCCAGCCTCAACCTGGTTCACTCTGCCCTGTCCTAGGCTGCAGCTGAGCCCACTGCAGCTGCTGTGCTGCTGGGGAGGTGCCCTTTGGCTTGGGGAGACACCATGTGCTTCCTGAACCTCCTGGTCACTGTGCTTTGAAAGTCAGCAGTAACACTGAAGCACTGATTCAACTTGGGTGTTGCTGAGCATGCAGCAGCAGTACTAGGGTAATGTAATGGTGACACAGTGATTTGGAGTGGGTAACTGATTTGGCAGAAAGTAGGTAACTTCATTTGTTCATTTGTTTCTTTGGGTTTGGGTGATTTTTTTGGCTACATTTTGTTTGCTTTAGGTCAGATCACAGTAAAGCAACACGGCACTGTTTGACTTCCACAGTGACATGATATAATGTAGCTCTGAGTGTAGAAATGAGGAGGAATTGTTGGTTTCTTTTTCTTTTTTATTTAATGCAAATTATATCTGTCCTGTTCTCTGTGGACGAGGCAGTTCAGGTGTTGAGAGCCCTTCATGCTTCGTGCAGATGCCAGGGCCTTTTCCCTTAACGTGATGCAAGAAAATAGCCTTGGGAATGTAACAGCAAGTTTGGCAGAGGCAAATTTCTGAGGTTGTTGTGGAACTACTTGGTCAACTAAGGCTGCTACCATTTATGTAAGTGTTACTGGGCAACAGTCAGCCTGTGTAGTTAGAAGAAAGTAAAAAAATGGAGCTGAAACACCAAGAAACCTTTGTCACCATTTATTCTCTTATACCGTTTTCCTCTTAAATTCTGTACTAGACTCTTTGGAGGACTTTTGTCCCATTTTCTCCATATAGCCTGGTAACTGCTCTCACATTTTCCATAGAAGCAGAAATGAGTAGAAACTCCACCTTGCAGATGGTGGAGTGTTGTGGCTTCTATTTTTCTTTAGTTTGTTTTTAAGGACGTATCTCTGATTGGTTTATTTATATATTCAGGTTTATACCTGCATTTTCCTCAGTCAGCACAGCAAGTTCCAGTGCATTTTTCTAATGGTGCTGATCAGTTCTATCTCACCATATAGGCAAGTAGCACATGGAAGATGGCTGCATTTGTAGCCAGCTAGGTGTGAGGCAGCTGGTGAATTCCTAGCTTTCTTAAGCTTTTTTATTACTTCAGAAATGTGGGAGAGTAAAGGGGAGTTATCCCAGTAATGAGGATGATTGAACCTTCCATGTGACACAATAGACTTGTATTTTGCTAGTTTCTGAAATACTGTTCCACATTTTAATCGTCAGACACTGTGGCCTTTTCTGAATTATCCATATGCATAAAGGTAAAATGTTGTGCCTTTGAGTTTTAGGTTCCTGTTGCCTTTGTGACCGTGACAATACTTTTAAAGACTATTTGCAGTTATGGGGACCTACTAGAAGAGCAACATGCATGCTTTGTACAGCTGTAATTTTTATATCCTTGATGATTAGGGCAATTGAAGAATTGTGAAGAGCAACTTCAGTGCCAAAGCTTGAACATGGAAGAAGGTGCTGGGTAGCTGGATGACCGTAGTTATTTGGTGACCTTACAAATAGATAGCTGCCTTTTTTTTTTTTTTT
>VXAB01000402.1:62648-121326 GCA_013399175.1 Odontophorus gujanensis
TTTTTTTTTTTTTTTTTTAATTTCCCCTCCTTTGAATGCCTCTGTGGTAGTGTTCTCGAGTATTAAAGTGCTGGCTGCTGAGCTAAATGGTCGTCGAGGAAATTCAAAGCGTAACATCTCGGATCAATTGGGAAACTGTCAAGTGAGAAAATAGGGAACCAGAGTCTGAATTTTTCTGATGCATCTGAACAGATTTTTCTTAAATTGAAAACTTAAGGAAAAGGATGAGAATAGTGATCTGAGGTATTTGAATTCCATTTATTTCCCCAAATGCAAATCATTCCTTCCCATGTTTCTGACACGGTAATCATGTTAACAGTTTCTTCATAACTGAAATTCTGGAATTTAGATTCGGTGTGTAAAGTGCTGCTGACCCCTGCACAGTTCTATCTTTTCATATACTTCAGTTTCTGCTGCTGAATATTTCCTGATCTTTATTCATTGAAGATTTTAAAATATTCTTTCCTGAAGCTGAGCTTCATTTCCATCTGAGAAGATAAGTTTAAACTTATCACAAAATAGAAGGTTCAAAGAGGTTCCTTGGCAGTTGGAGCCTTTTTTTAGTGCTGATTTTGCAAGGAGATAAGGAGGGAACAACATCTAACACACTTTGTTCTTTTGTTTTTCTTTCTGACATTGTGTACTGGGAAAAATAATGTCTAGAGATTTGAGAATATGGAGTCATAGAAGGGCACACGTTTTTCTACCTTTTTCTTGATAGTGTTTGCATACTGCCTAAAAGTGCACTTAGTCAACAGCGGAGGATGCTTTCACAAGGACGATCCTGTGCCAAGTGCCAATCATCCAGCCAGTAGGAGGAAGAAAGTGTAATTGTCTTAGTATTTAAGTTGCTGGGTTTTATCCCAACTTCTCTGAACTCTGTCAGCCAATAAAACTGTTGGCTGATTTTTTTTTCTAGTCAATGGATATTTAATTCTGGGAAGTTAGCAAATGTGCCCATTTAATCTAAGTAAAGCAGCAAAAAAGTAGAATCCTTCTTGTAAGGAATAAATTAGAGCAAATTATTCAGTGTTGGAGTAGCTTGAGCTGCATCTGACTGTATCTTTCACCAAAGACTGATAGCTTTGCAGTTAATCAAAATGCAGGTAACATCTCCAAAACATAAAAAGCCGTCAGCAGGATCATGACACACAAATTCTACATCTGTGCAAGCAAATCTGATTTGGAGATCAGTATTCAAACATGTACATGCTACTGTGCATTTGTCCACAAACCTCCGAGCCAGAGTATGTGTATAAATATGTATTGTGTGTATATGCATAGTGCAGCATTAACAGTTCTCTTGGGTCTCCGGTGCTGAGAAACAACATCTCCTGCTTTAACATTTTTCCCATCTCTGCCTACTTGTGATGTTGCCTTGCCTTTTTTTTATTTTATTTCATTTTATTTTATTTTATTTTATTTTATTTTCTGCAGCTCTTTTATGCCAGGTACCCATGACAGCTTCTCAGCTGAGCTCTGGGCTGGTGTGTGATGTTACAGAGAGAGGATGGGGTGTTGTCTTCTATTGGTGGAGCAGGAGGCTTCCTATTGAAAGAGTTAATTGAAAGGCATGTTCTGCAGTAGGAGTTGGGCGTTGTTATCTGTCCTTTGCTACGTGACTTTCCTGCAGCATCCATCCATCGCATGACCTCATGCATAGGTCTGATTTTAGGATAGAAGAGGTCTGAAAATTAGTATTACTGGTCAAACAGCACTGTCGTTATTATCATCTTTCTTTCTTTGCAAATATGGCCTGCTTCTACTTCTCCCTCAACCCCTGGCTACTAAAACCTCTTGGTCACGTATTTTATTATTGTAGGGCTTTATCATGTTTGACAGTTGCTGTTTGATGGAACATCACTGATTTAACAGTTCTCTGGCAGAAGAAACCTTTAAGTAAGGCACTGAGTATGAAAAGCCATTAGAAAAAAAGTGGTATGTAGAAATACTCTGTCTGGCTGATTCCTGCTCTCAGCCCACTGTGCAGTCTGCATCTGACTAGAGAAATCTTCACGTGTTTAGGGGAAGAAATTTTTGAATAATTTCACATTTCCATTAAAATAGTTTTTGTCACTGACATCAAGTCAGCCTTCCTCCTCCCTGTCACTTCACCTGTCTAATGCTGCTTGCCATTGTGTGTCAGTCTAACTGGAAACTGCTTCGTAAAGATCAGGAATTAGTTCCGTGTTGATGCTGTTCAAGAGGAAGAAAAACATGGCAACAACAAACTTTCTACAGTTGCTTTTACTTCGTTCACTTGCCCAAATCAGTTACTTGAGCTGCATCTTTTCTTTCAGGACTGATGGGTGAAGTGATGGATGTGGTCTTTTCTGCACTGCAAAACTTTTGGACTTCTCTTTCCTGCTCACAGTGAAAAAAATGAGAGTGGCTGTAGCCTCCTGTAGCTGGTGATTCGTTACGTGCAACCTATCAATTCAGTATCTGTTATGAGAATAAGCCATACACAATCCTGCTCATAAGTATTCAGTCCAAATACTGTTCTGTAAATATTCAGCCCAAATCTGGTATAATTAACATAGCACATAGCAGTTCCTTATCTTATGTGCCTTCGACAAAGATGGTAAACAAGCTTTTTTTCTTGTGGATGTGCTGGGGGGAGTAAGAGGAAGGAGACTTTTGAAAACGATGAGAGGAGCGTAGCAAAGGATGCATGAAAAGGCTTTCATATGTTTCCTTTTTGTTTAGGAAGTTCTCTATGTAGTATGTATTTACCATTCTTTCGTGGCTTTGAAAGCATGAGAGCACTTTGTGTTGTGTGTGACACAGAGTTTGATTAAAAAAAATTATATTCTGTCAAACGAAGGAATCTATAATAAAAACTACTCTAAGATCACTTGGTGTTTCTATTCACTATTTGAAGGTTGGCACAGTTTGCAAAAGCTTTGAGGAGTAACCGTGGATTGATCCCCCAGTGTTTCCATGAGGCAAAGCATTGTTTTTGCATTCCTGTGAGCTGGATCAACTGGTCAGAAAGAAAGTTGCTTTTAGAGATTCAGTAGGTTTTTTTCAGTAGCAATAGCATGCTGTGGGATGGCAGGTGTGTAGCTCTCAGTTCCCTTTGTGATGTCCTGAGTCTAGTGAGCAAAACTGAACAACTCCTGGGTACATTGAAACAACAGCACTGAAATTTGTCTAGTGTCTCACATTCTCTACCATATTTGTCTAATCTTGTGTTTTTAGACTTCAGTTTAACCATAGTGCTCCTGAAGAAAAAGGAAATCTTTCTTGCCAAATCAAAATGACTATATTCTGTTTTTCTCTCAGCTAAAGATGCTCCTTTTGGAAGTAATTTTGGAATTTTTCCTTTTTTTTTCCTAATTCCTGCCTTTAAATCAGAATGCTCAGTTTGACATCATCGTCATTACCGTGGCAACCAAATGATCTCATACAAATGCTGTGATGACTGTGCAGCACAAGTAAATGTGATGTTTTAATGGAACAGCTGTTACTTTATGCAAATATCTGTAATAACATAGACTCGCTAAGGAGAAGCCAAATCATTCAAGCTAAAATCAGAATTGATTCTAATTAAAACGTATTAAAATGCTGGGAATGTTTCCCCAGGTTCTTAAGGAGATGAGAGGTTTTTAATTATTGTTGTCAGGTATCTTACAACTTTTCCAATTTTGTGGAGTTATTGTGAACTCTTTAATAGTTCTGACTGAGTTCAGATCAGGCTGTAACTGCCTTACGTAACTGATTTAGGTCTTCATTGGGTTATTAGATGTTTCCATGTGAACCTGCAGGTTGGTTCCAAGTACACATTTCAGAAGCTTGAGCTTTCTACTCAGGCTCTTATCAAGAATAAAGGTCATATTCCCACAGTGGCCTGTGCCTGCTGTGTCATCTGCTAATATTTAAATAGCAAGAATTTGTTTATTGCTAATGGTGAAGATAAGAATTGTAAAAGAAAGTGTTAAACTTCCTCTGCTCTGTAATTGCCCCATGTTTAGGGATGTGAACTCGTAATTTAAAGCTGAAGCCATGTGATGGGTGTTGGACAAATGGTGACGCCAGTGCCTGCAGGAAGAGAGCGTATCTACACACTCATCTTTAGCATAGATATTGTGAGATTGCAGGTGAAATCTGTAGGAGAGAAGAGGGAGGTTTTGTGATTTAAAGTCCAGATTCCCCATGTACAGAAGTTCAATTGTGTTTACCCATGAAAGGCGGGGGCAGCTGCTGTCATCCTTCCAGCTGTCTCAGCGTGGGCGTGCTCTGCTTTGCTGGATGCTGTGCAGATAAGAAAGGGCAAAATGAAAGACCCCACGCTTTCCTCCCCCCCCCACCCCATTTACAAAAAAACAATTCATATTTAAAATAATTCGTATTTCAATAGCGCAGGGATATTATTTGTGCAAGTATCTGCTGGAATGCTGCTGCTATTTTTATTAGCTCAGAGGAAGGGTTGCTGGCTGCAGGACTAAAGATTTTCTTTGAGTCCCATCATTTATAGCCTTCAATAAGTTCACTTCGTGCGTATGATGCTGTTTCCATTATGCAGTTGTCTTTTGTTCTTTTAGAGATTGTACAGTTGGATCCATGCATACATAGGGATTCATGCCCACTCCCACACCCTTCCTAGCTCTCTGAGCTACTGAGGTGTAGCATTTTGAATAGACTTGAATAGATGGATTTGATTATAAATAGGATCTTGGAAAGTGAACTTCTGTGTTCAAAGAAGAAAACACAACACTGAAACAAAATACATTTACCTGTCAGTTATTCCTACCTAGCTCCTGTCACACAATTATTAGTCAAGGCATGCAATGTATAGGAACTTTTCTCCAGCTCAGTTCTTTCAGTTGCTTATTCACGAGTGTGGTGTCACAAATAAAGGCAGTTACTCTAGCAACACCCTGAAACAGACCTTTCCATAAGTTTATAGACACATCCATAGAACATTTTCTTATTTCCTTGTAGTCCCAGAATTATTGGCTATCTAAAGCAGAACACTTTGTGTTGAAACCCCTCCGTGATGCTGCTGCCCACTGCAGGTTTGTTTTCTTCAGAGGGCAGGAGGTTCTCACTTGTTGCTGTAAAACTGTTCTGCTTACTCGCAGATTTCATGTCACATCTCATCCTCTACTGCACTGGCAGTCCTGGAGAAACCTTCTGTAACACTGTTTATGTTTTAGGGAGTTTATGGCTAATGTTGTTTTGTATGTCTTCACTGCTTCTTCCTGAACTAGTTTTGCTCTTGCTATTACACTGGAGAATTTTGCTATCTTTTTCTTCTTGGAGTTAAGTTAACTCAGACCCTTCTAGACGTAAGCTTGAACTTTAGCTCTAGAAAGTAAATTGCTAGCACTGAGTCGACTGGTTTTGCAAATGGAATAGGAGAGAGATGATCCTGTGAGCTTATGGTCAATGCACTGGTTATGCAATAGCGCTACTGTAAGTCAACAAGCCCTGGGAGAATCAAAAGGTAATGTATATGAATTGGACTGAGGGAGCTACCGAATTCATGTTAGTAGGTTAATATTTGTGATGTTCAGGTATTCTTCATTGCTGAAAGGTGTAAGAAAGCAAAAGGGAGAGCAATGTAATAGTGTTAGCATCTGTCATACTATCTGTCTGCTGTGAACAAGAGGGGTATTGTAGAAAAATGCCCAGCAGTGGATGAAAATACCATTTGACTATTCTCATTTTGAAATAAATGGTTGTTTTTATTAAAGAACCACTAATATTTCCTATGTGTAATTATTACATTTGTGCAAATTTGGCTCTAGTTTGTTAACGTTCATTAGGATATGATAATAGCAAATATGGACCATAATGAAGTAGCTTGTTTATAGATCTTTGGACAGCAATACTGAAGATCATCTTGCTAAAATTGTGTTGTAGAGTAGCTGTGAGACCATCAGAAATACTGCTTTGGGGAAGAAGATGAACTGATGCAGTCAGAGTAGCATAGCACTTTGCAATAGGTGGCGAAAGTGATGGGAGAGCTGAGCTTTTTTCTTTTAGTAACCTGGACATGGAAGACAGATTTATTTATTTTCTCACAAAGAGTTGATTTGCAGGTTCAGTTATTCTGTATACTGCAGTGTAGTGCTTGCACTGAATTGTAAGGATTACAGCAATTGCGTCTTAGTCGTAGACTGACTTCCAACTAACAGATGAGTTTGTTTCTGACTCTGATGTTGTCTTCTGGTATATGCTTAAAGTTTGAAGTGGGTAGCACTGGTTGCATCATGGTGCTTTTTCTTCTTGCTGAACAGTTTTGCTGAGCAATGACAGTGCCTAGCTATTTTGACTTCAATATTGGGGTAGCAGTAGAGTCCTTCTGCTTTTCAAGCCTTTAAGTAGGAAATATGTAGGACTACACTGTCTAAATGTCTTTTTAACATAGAAATAATTTCCTATTTTTGGAAATACTTGCACCAGTTTTCTTTAAGGTAGACACTACTTCCACCTTTTTCCTGTACTTGTTTAGGAACATTTGACAAACTGGCAAATAATGTGTTTGCAAGATGACAGGCATTTTCCTGTGTGTGTGTGATTCATAACTGTGTTGGTCCCCTGATCAGTGTGTATGCAAGAATACACACTTTATTGGGAATATCCCTGTGTGAGAATCAGATTATGAGCAAGCCAACTGCATTTGCCTTGGAGCTTTGAAAGTAGGATCAAAGATATCAGGTAATTGCCAAATAAAGTAGATCTGTTATCTTTGATGCGCCTGGGGGAAGTGAGGCTTCCACTTACCATGGTGCAGAAGCTGGACTGGGAATCATCCAGAGATTTGTAATTGTGACAGATTGAAGATGGATGACAATAATTTTTCTTGAGGTTTGCTGTCTCCATCAGCTAGCAGTTTTTTTTTCTGCTTTTCCATGGTGGGAAGGAAGTAGGCTCAGCACAATTCTAGTTTCAGTGTTGTTTATCGTGTAGCTCTGCATACTGAATCGGCCTGTAGAATCCAAGAAGATTTTGTTGATTAGCATTAATAACGCTTCTTTTCCTTAGCTTGATGGTCAATCTCTTAAGTATTACTAGACAAAGGAATATGAAAACTACTGCATGGATTGGAAGCTTACATTTCTGCAAAATGTGATTGCAACCACGTGCAATTCTGAGGATGAAAGATCATCCAAGATCTTTGGATGGCGATTGCTGTTGTCCTAATAAACTTTCTATGATATTGTAGTGATTCACAAGTGTTTGTGTTCTTGGATCCCCATCACCATTACTTTCCTACATCCAACCAGTAGCTACTGAAGTGATTTTTACTGTGATGTTGAGAAGTTCCAATGTTTTTATATTTACCATATTTACAATTATGTTAATGCTATATTGCCATTAACTCTGATTTTCCAGCTGCCCTTTTTCTTAGTTGCCCATTTTCTTCTTTCCTAAAGTGCAGTCCTTTTGTACCTTCTGAGATATCATACACCATCTGACAATTTGCTCCTTCTGTCTTGTGTATGACAAATATATCAACAGATTTGATTGTAAACAATATAGTTTAATTGATTCCCACTAGATTCTGTTTTCTTGCATTGTTTTAGAATTACACTTTTGTGGGAATACTCTATTTTCATTTGTTGTTAGAGGTGGAAGTGAGATCAAAAATACAGATCAGTGTAAACTGAGTGCATAGGGAAAAGAGCTCTGCTGCAGAAAATGAATTAAACTAACATCAGGGTGCAAGGGAATCTAAGGATATGAACAGCTCCAGCATTGAAATCAACTTATGTGCTGTTGGCCATCATGTAAGGAGCTTTCTGCTCCCTGTGCACACTCTGTCTCCCTTTGCTGAACTGTATCACAGATGGGAGGACTTAAGCGTGTATAACTCAGTTCTTACATTGCCTGTGGTGTGCAGTACTGACTGGTTCTTCATGATGTCTGAATTTCTACCTTAAGAATGAAGATCCCTGATGATGTTTTCTGTACAATATCTCTTTTTTTTTTTTTTTTTGTAGCATGTCCTTTGCTATAGTCCTGCAATTTAATTTCTATAACCTGTGTTGTCATATTTTTATTTAAATAAATGTTAGTTGTTGGTGAGCTTTCTTCACAAATCTTACTTTAACTTTTTTATTATTATTATTATTTTTAATTTGTGCTTACATATGTGCTTCTTGGCTTTGGGTTTAACCCATCTTCAACTGCTAGCATCACTGGGAGCAGTTTTCAGAATGATGTTGAAAGCAATATTTTGACCTTTTCCAGGAGAGGAATCTGCTAGTGGCATTTGTCACCCAGACCAGTTCTTGTGTCTGAGTGCAACTTGAGCTTTGCCCACAGCTGAGCATGGGTGGAAGGCTGAAATAAATATTTCTCTTGGCACTGGTTTGACTGCCTTTGTACAGCCTGTCTGAGTTGTGACATAATGTAATAGAAGATCCTTTCCTTGCTTGGGATCACATAGACCTTTCGAAGTAGAGACTAGTGGGTGACACATGAACAAACTCATTTATTCACTGACCTGGCCAACTTCAATCTGTCTGTCAGTATATGGTTTGAAGGAAACATGCTGTAAAAAATACACACACGCACACACACACGTATATATAAAATGAATATTTTTTGTATACATACATATATATACGCATGTGTATGTAAATAACAAAAAGGCTGAAAGATTGCACAAGGGCCATGAGCATGTTTTGGTCTCAGGTTTCTCGAGATTGTTGATTTCAGTGCAGTCAAACAAAAACTAATGGACATACAACTAACTATCAGCGTGCACCTTTTTCCTTTGTTCTGTTAATTCCTGGTTTCATTATGTGCAGATTTCTGAGACACTATTAACCTTAAACTTCAATATAGATGAAGTGTGATCCTTACAGTAATTTTAAAGGATACAGATAATTGAGGTATTTTTTATTTGCCTGTATGGTAGTAAGATTCTGCACTTTCAGTGTGTAAATGTTTTTTTCACAAAGTTCCCAACTACTCATGGGGTTAAAGAAAATCTCTGCTTACTACACAATGATTACCATTAGAACAGCTTGTGCTGTGGAAAATGCAGATTTTTAGATTCCTAATTTCACCATTATACTTTGATTTTTTACAACTGCCTCCACACAGATTTCTGTGCAAACACAGAATCAGGTCTCCAGCTGTGGACTTTGTCAGTCAAGTCCTATCATAACAACTTCAGGTGCGTTTGTTTTTATTTTTTTTCTTTTAAAGAAAGAAAGAAATTGTAAGATTCCATTTTCATATACTTTTCTTAAAATATTCTATGACTTGATTTTTTTTTTTTTTGGTGAATTTTTTTGGTATTGTTTTTCTAGTTTTTCAGTGACCCAAATAGAGTGAGGAAAAACATACTGAAGATCCCTCCGTAAATCAGAAGGTGTTTTCACAGTAATTTTTTTTTTTTTGGATTACAAGTAGATCAGTGTGCTGAGTTGACTGTCAAGAGCAGGAAACTATAGCAGGCATAGACAACAGGGATCTGTGTATGTAATGCCACATTGAACAAATAGGTGGTGTGGTATGTAAGTGAAGAAAATGCTGTTGACCGTAGTGGATATATAATATAATTCAGTGTTTTTCTGTGGGGAGAAAAAAAACAAAACCTTTCTAATTATTTTGTGTTTGTGATGATAAAGATGACTTAAATTTTAGTTGTAAGTAGCTGGTTGTTTAGTCTGCAGAAAAATCTAGATCCTATGTTGAATTAACCATGTCAAAAAGGTATACAGTAAGTTTAAATACTTTAAAATGTTGCAAATACGAGGTAGAAGTACCAGTAAACCAAATGATTACATTGGAATTCAGTCAATAGGAAGCTGCATTCTTGGACAAGTTCATAAGTCTGAGTATTTTATTCTTGTCATCTATCTGTTGGGGGCTGCATTTGGTACTCTGAAATCCTTAGATGAAAGATGCTGGGAGTACAAAAATCTATATGATGAAGGTGGTAAATGCCGAATCCCAACAGAGAAGGATGTTGAAAAGATTTCATGCTTGAATATCTATGTGACTTACTAATGTGTGCTTGTTTAAGAACTGCAGGTTGCATAAAGGAAGCAGTTAGAACAAAGGTGTTGATTAACTTAGTATAAATGTGGAATGAGTAAAATAAATATGACCATCTAAAGCAGTACCTATTTTATCAAAGGTGAACAGTTTTCATCACTCGTTCTGCTGTTTGAATTCTTTCTTTTATATGATACTTTGACATCTTTTCTTTAAATTATGGATATTAATATAATTGTATTTACTTGTAGGTAGCTTTAACCAAGAGAGCTGATCCAGCTGAGTTGAAAACAATATTTTTGAAGGTATGTATAAAGTAAATATTTTACTCTTCCTGCTTAAATTTTTCATATCTTTTGCTCCTTTATTGCAGCATACAACTCTTGATAGTTTTTCCAACCGTTAATCATTCACTGTATTATTACCATGTTAGACTTAAATACCATTATCAGAATTGAACAATGCTCACCAAGAAGTCAGATACATTCCTGAGTGATTATTGTATTGACTCAGATGAAGTATTACTATCTTAGAGGAAAAAAAAAACCACACACATTGTTCAGAGAATGTGGTGGGAGTTTCAGTATTGTTCCTACACATGGTAAAATGTTAGTGTAGACACCTTGCTGTTAGACCATTTGGTAAACTTTCTTCTCCCATCCTTGCTGTCTTTCTTCCATCAGGGTTATTTCTGCTTCTTTAATTTGGAGAACTGTTGGGAAGATCACCTTTTGAAGTGGTGGATATATTTATTATTTAACTTAAATTCTTTCAGGGTTGAGTTGACCTGTTATGGAAATATGCATTGCAGTGAAGTCACTTTTGTGTTTGCTTTGCCTGCTTGGAGAAGTGTGTTAATGATGTTTTACTGGTACATGGCTTTCTTTGTCCCATTACCTAAATATAATGATATATTGCCAAACTTCCTAAGATGTATTAGTACAGTGCCTGCACTAATTTGGTACTCTGATATAAAAAAATAAGACTAAAGTTGGGGTAAAAATCATAGAATGGTTTGTGTTGGAAAGGACCTTAAAGATCATCTCGTTCCAATCCTCCTGGCGTGGGCAGGGCTACCAACCACTAAATTAATATTTAATGAGGTAAGTGCTGCAGTGCTACAGGGAGCCTCTTGTATCTGAATTATTTTTATGAAGGGGGTGAGTGCCTAAGAGAGCTAAATCCTTTCTAACTTCCACCCTCCTCCTTCCGTCTCTCTGTCATTCCCCAGACTCCCTGCACTTCTTGGCATATTTTCATTGGCCCTTGTGATCTATTATTAACAATGTGTGTAGGTGTCACTATGTATATTGTCAGTATTTATAGTTTTATCATATACTGTCAGTATTTAAAGCTCTGAAATGAGATTTGCAGTTGTGAAAGCCAAGATTTAACTTACTAAGCCCTGGAACTGCTGTCTGTCAGGAGTCTGAAAAGACTCTTGAAATTCAAGAGAATAGGATTTCCGTAGGTCAGTGCTTGAAGAGCAAGACTGTGGCAGCAGAAGAGGCAGATGGAGTAGACCTCTGGCTCAGGAAGATGGTAGTACAGAAATAGCACTACTTGCTGAGAGGGAAAAAAAGGATGAGTGAGCGTGGTACGTTGAGTGTGGTAAGCTATGACCAGTGTTAATTAAGCTGTTTCAGATGAACGGTGGGGTCAGTATAGTTCCTTCTTGCCTTCATTTATGGAATAACTTGACAACCATTTTTTTTTCTTCAATAAAGAGTTAAAAAATAAAATCGTCAAATAGAAATGGTTCCCACTGTGTAGAAATAAATATGAGGCTAATATAGTTGATTACAACGAACTGTTAGCATTTTTAATACATCAAAACACCAGTAAAGTGTTTGTAGATCTTATTAAAAATGGAGTTGAACTAGTTAATACTTGAGTATCTAAAAAGTATGGAAATAAGTTACCAAAAGCCATTAAGTACTACTGTATAATATCAAATTCTCTGTGGGTATAATTGCCAAAGTGAGGAAAAATACAATGTAAAGAACCATTTCCTAATGCCTCTCCTCCAAAACCAATAGAATTGATGTTTTTCTCTTTTTGTTATGATAATTTCCAACGATAAGTCTACTTTTTCTAAGTCTTCTACCATCACCCCTAAGAGATTAGATTTTAGTCAAAGTGATCAAACTGACATTTTTCAAGGTCATTTTCTATATGTACTGTAGAGTACGTGATTGGATTTCAAATACATTTGAGTAAATCACAATGACAAGAAACAGGGGGACACTGAAACCTTGTGCTGTTTTCTGTTATTGAGTGCCCTAGCAGGGGGTTAGCCTGGAAGAAAAAAAATGAAATACAGAAGCATAGACTGTCTGACTTATTTGATTTGTTTCTCAATAGCAGCTGTGTTAAAAGTTTTTGAGGCCAGGTTTCTGAAAGATTCTGTCTCCCTGCAAATGATTTCATTGAAATCAATTGATCTGCTAGTTCTTATAAAAGTATACAATTGAAAATTCCTTGCAGTATATCAGCTAGAAAGCTTGCGATAGAAACAGTGTCTATTGAAACACAAGTCCCTAAATGCTAACCGATATATAGATGCCAAAGCAAGTTATGTATTGTTTGGGCTTGCTTCCCTGAAGTCTGAATCCTTGAAGATATTGTTGTACCTGAAGACTGTATTTATATAGCACTAGAAGAAAATAATCTACTTACTGTTACACTTTGGCATCCCTCTGAGAGTGATATGCCTACTGCAGGCATAACGCTGCTCTGCAGGCACCGGTGTGGCTCTGAAATGAAAACTGGCAGTTTTGCCTTTAGCTGAGGCACAGGAACATGAAACAAAACATGTGTCCTTGACGTGTGCTACAAAATATCAATAGGCTTCTAATTTATTTACTACCTCAGTATGGATAGCGCTCTGTGGGGAGCTTCAACAATGGTTTATTATCGTACCTTGAAAATGCTGAAGGAATTAACAAATTACTCTCCCGCTTTTGGCGCTTCTTCATTATCCTGGGAGAAGTGTTTAGGTTTGATTGGAAGTGTACGCTTCGACTGAAAATGGGGGCTTTAAAATTTGACGGCTGACGAAGGAATCAGAGTACAGGTGGTGCAAAGGGAAGGGCTATTTATTTATTCATTACTTTCAAAATATTTTAATATCAAGAAAAAAGGAATATGTGACTTGTTCCTGGAAGTCTACCTTGGGAGCAGATACACTTAGGTACGTATAAATGAGTGCTATTTCTGGAGCGGAATGCCAGTATGGCGTAGGCTACTGTATATTACAGATGTCTGGTGAGGTCTCAGACCCCTCTTCTTAGTTCTGTGTTGCGCTAAACTGCCGTGTCCAAGCTCTTGTTTTTTTTCTTGCTGTTTCCTGCAAACCACTACTCTCTGACTCCTTCAGTTCAGCCGAGGAGGAATAGCTGTAGGTTCTCCTTCCCGTAGGGGCCAGCTGAGGCTGAATCCGCTGTGCTGGAGTTGCTCCAAGACAGCACCCCCACGTGGGCACTCCTTTGGGATCATTTCCTCCACAAACACAGCAGCTGTTTCTTGGGTGTAAACCCACCTTGTGCTGAAGTAGAGCAGCTACACAAAGGAGTCATTCTAGATAAATATAATATTCTGGAGTATCCTGTTGCTCTTAGAGTTTCAGTGGGCCTGAAGTGCTGTGTATGTGTTTGCAAATGCACGTGTGCTTCTTGCTCTACTTCAAAACCAAAAGCGTGGAGAAATTGCTGTTGTGATAAACAGAATCATCTATCTGCCACTCTTCTGGCTAGGGAGCCAAGCCTTCAGCTGTTTGAGTACTTGCTACTTACTCAGTTTCACTGGAGGTTTTAATTTCTTCAGAGCAGAACTGTCCTTACCTGCTGTAAGCATGGTCCTGGTTGTGAGCTATGGGTTGGGGATAATGCCTGTGGCAGTGGGAGTCTGGAGAAGGATGCAGTTGGGACACTAAATATTGTATTCATTTGACAGTATGCAAGTGTGGAGAAGAATGGGGAATTCTTCATGTCTCCTAATGACTTTGTCACACGGTACCTGAAGATAATTGGAGATGGTTTGCCTAATGCAAACACTGTTCAGCTCCTCGCAGGTGTGGTGGATCAGACAAAAGATGGGTAAGTTTTCTGTTGTTTTTTTCTTTTCTCCTTTTATTTATTTATTTTCTTTCTTTCTTGTTCATTTAAAAAACACAAAAGCATTCCTTCCAAAGCAAGACTGGAGGTTCTTTATTTTGGTTTGGTTTGGTTTTTTGTTTGTGGGTTTTTGTTTTTTTTGCCTGCAAATACATAATGGAATTACAGTATCTTTTAAGTGGAAAGAGTAGAAACAATGTTTTGGGCTGCATGTAGCATTTAGCTGAGCAAACCATTTTTGCTCTACTATTATTTTTAACTCATTGAACCTTTCATGTTTGTTGGCTGGCTCCTCTAAGTCTTGCTTCCCTTTCCTTCCACGAGTCTTTGTGTCTGTGTTTACTCTATGTATTTGTCACAAACACATTCAAATAGCAATCCAAAATAAGTTTAGATCATGTTGGACGAAGCAGTACAAAAAAGTGCCTCTCCTTAAATTTGTTGCAGCATTAATAGAAGTTTTTTTCCATTATTCCTTAAGAGGGAGGAAGAGCAACAGAGGTATTTAGGGAGCCACTCTGCAGTCCTGGGAAGACAGCAGTGAGGTTGGTAGCATATGGTTTGCATTTGAAAGGCTGGCTTTACCAGTAGGCAAG
The DNA here is from genome assembly GCA_013399175.1 of Odontophorus gujanensis. Taxonomy (NCBI): domain Eukaryota; kingdom Metazoa; phylum Chordata; class Aves; order Galliformes; family Odontophoridae; genus Odontophorus; species Odontophorus gujanensis. The sequence continues at coordinate 77,326 of VXAB01000402.1, forward strand.
ATTAGCTACCCCTTCATCTTCCTCCCTTCTTTTTTAATGAAATCCTTGCTTTTGCTTCTGGTACTTGCCCAGGCAAGCTGTCTCTTCACCCATATGAATGTGTATTTTGAACCCTGCCTTAAAAGTATCTTTAAAGGAGAAACTTCAGAATAATTAGCTGTGGCCTTAAAGTCTGTAGTTGTGGCGTTTTTAGAAACCAGAAAACTTCAGGCATGACTCATGTCAGTGGTTACAGAGAGTAAAATGTGAGATAAATAGCGTATGTGTAGAAAATCTAGGCTTCATAGGGAGCAGATGCATGTATAACTGAGAACTTTTGTGATAGCTTTTCCTCTTTCCTGCCCAGGCAGCGTCAGGTATCTGGCAGCCAGGTTCTTTTAGCTTTGTAGACAAGTTAATGTATTGATTGTTATCCCTGGTAAAAGAATTCTGTAAAAGATCACCTTGGCAATATTGGCATAATGGCAGCAAGAAGACAGTGCTTCAGATAGTGTTTCACTGAAAACATTAGACAATTCTCAGATTTCTTCCTTTGGTTTGATGCCTGTAAAACTTCGTTTTCTGGTTTTCACAGATTCAGATCCATTTTGTAATAAGAAGCCTGTGAGTATAATCCATAGCTTGTAATTTGGACCTCCCTTACAAGCAGAAGCAGGTGTCAGAGGGAGCAAAATAGAAAACGGTAGCCTATGTGAACTTGTTGTCAGACTGTGATTTTGTAACTTGGTGTGATCTTGCAGGAGTTCAGCATTTTTGCACTGTAGTGCTGGAACTTCAAATTGCTGCTTTCTGCCATGGGTAAGGATTGTTTCTGCAGACCCGGCTGTGGTGACAGGTGGCTGTGTGTTCCTATTGTGACTTTGGAGATTATCCTTTGGTATTCAGGCTGTCTTCTTGTCTACTGCTACACTATTATGTAAAAAAGTGGAGAAAGTTCAGAAAGTGATCAGTATTCATCTCTCTAAAGTGGCCCCATAGCATTTTTTGCCATGTGACCGGGTATTTGTGCTTTTTGCTGGTGGCACATGAAGTAGTTCTTAGAGTGATTATCTGAAGCAGGAGCACTTGTTTTTTTGTTGCTGGATTTGAATCCCCTCAGATCGGCAAGACCTGCTGGTCTTCTCTTGTTGAATTCTTTCCAGTTTGGCAGTCCAGAGGTTCTGGATTTAAAATGAAGTACAAAACTGCTTTTGTTTGTTCTCATTTCAATAGACTTGTCAGTGTTTTAGAGATGATATTAAGGTCATGAAAGTCTGCTCAATAATCTGTCTCTATTCCTAGTTGGAAAAAAAGGAAGGTGACTTGCAAAAGCAACAGCAAGTTGATTTTGTTCTACTGCTACGTTATTTCTAGAAACGTACGTACAGTGTCTGGGATCCTTGCTTCTGTTCTGAAGAAGTATCTGTTCTTCGGATTGGTCAATGCCACCACCAGCAGAATCTGAGCCTAGAATCACCAGGGTTGTTCCTAGCTATGTATCTAACGTGCTTTTTAATTTTTTTTAATTCTGCTGAGAGGTAATGTATAGATACCAAGTGTAGTCACTGAAAAATACTGAAATCTGGAACTCATAAGGGTGACAGGCTGACAGCATGAAAGCTACTGACTTGTCAGCAGAGCAAATACATGTGTAGTGGGTTGCTTAGCCCCAGAACTGAAGAAATCCATATCATGAACTCTGAACATGGAAATGAACTTCTCTTAGCATATTATTAGCATTTAGCAGCTGCTGTAAATTCTGTGGCATTGGAGCAGAACAGAGTAGGTAGATGAAGTGGGCATGACACTGGGAATTTGCTTCTTGCATGTTTTTTCTCGGAGACCTGAACTAGAATGAGAAAATTACAAGCAGAGAATGGTACCATTTACATGCAATCTCACTGTGGTTGCCAAGGACAAAATCTGTTGTGTAGCTCTTGCACAATTCCTGCACTGTCAAAAATTAAGAGTTTCACAGGAATTGCTGTTGGTGTGACAAAGATATAAGACCTATAAAGGCAGACTCTGACATTCTGTGAATATCTGTTGCCATGGGAGCAAGTTTTGTCTCCATCTAAGGGTGCAGAATTGTTTGGAGCTGGGCTTATCTTCTTGCCTTTTACTAGAGTGTCTTTAAAGGTTTCCTTTAAGGAAAGGAAATGATTTTCTTGCTGATGACCAGAGAAGTGTTTCAAAGCAGTAGGTCAGTGATCACACCTTTCTAGAGTCATTAATCACCTGGCTGTAGATGGTATGAAGCAGATTTGAGAGCCTTGCCTGGTTTGTGGTCTTAAGTTTCTCATTCCTACTTTAAAAAAAAAATGCTTAATTAAGATTCATCTGGGCCATAAAGTTACCTGAAGTACTGTGGCTTTATCAAGGCCAATCAGCAACAGACCAGGTATTTTCCATCTTGCTTACTGTACGTATTGTTTTTCAATCTTTTGTTGTACTTCTAAACATCTGTCTAGCAAAATAAGTATTTACTCCTCATCTCTGTTTGGACTGTACTGACACTTAACTGAGAAATACTCTGTGCTTTATTTTTAGAAAGGACAAACTGTTCAGAAGTAACACTTGGAAATACCAGCATTTTCCATTATTATTGGATATAAATTTATCTCCTAATGCACCAATTTACACTATACTTAGTTTACCTTGGTTGCAGCATAAAATAATAGATGCAGCTTCAATTTGTGTCCTATTATGTTATCATGTTCGAATTGCTGATGCAGTAGAAACATATGCATTGATTTCTGAAGAAATCTCCTCATCACTGCATTTGTATGTATTATAGCAGTAGGTAATGGCTTTTTTTTTCTTTGTTTGCCTGCATGAGGACTTTATCTGGTGGAAATGCATTACATGTACGTGGTGCCCAGATACCATAGGCATGGTCACCAAAAGAAGTTTGGGAGGAAGGAGAGAATAGCAAATAAAAGCAATGTTGCACCAGTGTTGCTCATCTGTTGTGTTTGGCATGTAGCTCTTGTGTGTGGATAAATTCTGAAACATCAGTGTTTCAGTCTTCCTGAGTAAATAGTGCCATGTTGGCACTATTAGCAAGGACACGAAGGTGAAGAAAGACTTGAGTGCTTGGGTAAGGCATCTTCAATGCTGAAGTAAAATTTTTATGAACGTTTCAGCTTCTTCTCTTTGCACTGTTAAAATTACTAGGCTTTTCTCTGCTTTTGTAACAAAAATGAGCACTTGTTTATGTAGATAAAATAACTCTTAAGTAGTATATTGAAGTCCGTGTTAATATGTGCTGTTTAATGACACCTAATGATATTCAGTGAAGGGTTATGCTAAACCCACAAGGGTGATGCTAAACCAGAGAGAAAATGTGTTACCCAGGCAACTACCCTTGTGCAGTATAGAGAAGTGAGCATATGGCTATGTAGTACACATTATTTCAGCATCTTTAAGCATTAAGAATCACACATGAAATTGACTGTGAAAAATTACTACTCAGTTACTGTATTGTATGGTCATAATAGAAGTAAATGAATACGTCATTGTTGTTAGAATAGATCTGTTGGGAATCACTAGCAGGCTAGTCTACTTATGGAGCAAAAATACAATAAGAAGAAAATAGCTGGTTTAATTAACACGTAAAAATTGGGTTAATTTGAATTCAGCTGGCACAGCAGATATTAATGTCTCTTCTTTAATAGTCGGGCAGGAACCGCACAATTTGTACACTTTTAATCTTTGTAGGGCTATGAATAATTGCTTTTAAAAAATGAATATGGGGTTATTTTCATCATGTATCCCTGACTTATTAGAGGGGGCTTATTACTGGCAAGAACTGACAAAGAGCGCTTCTACCAGTATAAAACATTGTAGCGGTGTTAATGCTTGGAGTCTTAATCAGTCACAGGTGTAACAACGTAGAATATGCTCTGCTGGGATTCTGCAGGGAAGGGTGTTGTATTTCAGTTCTGTGTAGTGATCACTGTGTATGCTGGGATCCGTTAGTAAGGTTGAATGTTGGTTGTTGTTTCAAGCAGAAAGCAGCTTTATCAAATCCATGTTAGCAGGTACTTTAAATTCTAAACAATCCTATTCTAGAATCTTGTTGCCTGCTATTTTGTTCATAAGCTTTGGGACAGAAGTACTCAGTTCTCTGTATCTATTTGCTGTTGTGGAAGTTGTCAGGTTTGTAACAAATAATAATGGATAATAAAGAGCTTTTATAACCTCCAAGTTTCATAGTAGCAGCAAGTGTGTGTAAATGCAAAACTGTGTAGGTTGTGATGTATAGGATTAAATTTGAATGAAAAATTGCTTCTTTTTTTTTTTTTTTTTAATTCCTTTGGCTCTAGGGGAGATGGAAGTTTTCTGCCATTTGAAGACTGTCTGCATGACTTAGCAGCCTGCCTGTGTGATGATGTGTGCTTATGTAGCAAGTCATTGGCTTCCTTGCCAATAAAATTTAAGGCATGCTTATATGTTTACTGTCATCATCAGTTGTGAATTTGATATTAAGAATGCCTGAGGAGGTTTCTTCTTATTTATTTCTCTTGCTGCATAATAACCTATGGTGGCAACTTCTTGAAGTTAATTATTTGCTAGAATATTTCTTACTCTGTTTCTTCCACTTTTATTTAGTGTGTGTGCATTGAGAGAGGTAGAGTGGAACAGCTTTTTTGACCTTTTCTTTACCATGCTTTTTTCTATAGTACCCATTTGATGTTATTTCTTCTCATATTTTCATGTTCTTCATGGAAATCAGCTTTTGTTACCCTGTGGGTGTTTGGTTTCTGACAGCAAGCACACTCCTCTGTGACTTAAAAAATAATTCCCTTAAGACAAGGTGGCTGGAAATTGCAGTACAGTCATGGGTCAGCATGACTCAGTGGGATGGATGTCTTTTCCAGCCTCTTCAAACACATCGTTCTTCCCTGTTATTGCATACTGAGTGGAAGTTCTCAATGAACCAGTTGCAGTATCATTTTGAGTACAAGTCCCAAGTTTCTTAAGAGTAAAAATAAAAATAATGTTCTTATTCTTGTGCGTGTTTCTTACCGTTTGTTACATGGAATTCTGTGCATCTCAGAAATAAACCTTCATCCCCCAGATGTTACCATGTGAACTCATTAAAGCTACACATTTGCTACACTGCCGTTGAACAGCATGAAGAGAGGGCAACCTTAAATATCTCAGACTACCAGGAGGCCCTGCAGCCACACATTTGAAGATGATTTCTAAACTGCAACCTAATCATTAAAAAGTAGCAAAGCAGGAGGGTGGTTAGCCTTTGTCCCTTTAAGAAAAGGAGTTTAATCTCCATTTAAACTTCTGGGTGTAACCCGGAGAAATTAAAACCGCTCAAGGCCTTTGCTGTATCAAGTCTACTGCTGGAAACAATGCCAAGTTGTCTAATTATATATTTCTAGTTATTAACTATCTTAAGGAAAGGCACCTCTGCTTTTATCTACTCTGCTAATGCACTTGCTTATTGGGAACCTGGCTATGGTGATGAATTTGAATAAAGTGCTCTTGGGTGGAGGAAGAATGTGCAGACTGCTGCTTGAAGATCTGTGACTCAACTTGCAGTTCTTGAGGGCTGTGAGAGGTGACTAATAAGTTAGCTAACATAACATATTCAGATCAGCTCCTTCAGAAAGAGTGGCAGCATGTAGGTCTTGAATGGATTTACTTTCCAAAAGCCTGAAACACTGAGTCCAAAGGGAAGTTGTTCAAATCTTGCTCATGGAGGGTGTTGGACTCCCAGGAGTGCAGTTCAGTTGGACATGAAGGCTGTGGTGCGAAGCCACATGCTGTGGTGGGCTTGTTTTTGTAAAGTTCTGACTTGCAAAGCCCAGCAGTTTCTTCTTGACTAAGTCATTTCCATCTAGCAATGTAAAGGGATGCTGACAGTGTTGGTGTTGGGGCATTTTTGGATAAGTTTTAATCCTTGATGATGACAATTTGCACATATTTTCATTGTGATATTAATTCATTTGCGGAATCTATGGTATGTTGCATTTCAGTTTTCTTCAAGCAAGTGGTTTCATAACTCTTGCTTTTTTCTTCCTTCTTTAGGTTGATATCCTTTCAAGAGTTTGTGGCATTTGAATCAGTCCTGTGTGCTCCAGACGCACTGTTCATAGTAGCCTTTCAGCTATTTGACAAGACTGGCAAAGGAGAAGTTACTTTTGGTAAGAATGATCTTAAATGTGCACTCAATTTAAAAATCCCTACTTATGTCAAACTATCGAACTTTTTGTTACTGTAGGAAACACAGCAATTGGTAACAGAAGTATACTCATGCTAAGTAGGATTCTGGCTGAATTTCTATAAATCACGTCCACGTGTATAATACAAAGTCATCCTCGTGATTTTCTCTGGAGAACTGGTCACTTCTACTTTTCCCCAGCATGCTTGAGCAGGTCTTGGGAACAACAGTGAAAGGTGGCTATATAGGAAGTGATTGTAAAACCACAAAAATGTTGCCACAGAATGTGAGTGAATGTTGAGTCTGAAATTACTGTGAATTATTTTTTGTTTAAATTGGCTATGTTGCAAGCTGTCTTCCTCTTAAGGCTTAAAACTTTCGTCTGTAAGATTTTTTGGTAATAAATATGTTGCTACCCCACAGAAAACTCAGCTATGCATTAGAGGTGTGGTATTTGCACAGGCAGTGTGATATACTTAGGCCAGTTTAAAGCACGATTAAGGGGCTGTTTATTTCAGACACCATAGAGACAGTTTCTGATATCTGCAGAAGTATCTGCCACGTGCCTAGGAGCAAGGACAGTGATGTCTGGAAGAGGTATTCAGAAAATAGTGTTCTTAAACAACTTCAGACATTGAACTTTTCTTCAAAAAGCATGAAGGATTTCTGTTGGATAAAACTGTCACTTTTAATCTGTTACATTTGGATGAGGTTATCCACCTCCCTCAGGTTTGTTGAATTGTTTATTAAACAACTTGAAGGTAACTGGCTGGCAGTGACTCTTGTCTTTCCAGTCTTCCCCTGCATGGTTCATGTGCCCTTTGTCTTCTGCTGGTATTGCCCTGCATATTCTTAGTTAAAGAAAAAAAAGAAAGAGGAAAAAAGGAATCGCATCTTTCCAGATCATTTAAACTGATAAGATCTACTACTGTTGCTTGAAGCATCGTTTTCTTCCTTCTACCTTCTCCAAAAATCTACATTTGAAGTTGTGGCCGGTGAAAAGACTTAATGCCTTTTCTTACGTCTGTTTTGATTTTTCATTATTTTGATTTTCTGTTGAGTTTGTTGAAGACGTGCTTTTAGTGTGCCACGCTGCTTGTTAGAACAGTTTCTAAAAGAGTGACTGTGGGTGCTAAAGGATTTGAAAGAATTTCAGAAAAAAAAATTCTGCTGATCTTGACCTTGATGGAGGAAGTATTTTGTGCCTAGCAGTATTGTTCGTGTGTATGGACTGAGAGACAACGAGAAAGAGCATGCTTTTACATCAGGAGGGTCCACATATTTAGTAATGGTTTTGTTCCAGCATAGACAAACTAGTGTTCCTGGAATGCCTGTGATGTGCAGGTTCTTGTCTGTGTCAGAGCCCCCAGTTGCTTGGAGCACTTGTTAATAATGTAGGAAGAACTGCAGTTGTTTGATCTCAATGCTGAATCAGTCCAACTTAACTTTTTAACTTTTGGCATTTTTGTTCGTATTTTTCCTGCTAGTAAATGCTTCCCCTGGGGTTAGACACAGTGAGTCAAGGGATTTGTTTGGCATTTGAAACCCATTGAAGTCTTTTTAGTGATGACAGAAACTTTTATGCCAGCCTGTATTTAAGGTATTTGAAAAAGAAAGCATGCCAACGTTGGCAGAACCTCAGATATCCTTTTTTTTTTTTTTAATTCCTTCCTCTCCCACATTGAAATCATAAAAAGTATCTGTAACTTCTGCATAGTATCGTGTAGCTTCTACCCTCAAAGAAAGATATAAGAGCTGTCTCAGTATTGTTAATTCTCAGCAATCCCAGATGACCTATAGATAAAACTAGTGTATGTTTTCTATTGTGAAGAACAGCTTGTGTTGTTTTCCTTTCAATTATGAAAAAAAAATAATATTTTCACATATAAACTATTACAATACTGCTCTTTACTTTGGCTCTCAGTGCCTCAGTCATGCACCTTTGAGGTTAATTATGAGATCTTTTTCCATTAACTTGAATGAGAGGAGGATCAAGTCCTTATCAAGGTTAGGAGACTTAAATAGGGGTTTTATGTACTGTGGAATTACAGTGTGAAAGGAAAAGGAGAAAAGGGAGAGGATCGTTTTTCACTGTGCTGCTGTTATGTGTAGTATCTCAAGGATCCCATTCTTAGTGTGCATCTCATTTTACTGCTGTAAAGAAACAACGTGGCTTAGCTTTGCAGTCACTGTTTTTCTGTGTACTGAGAGAATGGTGTAAATATTTTAGCTTATGCTGGATGGAATGTATGGCTTTCCGGCTGTGAACTTCACTTAAGCAAGTCATCCAACTCTATTCTTTCACAGGTGCACTTAGCTTGATACCTTTGTAAAACAAATTAATAATGGGTTTTGCATCAGTGATCTTGTATAGTGAACGCAGCATTCAGGCTGTAGATACTTAGGGAAATGTTCCGAGTAAAGAAGTTTTAGCGTTTAATATATTGTACTTTTACTGAAAAATATTATTTTCTTACTTTAGCTTCCGAGTTGGAAATTCCTTTGCATTCTATCCATATGTTGACATCTGTACAATTTCAGACATTTCAGTTCTTTCAACTTAGAAGTTAACTGTATATAGTTCTTTGGACAGAGCTGGCATCTGTTTAAGACGACTGATCTGCAAGCAGCCTGTATATGTGGTAATGGTGGGGCAGGCTGGAAATTTCTGGTTTATTACTTTAGTGAGATGAATGAAATGGCCAAGAGTAAATTAGTAGCCAGTGGCTGACTCAGTCTACACCTGGCTGTTGCATCATGTTGTAGATTTATCTGCTGCTGAAGTGTCAAAGCTTTGAGAGTTTGCAAGGAGTTAAAGCTCTCAGCAGGAAAGTGGGAGGAAGTTTAGCTGGCTTTTAAATTCGAGGCAAAGATCAAACCATTGCTTCTTACTGTTGAGTGTTGACAGGCACGTAAAAGCTGATAATATAAGTCCAGGGGTTTAAGAGACTTAGTAGAGTTGCTTTTTTGTCGTATGGCTGTATTTTAATGCCTCATTAAAGAAGCAGAGCCCTTTGAAATGCTTTACTAGATGGTATTTAAAAAAAGCATGAGATGCTTGGGTAAAAATGTCAGTGTTTAAAAACTAAGTTGCCTTAACCTTCATCTTTAATTTTGAATAGATAAATGAAATGATGACAGGTAACAATTCTGAACAGTGAATAACAAAGAAGTGATATCTGTGGACTGGAACTTTCTTTCTTATATACAGGTTCTCACAGCCCTAATGTATGGCAAAAGGAACATTGTCCACATTAGTTTTTCTCATAGAGAAAGGAGAAGTAGAAAAACAAAAGCAATTGCCTGAGACTGTGCTGACAACCAGCATTGAACCCAGTGTTAAAGAGATTCATTGATTTGCTTTGAGGTAAATTTTCCCACCAAACAAAAATTCTTACTCTCTCATAATGTTTGGAATGTAGCTGTGGTATAGTGTGTAGTTTTCCTATTTTTGTAAATTTTTTTCTAAATTCTTCTCATTCAAACTGAAGCTGTTTCAAAATGGATGCTATGCAGTGGTGCTCTGGGAAATATGAATATACCATAAAACAAGTTAGTATTTTCATTGAAAAGGAAAAAAACAAAAAACAAAAAACAAAAAACAAAAAACACCACCCTTCAAACAGCAAAAAAAGGGAGAACAGGGAAACCAAACTAAATTGTTGCTTGTTTGGTTTAACAACTGTGGAGCTGAGCTCTATCTCTTTTTGTCTCATAACAGAACTCTATTTTCATGTAGACAGCAGCTATTGTAGATCTTTGCTTCTGTTATTAGTTATAGCAGTACACATTTCGTAGAGAAATGCATAAATTAATGATGCATCTTACTAAGCACTCCTGTTTGCATATCTGTTACTTGAAGTGCCTAAACATTTGTTTGTCGACTTCCTAAAAACATGCAGCTCCCAACTGAGGTTTATGTATACAGCCTTTGTGATGAGCTTCAGAGCTTTTGCTTTGTGATAATGCTCTGACACTCTTTCAACATGCTAAGAATTATTACAGGAGTCTAATGGTTGCGTTCCTAACTGGGGGATTAGGTTCAGATTTTGTGAACTAGCTTGCTCTTGTTACAGAGGATTATTTATGCTTTGCTTGATATGACCTGGCTCTTCTTATGGGGTTTATAATTGCTTATGCAACACCTAGCTTACCAGTGTCCAGCGCAGTACATTCAAAAGCACGTAAAGCAAAAAAAAGTGAAATCTGACCTACCAATGTAAATTGCTCTATGTTTTGATGAATGGCAATATTCAGTAATTCTCAGTGAGATTTCTGTTGCTGGTTCAAATTAGTTTGAAACCTTTTGTAGCTCATGATATGCTAGTTTACACTACACAAGGAAACATCTACTGGTTTATAGCTGATGGCTGCCTACATGTGATGATCCCAACAGCAGTGTTACAGGTGTAAAATGTGTTTAGTCTCTAATATCTTTTGTTGTTCCTTACAGCATTTCACACAAATATGTTTATTTATAAAAAGAGTATTTAAGGAAGATTTGCAAGTATATGTATTTTTCTTCAGAGCAACTTTTGAACGTGGCTTGAAACTATTTTCATAGACTTTAATTTCTAAACTTACATGAACTTGCCAGGTTTCTCTTATTTTGTTTTCTCTTCTACCTGACACGTTATGTAACCAGGCAGACTTCCATAAAAGCATCATAAGTAAAACAAAGCATATTTAGTCACAGAGTGAATCTTTTTGAATGTTAAGGGAAGCTTTGTCTTTTCATGCAGTTGTGTTTCATTGGGTTTAGGGGATACAACTGAGTTTTCTAAGTCACCTAGAACTGGTATTTTGTGTTTTGATTTGATCTTTCTTGTTTTGATTTTGTCTTTTTACATTAATTTTAAATTAAAATACCCTACTGACAGCTGACTGAAGGCTGAGCATATTTAATGGGCAAAAAACAAGGAATGGTCACAGAATCACCAACTAGTTCAGGTTGAAAGGACCAGTGACAGTTCTCTGCAGGGCCAATGAGGCCAGCTTGCTCTGGTGGCTGTGACAAATGGAGGTTTTAACTATCTCTAATGATAGAGACTCTGCAGCTTCTATGAGCCAGCATCTTCCAGTGTTTGACCTTTGTGTTGGTGGAAAAAAAAGGTTTGTGATGCCTAGCTGGGAGCACCCATGCTCCAGCTTTCATCCATTGCTTCTCACCCTTCCTTAAATCCTCATTTCGTGTAGTGTGGACAGCTATGAGGTTCTCTCTTTGCCTGCCCTCCATCACACTTAGAAAACATTCTTTCAGCCTGTCTTTGTACATTGTGTGCATCAATCCCCAACTGTCCTGCTGATTGTGACGCATAGAGAAGATAAGATGATATTTTATTTTAGTTATTAGCATATTATGTTTACCTTGGTGGAAGTGATCTGTTCTTTCTTTTTTAAATTATTATTATTCAGGGAAAAAGGGAATAAGTTTAGTTTTTATGCCCTCATGGGCCTAGTGCTTTCCAAGCCTGTGGTCTTTAGGCTCTGGCAGTTTGTCACTCACTTTTGAGGATGCCAGGAAAGGTAACAAAGAAATGTAATGTTGTTGCCAATAAGTTGAAATTATGTATGTCCACAGCTCCAGCAGAAGTATTTTTAATAGTTTACATCTTGAAAAAATGTTAGAAACCCTTTTCTGTAAGCCAAATATGTAATACTCTGCGTATAAATTCATGTTACTTCCCCTTGACATCCAAGGACAGAAGAAGCAGACACACTTAGTTTCAGAATGTTAACTGCTGAGAGTTACGGTACTCCTGAGAAGTGCCTCTTTTTTGGATATTTGCAGTATTTAGCAGAGTCGGTGCTCATCTCAGTCAAAAATCACATCCAAGCTGAACTGAAAAATGTATGTATGTGTATGTCATGAAGAGGTGTATTCATACTCTTTGGGGTTACATAAACAACCAGAACAGGGTTAGAGTAAGAGAGTAAATTAAGAAAGTGTGCACATCTTGAGCAGAGGGGTGAAATCTGAAGTTTGTCATGGATCTCTTGATCGGGGAAAACTCACAAAGACAGCAGTGTGTTCTCTATGATAATGTTTTCATTAAAGTAGATTTAATCTGGAATATTGCTCTGCCCTTTTTGAAAAGTTTGAATAGGGCAGTAAAGTCATAACTCATTCATTTTTTTTTTCAGTAGTATCAGTATGTCTCTTCTAAAAGGGAACAGTACTAAAAATTGTATTAGAATTTGTACTAGGCACTGTATTTTTGTGTTTTTATTTTTATTTTTTTGCTGTTTGTTATAAAATTGTCATCTTTAAACTGCCTAATACATCTGAATGACATTTGGTTAGTAATACTGTTCTTAAGCTCACCTATATGCACATGTGCTGTAAAGCCTTTGTTGCTTCTTCAAACCTCAAGTGTATGTTTCACATTTGAGTCTTTAGTGAAGACTTCATCCTCCAGCTCCTCTTCTCTGCTATGAATGTCTCTCAGGGTGCTGATGCTCCAGTAGATGCTGTCATAGCACAGTGTCCTTTCTACTTGGAGATTTGCTGAGTCAACCAATTCATTCTAGGAGAGCATCCTTGGATCCATTGTAAGCCTCTGCTTTCCATTATTTGCTCCGGATGTTAGTATGTTGTTACCTGGATGTGATGAGTATTGTGAATTTAACCACTTTTTGATACATGTGGAGCTTTATTGCACTTCTTTAAATTAAAAAAAAAATAAAAACAACCAAAACAACCCTGATTTTTCAGAACTTTTAAAGTTGCTTATGAGGTGTGTTTTCTGAATGCGGTAGCATACCAGTACCAGATTGACATGCATGGATTGTATGGTATCTTCTCAGAAACAAAAGAACTCCTCAGAAGCTGTTCCAGTTCAGTGGGTCAAAAATTCACTTTTTATGAAAGGCTAACTGTAGATTTGCACGATTGACTATAATGGCTTCAATTTTCAAAGGTGGAGGTAACAGAGAGCACTTCCAGTTGGTGGGATAATTCATATATGCTCAAATGACTAAAACACTGTGCTTTCTGATGCTACTTCATGCTACTTAAAAAGAAAAAAAAAGTAGGTGTGGAAAAGGTGGGAAAAAGCCAATGCGAGAGTAAATCTCAACTGTATGAGGTCACTCCTTGGTTAACAGTAAGCTGAGGGTTAGCCATATTTCATGCAGCTGTACATTGCTGTAGGGGGAAAATACCCAACATGATTACTAGGCAGGATTTGGAGAGGAACCAGGAGCTCCCACACCAGAATATATTTAAGCATAAGTGTACTATTTTAAGCTTGATTTTATTTATTTATTTTCCATCTCCTTTTCAAATTGCCTTAGAATTCTAAATTAGAAGGCAAAAACTCAGGTAGGCCCTAAGAGCTGGCAAGGTATTTTCTTATTACAGCTTTTAACACAAAATTTCAAGATGCAAAGTACACATACTTTCATAGTGTGTGTTCTTCAGTTCTCTAAATTGGAAAATCTGCTGTTACCTAGCAGTTAATGACTATTTTTTTCCAACATTTGGAATGCAGGACCTGATTTGATAAGCTGATAAAAGAAAACAAAACTGAGAACATGTTGGAAGTGCTCGAAGTGAAAATTACAGTTTAGGTAGGTTTGGGGGTAGATAGTTAGACATTTTAATTGAACTAAAATAGTTTTATACTAATACAGTACTGTTGTGGGAGTACATTTTGTGGTGCATTTGAAATTGAAGTATTTAAGTAGGGGAAAATGTATGTTAATTCTTTGCAAGAAAGTGATTTTTTTAATGCCATCTATCTAAGCAAAATAGCTGTTAAAGAAATAGATCTCTTATGTCTGTGTTGGAGTGTAAAGTGTAATAACTTTTATGCTCTTTTAGGATAATTTCTCCAAACCAGGAGTTTTCTTTTATCATTTTGGTTGATGTATTAAACTACTGTACAAAACATCATGTGAACTCTGAAGTAAGTTGGTATTTCTGGACAGACTACAGAAAACTCAGCCCCACCAGTGTCAAGAAAGCTCTTGAGTCAGTCTGGATTCTGAAAGTCCTGTGTTTTTAACGTCTCAATGACGTGGGTAACAGAAATGAGTCCAGATAATGATTTTCACTTACCATGTGGAAATAGGGACGTTGAATTTGATACAACAGCTTTGGTTACATACAAGCAGCACTGGCTTATGTTAAGCAGCAAAACCCCATCTTGTCCATTGCAATTCAGCACTAATCTACAGCTGGACTAGCTCAACATTGCTAAATTGGTTGATATTGCCATTTTATTATTTTAGTTTAATTTTGTCTTTGGGGACTTTCTCTGAATTTGGAGTAACTATTTCTATTAAAAAAGAATAAGCTACCACTTAAACATTTGTATGTAGAGCTGGGGGTGTTCAGCTGGAGAATAGAAGGCTCTGGGGAGACTTAAGAGCAACATTTCAGTATCTAAAGGCGAACTGTAAGAAAGAAGGGGACAGACTCTTCAGCATGGTCCGTGGTGATGGGACAAGGGGAGATGGTTTCAAGGGGAGATTTGATATAAGGAGGAAGGTTTTTTTACAATAGGGTGGTGAGGCAGTGGTGTAGGTTGCCCAGAGAGGTGATGGATGCCCCATCTCTGGAGACATTCAAGGTCTGGCTGGACGAGACTGAACAACCTGGTCTAGCTGTACGTGTCCCTGTTCCTTGCAGAGGTTTGGATTAGATGGTCTTTAAAAGAGTCCCTTCTGACTGAAATGATTCTATGGTTCTGTGATTCAATATGCATGCCAACACACACATTTAATGAAAGAAGTGAATTCAGTTGGGTTTAGAAAAAAATAAATAAGGTGTTTATATGCAAATATGTATGTATACCTGGGCTTTTCAAGTGCAGGTGAAATGGAAGTTAGTCTAAATAGATGAGGTGCATTAATGTAAGGTTTCACACTCTTTTGAATGGATCTGTTTTAAAACAGAAGCTGTACTACATGACAGCGTGCAGATAAATTGCACTGACCTGAGCTGCTATCTTTTTTCAGATTGACCCTCCACCCTTCTTGAGTCATGTAATACAATCCCATTATCTTCAAATTATGTGCTCAGTTTCTATTGTGCCAGCTTTAGCTTAAGAGTTCTACCAGATATCTTCCTAGTAGTATTTTAAGAAGGAAAGAACCTAATTTTTTTGTTTGTTTGTTTGTTTGTTTTTAATTCAGAATTACAGACTAGATAGTATGTGTTTTGCAAGGAATTAAGAAGCAGAAAAATAGAGCATTAGTGTACTGTTCCAGGGCTTCTAACCTGTGGAAATAGTTGGCTGTTCCTGATTTTATTTTTTTGCAAAGGGACCTTGGAGGGATGAGTACTTTTCCTTTGCAATCTGTAGGAATCAAATTGTTTGCAACATGCCAGGTATGAAACTATTTTAACCCATTTTCTTGACAAAGCAGTTGCAGAATCAAGGAGGTGATTATGACACTTGTTCTTCCAGAGTATTATACTCTTCTGGGTAAATGGGGATGAATGGGCAATTCAGTCAAATATTTCAACTATCCATAAGGAAATCATTATTTTACATCTTTGCTGAACAGATGTGATGTAATCTTATGTTTTCCAAAATAAAACGTATTTGTAGAGCAGTCTTTGTGCCAGACCATGGAAGGACAGAAACAAACTCTGTGCTGCATGTTTGAAGTTCTCAACAGTAAGAAACAGGAAAAAGAAAAGCCAACAATTTCTGTAGAAGATAATACAAAATATAGCTACTTGATAACACTGTTTGATATATCAAAATCTCAGCTACAGAAAACTGTTTTTCAGCACAGTCACAACCATTAGCTATGCATTTTCACTAGCAATGAACAAGAGCCTGCATGCCATGCTCATAAAAGTCTGCCAAGAGGAGGTGACCCATTCTTACTGTTGCCACTGCTGAAATGCACAGCTGTGCTTTATCCACTGGGCTTTGTCAGACTTGATCAGGTTTTGAGTTCCATTGCTGCAGGTTGCTTTTGCAATCTGTAGTGCTAATATTGTTATTTTTTTTTAGTTGGAAATTACCATTTTTTTCACTTCCTTTTGTTTGATTTTCTTGAGCTAGAATTTTTCTTGAAGGCCACAGTTAAGGAGTATTTACAAGGTGTACAGCTGGGGGAGTGAGGTATGTTGTAGTTACAATGTGGCCTATGTGTGACAACTAATCAAATGAAATTATAATGCTGTAATCACGAGGCACTTTAATTTTTGTATGTTAACAAGTAAAAATTGTAAGGTCTCATCAAAAGGAGTTTAAGAATTAGTCTTTATACTGACTAAGGTTTTCCTGACTTGATATCTTACATCAAGTTATAAGGAACTTTTCTCTAACAAAGATAAATCTGGAGCCTAACTGAACCTAGCTTTTATAAGCGATGACTTGTTTCTAAATTCATCCAAACAGAGTTAGTGTCTTGTTCTGTGAACATTCAGGAGATGGGGTGGGAGGGCAGGAAGGAGCTGATGAGCATCTGAGTGCTGTGCAGGAGGCAGGCATGTCAGCTATACTGTTGCTTTTCTGGGCATATCTTCATTCTGGAAAAGCAGAGCGGTCACTGTGAGGAAGAGACAACTTTCCTTTTATTTGTGGACAAAACAGGTTGCCTTCTTCATACAGATTCCTTTCTTTGAGGCTTAGGGGAAAAAGGCCAACAGAAAGCAGGAAGGTAACCTCCAACAACATGTGACTTCTGCTTTAGGCTGTGTGAGTAGGAAGCATCTTAAATGAAAGGCATTCAGTAGTGGGACAGTACCTCACTCTGAACTGATTGACTTTTCCTCCCAGTTGACTTGAGAGCAGAATTTTGTGTCTGGAGAATGCTGGCTGACGGGATCCAAGCCTGTTGTAATGGATCTTGAAGACATGAATGAACAATGCTGTCCTGAGGGCACTGTCTCAAGTTTCTGGGAGAAAATTCTCATCGGATGTTACAGCCTGAAGATTTGAATTTTAAGAATTTGTCATTAACTATGGTCAGTTTTTCTGTTTGTGAGTTAAATACAACTTGTTTTTTAACCACTGATTCTGGGGTTCAGCGGATGATTTCTTTTTAAAGATGAAGCAGTTGACTTTGTTGAGATGTGAAGAGGCCTGCAGTGTCATCTATGATCTCTCCATGATTCCTAGTCTCCTCAATTTAGAAGAAGCTGTCACTGCAAGTAGTACCAACCGCAGTGAGTTTGGGTCTGTGTGGCCTGTGCAGCAGGACATTTGCCTCTTTCACCAACTCAGGACCACCCCTTCCTGTGACTCTGGCCTTCAATTTAGTTAGGCACTTTCTGACAGTTTCTTGTCTCTCAGCCCTTCTTCCCTGGCTCTCACTTCTTCCCTGCTTTCTTGGCTGAAAGTGGGGAATTTTGTCCTGGCCAGGTTTCTTCAAGCCAGCAGAACAGTTGTGCTTGACTGTCACAAACTGAGCCAGAAGTCAGAACTCACGCTTTGCAGGAGGCAAGACCTCATGGCCCCAAGGAGTTGGCTCCCACTTTGCTTATGGTGCTGAGGTGAGCTGGAAGACAGCTCCTAGGCCTTGAGGGGAGCTGGCTCCAAGGAGGTAGCTTCCAGCTTCTTCTACAGGCAGGCCTGCACAAAGCTGCACTGCTTTCCTTGCCTGCAGGCCCTGGTCACGCCTGGGAACTGGCTTCCAGCTCTGCTGCTCGCAGACAGACAGGAGCCGAGAGTTTGGGTTCCCGGTCTTCTGCAAAGTGTGAAGGGAGCTGGAAGGCACCTCCTGGCCCTATCTGCGGGTAGGGAGTGTCTCCTGGGAACCAGCTCTCTGTGCCTGCAGGAGCAAGCAGGATATGAGAGCTGGCTCCTGGTTGACGTTGCTGGGGGCTCATGCAGATATTAGGAAGGTATGCAGCAGCTGGGAACCTCTGACTTTGAGCCTGTTTTTGAGAGATGTGTTTGCCATTTGTTTTTGACCAAGATGACTTCTGCTCTTGCATTGAAGTGGGCTTCATTGTGAGAGACCTGTCTGAAAGACAAGTACTCTCTCAGATCTTGTCACTGTTTTTGCGAGTTAAAATATGTATAGTCCAATTCCAGGAACTTGTTTACCCTGCACCTCGTAACAAAGCAGGGACTGTTGAAGTCTGCTTTTTGTTGAAGGTTGTGATAGGATTGTGTTCAGTCTGCCATGTCCCTCCATCCCCTGCCCAGCATGCGGCTATTCCTGTAAGGTAACTACAGAAAAATGGATCTTGAAATGCTGGTGTTTTAGTAAACTGCTTTGTTTGAATGTGAAGATCTCTTAGAATAATACCAAAGCCTGAATTTTAGTAATGCAAATCTTTTGTTGTTAGCAGTTAGAAAAGATTATGTTGAATATTGGTTAGCTTTAGTCATCTTTTTATAAATGACTTCTAATTTTAATCCTTTCTTGCTTCACTTTGAAACTTAGAATATCTAGTTGAGTCTCTTCTAATCAAATACTGTACAACTCCACAAATAAGACTATTTAAGTGATGGTATTAATAAAGGTTTCAAAACTTTTCATTTGCTATGATTTTGGTTAATAAAGCAAATTAGGTTTACTTTGCAATATGTTATTGAGTTATATGAACAATATTGCTTTTGGGTTAGAAAATAATGTAATTGTGTTTCTTGTATAAATCTATGCCTGTCTCTATTGTTGTATTATTATTAAATTAACATTTTTCTTTTCTTCCCAGAGGATGCTAAGCAAGTTTTTGGCCAGACCACGATTCATCAGCACATTCCATTTAACTGGAATTCGGAGTTCGTACAGCTGCATTTTGGAAAGGATAGAAAAAGACACCTAACGTATCCAGAATTCACCCAGTTTTTACTGGTGGGTCTAGTACAATAAAGTTTGTGAAGATTAAAGAGGTTGAAAGATTGCAAAAATACTGTGCTGATAGGAAAGTTGCAAGAAAGACCATGTGGGCTTTTACAGTGGAAGTGCCAGACTTCAATATTCTTGATAAATAGGATAAGCTAGTGGTAAAGCAGCTGATTTTCGCCACTGTTTCTTTCTCTTTTTTTTATTAATTGTCAGCGTGCAGAAAGTAGCGTAGATGGAGAAATGAAATCAAAAACTTATACCTCAAATTTTGAAAATTTCCTATATTGAATGAGTCAAAGTATGGTAAATAACAGCATTGAATGTTTTAGAGATGCTTGCCGGGCTGATATTAAGAAATATTTATATCTGTAAATAGCATGTTTACTAAATTGGTATTCAATTCAGAGTTGATGTCCAATAAGATAATGTTTTGCTGCAAGCCCTTTCCACACACTTGCTTCCTTGTGACCTATTTTGAATTTAAGAAAGGGAAATACTACTTAGTTTTGCTTGTGGTATATAAAGAATAAAATACAATCTTTTACAAGGGATTTTTGCCTATTCACCACTTCGTGGTACTCTGTTAGAGAAAGCAAAATATTGTGCTAGTAAAAAAATAAACAGTTTATCTGCTTTTCAGCACTACTGTCAAAAATACTCTGTGGTAGGAAAAGTGATTCGTGAAGTGGTGAAATATGTGAGATTCTTATTTGTATTCCTTCTGAATACTTAATGCCTATATTAGTATTTACACTGGAGAGTTTTAAAATGGGAAACTGCTTGAAGACTGCAAGGTTTCTTTTTTTCTTGTTTACACAAGTATGTTAGTTCACAGTAGGTGGTGGTATCATTTTGATGAGGAATAATTAAGCTAATGCTATTGAGACAAATGTTTCAAATTGACTTTGTAGAACAGAGCCTAATTAACTTTGTATGAAGAGGACGTCAGGTATCACATGATTAAGTTGTATTTCCTTAAGTTTTGCACTGACTGCTGCAACTCCAAAGTAGCTAAGAGGTAGACCAATTCTGGGGCAGAACAGTAAACTAGGACCTCTTTGGGATGTAAGAGTAAATACGTTGCTTTTTCAGGAAAAAAAAAAAAAGCCTGTGGTCTCTGGTGTTCCAGTACCTCCTTCCGTACATAGTAAGCACTGGATTTGTATCTTGATTTTGATGAATTACAATCAGCCTTAACACACACACACACACACAAGGGTTTCAGAACCATTGACATTAAACAGCTTGTAACCTCATAACTTGGGCATTTAAATGATTTCAGTTATTTCTTTGTACTTGGTTTTGGTGTGTCTGTTTATTTTTTAAAACCTTTTTAGAAGTGGCTCTACTGCAGAAGTGTGTTAGCTGTCGTAACAAGGAGTAAAAGGTTGTGCTGGAGCACATCAGTGGTCCTTCTCAGCCAGACAAACCTTTTAGTCATGTTCCATGTATGACAGAAAAAAGAAGGATTAGTGTGGGCATTGAGAGTAAGATTAAGAGTTCTGGATATCCTCTAGAGCAGTGAGCTGCATTGAGGAAAAGTTCTAAGGCTTCTCCTAAAGTTGATCTCAGAACTAGTGCAGACATCAGGGACTTTCAAGCAAGTTAATTGTCTGAAAATTGCTGAAACAAAGTTGTCTGTTCTCAGTACAATTTGTTAGTATACCAAGTCAGTCACTGATAGGGTACATCTATTTACTCATTTTCTAGAACTGTAAATCTTTGAAATGTTTTTCCTTACTGACTCTTGCTTTGCAGCATTATATTTTAGAGTGAAATTTGGGCACAGAAATGACTCTAAGCATAAATTGAAGAGTTAATATACAGAGGTATATAAATCTTCCTTTAAGTTCTGTAACCTTTGGTACTCAGCCTTTCCTTATGACATTCTGTGTGTACACGAGTCAGTCAGTCCCCTTGTTCAGATGTCTAGACCTTGGACCTTAGACAGCAGGAGAACTCAGTGGATAGCAGATTACCTCTCTACATTCCTGATTTATGAATGCTCTTTACATTGCTCTTAATGTAGACCAGATGGTTCTGTAAAGCACTTCAGGTACTGCTTTGTAAGGACAATGTAATTTGCCACTTCTAATGAAATGATGCACACAGAGTCAAATTCATTCATCTTGGATCCTATTATGCCACATAAAGTTGTTACATATTCATTATGTGTTGCAACGTTTGGGCTAATCATTACTTCTGGCAAAGCTGAAAATACTTGGAAAGTAACGTTACTGTATTTAATCCACACACAAGACAGATCTCTTCTTGCTTTAAATAAGAAGAGTTTTTGATTGTGATTCATCTAGTCATCCTTTTTTTTNAAGGATTAGTGTGGGCATTGAGAGTAAGATTAAGAGTTCTGGATATCCTCTAGAGCAGTGAGCTGCATTGAGGAAAAGTTCTAAGGCTTCTCCTAAAGTTGATCTCAGAACTAGTGCAGACATCAGGGACTTTCAAGCAAGTTAATTGTCTGAAAATTGCTGAAACAAAGTTGTCTGTTCTCAGTACAATTTGTTAGTATACCAAGTCAGTCACTGATAGGGTACATCTATTTACTCATTTTCTAGAACTGTAAATCTTTGAAATGTTTTTCCTTACTGACTCTTGCTTTGCAGCATTATATTTTAGAGTGAAATTTGGGCACAGAAATGACTCTAAGCATAAATTGAAGAGTTAATATACAGAGGTATATAAATCTTCCTTTAAGTTCTGTAACCTTTGGTACTCAGCCTTTCCTTATGACATTCTGTGTGTACACGAGTCAGTCAGTCCCCTTGTTCAGATGTCTAGACCTTGGACCTTAGACAGCAGGAGAACTCAGTGGATAGCAGATTACCTCTCTACATTCCTGATTTATGAATGCTCTTTACATTGCTCTTAATGTAGACCAGATGGTTCTGTAAAGCACTTCAGGTACTGCTTTGTAAGGACAATGTAATTTGCCACTTCTAATGAAATGATGCACACAGAGTCAAATTCATTCATCTTGGATCCTATTATGCCACATAAAGTTGTTACATATTCATTATGTGTTGCAACGTTTGGGCTAATCATTACTTCTGGCAAAGCTGAAAATACTTGGAAAGTAACGTTACTGTATTTAATCCACACACAAGACAGATCTCTTCTTGCTTTAAATAAGAAGAGTTTTTGATTGTGATTCATCTAGTCATCCTTTTTGAGGTGCCCAGAAGTATCGCCTCTGAGGTACTTAGCTCAGATATGCATAACAATCTATGTGCATGAACACAGAGCTCAAGGTGTGTTGTTTTACTCTGCTTCTAATTTTGCTCGCTTAAAATTAGCTCTGATATCTCTGCTACATATCAGTCACATCTGTATCTGTTTGGATATAGTCATGTTCCATTATCACTTAAATGACAAGTCTGCTTCATGAAGCGTAACATTGGCCCCTTTCCCAGCATGTGAAATCTATTCTGCAGAGTGGATTTAAATGTATGCTTATATGTGGACTTGCTAATTCAATTTCCACATTATCTGGGAATTTATTCATGCCCAGCATATTAGTTGATGAAGTAGTACTCTTTATAATTGACACCCCAGGATCTGCTCTGGTAGAAAGGATTGTGTTGCTTCTGATGCCTTGTAGATCCATTGGTATGGAACCCAAGCATAGTTTCTGTCTAACTGGGAAGTAATGAAGTTTATAATGAGCTGTAACTGAAAGCTCAGATAAAATGTCTAGGTGGAAAATAATTTCACAAACATTCTGGTGCCAGCATGCCTACCATGATGTGCAAATTAATTTTTCACAGTCTTATTCAAGCTGAGGGAATTTTGGACTTGTAGCTTCAAAGGAGAAACTGCACGTCTTGGGTATATCTAGCTTTACAAAAAAATCTAGTCAGAGAAGATTCTTTAGGGTGTGTAATTTGTATTGCAAAGCAATGAGGATTGTATTCTTTTTAAATGATCTGTCTTATTAAGAAGTACTGGACAGAAATAGGTGAAACAGATGTTTCTGGATACTGCATAGCATCTCTAAATGCTACAACTTTGCTTGATTTTTTTCAGTTTATTTTAAGGTGGCATTTTTTATATTACTGCATGTACACAGTATAGGCAGTGTTAAGAACTTCCCTGATAAATTGCTAGTAGCTGCTGGGCCTCATTTTGAAACACAGTCATGCTGTGAAGTGTCTTAACTTTCAGACTCAGAGTCAGATGGAATAGATAGCATTTCTTTTGCGCTAACCACATTAAGGAGTTTATTGTGTTTTACAATATACAGTTATTAGAGGAGTGACATCTGTCTGCTTTGTGATTTTGTACGAGGTATTTAGTTTTGAGACTGAGTCTTATTTCCTTATAATGATCTGAATATTCTCAGATGTTGCATTAGTGTTTCGCTTCTTGGGGATGTTATGTGACAGGTCCTTGTGCTTCCTTCTGCGTGTGCAACTGGAACAAAACGATGCTTAACATAGCTCAAAATAACTGTAGCCTAAAAGACCCTACCTTACCATGAAGATGGGGTGAGCCTTCACTAGCTGTTTGTGGTCTGCTTAAACCATTTCATTTCTGAACTAAAGAGAAGATGTCAATAGATAGTTCCAGAAGTCTGAGCTCACCCTATTCAGACCTTTGTCTCGCTGTCTTTTTACAGCTAAGCACTGTGTCCTGGACCACGTCTTTGAGAATGTGGGATAATCCTCTCTAGTTAGTTCCACATGTACCAAGAAGATGGAAAGGAATCACATAAGCAAAGAAAGAATGAGATGGTTTGACTCGTATTTGATTGTAGTATTAACAGCCTTTTTGTAGTTAGCTGAGTGATGACATGAAATGTGACCTTAACGTATGTCTCTGGAAGGTGAGCCCTGCTTTCCTTCTGTGGCTATGACATTGCCCCCATCCTAGATCCCACCAACAGGGAGATGTAGCTCCAAGCTTGCAGGCACAGGTGGTAGCAGGCTGGACTTGTGTTCTGCATGTGTTGTTCCAGGATTTTTTTAATGCATTTCAGTGCTGAATTCTGCCAGCATCGAACTGCCAGCAATTTCAGTGGTTAAAATAAATTGAATGAGAGACAGAGAGAAGAAAGCAGAATTCAGTTTCTTGTGTAATCTTTCTGCATTTATTTCTTTTTAATGAAGATACCTGTAGATGACAGGTTTTTTTGTTAATTTGTTCATATTTTTGTTCATTTGTTCCTATGTTTCCATATACTAGGTAGTGAGTAGTTAGGAATGGAAGTTAATATACCTAACTCCTCTTCAGAGTTCTGTGCCTCCTGAGTTACCTCTCTGCCTTAAGCTAATACTGTGTTGCAGTACTTTTCGTACTGTAAACCTCCCAGAATTGCCTGCTTCCAAATTCTGTTGAAATCATAGTCAGAATTGAAGTGAAACAGGAGCTTACATAGCTGCATCCAGTTGGATTGCTCAGTTGTAACACATCCACACAGGGTGCTGTAATGTAAAGGAAGTATGAGAGAATTGAGACTGTAACACTTCAAATTACAACTCTCACAAGCATTATTTCTTATTAAAAGCAGAAAATTCTGAATAGTTTTGTGAATGTAGTGCATAGTTGAAACACTGATCATTCCTTTCCCGTCTTTCCCCTTTACCTTCTGCTTAAGATACTAGGTGCTTTTCTTCATACCTTTCAGTTTAAGATACAGTGTTTTAATTATGAGTTAAGTCTGAAATTAGAGAAGCTGGGAGATCGAAAAGAAAAGACAAAAAATGGTTTGAATGGCAGCATGCATTGGTGGCTGCTGGGTGAACTGAGTGAGCAGAAGGTGGAATGGTGGCAGCAGACATCCTGTGGATCTGGACCTATGCCTGTTGGATTTGCTTTTGGCCTTTCACTCTAAGTTCCATTGAATGTTGCTGTAATCAAAATACTGACTTTCAGGAGATTGTGTTCTGTGAATGCATCATCCTTTTGGTTCTTGACTAAAGCAAGTCTAGGCTTAACAGGACTTTGTCTGTATTTGCATATACAGTGGAAGTAATAGGATAGTGCCATTGTCCACTGCAAGACTTGGTTCAGTGCTGCTGACATATTTTTATGGTGATTCCATTTCCTGAGTAACTGATTATGAAAATTCATTCATACTAAGCACAGAATTTCCAGTGAAGAAGTTGAAATTGAAAGGAGGGACATGTTAATAGATTCATAGATTCATAGATTCATAGATGCATTAGGTTGGGAAGGACCTACAAGATCATCTAGTCCAACCATCCTCCTATCACCATCCCTACCCACTAAACTACTAAATCAAATCCCTTAGCACCTCATCTAAACGCTTCTTGAACAGCGCTAGGGATGGTGCCTCAACCACCTCCCTAGGCAGGCCATTCCAGTGCCTGACCACTCTTTCAGAGAAAAAATTTCTCCTCAAATCTAATCTAAATCTTCCTTGGCGCAACTTGTGGCCATTCCCTCTCTTGTTTTCTTCCACTTTGTAGAGAAATACTGACTGATAAGTCAGACTACATCGCCAACACGTAATTCTGGTTTTAGCAAGCTTGTAGAACTAGACAAAACACTGATATGTGTTATTAAGTTGCCATCTGTGCAGGATTGTTCCTTTTAATTAAAAGAATAAAATAAGGAAGTATTCTAACAGTAATTTATGAAGTTATACACACATTTTTGGGAAGTTTAAGTCCTTTTTCTGCCCTCTCTTTTCTCAGCCTTATATCTGAATCACAAAGTGGTTATCAGGTGGTTGCAGAAGATGGTGCTTGCATTAGGTCTCTGTCTGTTACTACTGCTGAAATATGGAGAAGCAATCTTTACACTGTCATGGTGTAGGAGTTAAATTAAACTGCTTTTGTCTTTTGTAGATAAATAGAAGTATTTTAGATGAGAATGCTTTTTGAGTGAACGCTTACTTTCAGAATTGGTGAAAGTCATTGTGGAAATCTCTTATCATTGCCTTGTCCTCATTCATGCAGCTGTGAAGAGTTTTACAGAACATATTTTGACCTGCAGTGACACACAATAAACTGGATAATGCACATCCTGGAACACTTTAATGTTCAATCCTGGGAGATTACCTTTACTGGTTTGTTGATACATGCCCTCCGTTTCTTAGTTTGAACAGCATGATCTAATGCCCACAGAACAGAGAAGTCATGGCTGTTGTTTTTGGTACTGAACTCAATGACAGAGGCCATATATGCTACAAATGAAAAAGCCGGAAAGCTATATATACTGTATCAATTGAAAGGATTACATGTAATCACATTTTGTTAAGTGTGAGGTATTCTGTAGGATTGCTTCAAATAAATCTGTTACAGTAATAATTCTGAAGCTAACTTTTTTTCCCCATATTTTCAGGAGATACAGTTAGAACATGCAAAACAAGCTTTTGTGCAGCGAGACAATACTCAGGCTGGAAGAGTCACAGCTATGGACTTCAGGGACATTATGGTCACTATCCGACCACACATGCTGACACCATTTGTTGAAGAATGTCTAGTTGCTGTGAGTAGCTCTGGTAGCATCACTGGGAAATCATGGAATACAAGACTGAGATCCCTTTTTTATGTACTTTGACTACTATAATGTGGTACATTGCCTGGTTAGCAGAAATTATCTACACACATAGAAGTTATCCCTCATTAGGGAATATAAATTCTCAACTCTACTGGTCTTCTGAGACAAAAGACAGAGCAAGTAGCTGGGCTGTTTTGGTGGCCTCCAAATGTGGAGTTTGCCTGACTATTTCTGGTCATTATTTTATAGTGGGCTGTGTCAAATATATTGGGTTAGAAACAAACAACGCTTACATCCCATTTGGGCTGTTATCCTCAAAGGACTTGCTTTGCAATTTCAGTTGTGAATGTAATGTCCAAGCACCTGTGGCAGTGCATGAACTGCAACATCACCCAAGGATATTGGCTCTGTATTGACTGATTGTTGTTACACTTCAGTGTACGCTTTTGTCAGCTTGAAATGCATTTTATTTTTATTGGACATTTTCTTGTTTTCTGATGTCCATTACACAACATTTTCTGTTGCCCATTAAGAAAAAATGTTCAAAAACAATTTTTTTTAGTAATTAATTTTCTGACGTATCTCAGAAATAAAGTCTCTAGGTTTTTTGTTTTGTTTTGTTTTTTGAAGAATCATCTTCCAGCACGTATAAGATCTTTCTTTCATGAACTCTGTTTTTCACGGAGCATGAACTTGTCTTTCTTTCATGAACTCTGTTTTTCACGGAGCATGAACTTGTATTATAACTATCACGTTATAATACAACATGATAGGCCAACTTAAATATTATGCACTAAAGTGGAAAAAAAAGAAGGCACATTTGGTTTTGACCACAGTTTCTAATCTTGGGAATTTGTAGTAAGTCTTTCCAAGTAATCTGAAGTCTGGCTTTATCCAGGTTTAAAGAAGTCTATTCTTTGATTTGTAAGAGAGAATTCCAGGGAGATATGTAAAGTGATGAGAACTGCAAACTGGGCAGAATATTGGAAGAAGCATACAGTAAAAAGCATAACCAGAAGACTCATGGACTGTCAATGATTTCTGATACCTTCTTCCTCTGTTCTGTTCCCAATCTTGTTAGCAGCCTTCTTGGGTCATATACATCAGATGAGATTTTTGATTCTGCCTCAAGGTCAATTAAATTTTGACAAGCTTAAGCATTGTTTTCAGAAATTTTGTAGTTCATCAATCTTATACTTAGTGAATTGATCCAATTTCTTTTTCTGTGTGCAGGCCCAAGACCACTTCAGAATAAAGGCTTAAGTTCAGTTCTCATCTGAGAATGAGCAGCTTTGCAAACCTTGTTTCCATTTGGTTTGACTGCTGATATAAGCCTGAGTGCTTACTGCTGTTTTTTCACAACTTGAAATGCATGTGAATTTAAATGTTTGAGTTGACCTCTTTCAGAATATGTTTTGATTTTGTTGAGATTTTCTATATAGTAATATACTTTACATGTAGAAGTAGATTTCCTCATTACTAGAAATAAGCCAACTTATAAAACATTTCCAACTGAAACAGCACTGAAATTTGAACTTTGTAAATTACTACTGGTTATGTTGTTATAATCCTGCATATGTATTTGTTTAGGTTTGTAGGATGGGGAGAGTTTTACATTCTGGTCATGATTAGTTTCAGTAACATAAGAATCTTTCATAGTTTTCTTTATTTTACATTATTTAAAAAAATCCTTTTCTACCCTCACTCTTGTAAAAATAACTTTGTTTGAAAATCTTTATTTCAAGATTTTTCTTAATTTAATAACACTCTTTTCTTCTTTTACTTTCTCTATTGCAGGCTGCTGGTGGTACCACTTCTCATCAGGTCAGCTTTTCCTATTTTAATGGATTTAATTCTCTCCTTAACAACATGGAGCTCATTAGAAAGATCTACAGTACTCTGGCTGGAAATAGAAAAGATGTGGAAGTCACTAAGGGTTTGTATAAACGTTTGCAATCTGGAAATTTCCTTGGGCGTTTGCTTTGGGTGGGTGGAGGGGAAGACCTCCTCTGTATGCTTTTAAGTCAATGGGAGGGAGAGAAAGCCTGCTTTGTTATTATTCCTCAGTATACCACTCAGTTTTGTACACTTCTGCTGAAGTCCACTCTCCAGGTTTTTCATTTTGTTTCAATCAGAAAAAAGTCCCAGTAAACTGCCAGTGGGGGTAGGGTGAGGAAACTATGTAAAGATATTTAAAAGTTTAAGAAAACTTCCTAGGACTCCTGCCAAATTGGCTGCCTATTAAAGTGACCTTCAAGGGTAGTTGAAGAATTCCATAAACTTGTATTGGCAGCACAGTAAGCTGATCGACAAACTTGGAACAAGATGTTATCTGCTATATCTAACCTCTTTATAGAGAATTCCCTATGCAGTGCCAGAGTTTCATTAATGTGGCCTACTGGGACTATGCATAAAATGTTCCACATCTCTTAACTCTTGATTCTTTTTCTTTGCTTTTTTTTTCCCTATGACCCACAACTGATTGATACCGTATGTCAAATATCCTCAGTCCTGCTGATAGTACTAAGCTTCAAGACCAGAGAGTAGTACTTGTTTACATGGTGGATATACCATTTCAAACATACATTTATGTAGTGGCAGGAATACTTTTGTGGTGGATCGCTTCTTTTACTTCCCTTTCCCTTTTTCTTTTCCACCATTAGCATCTGCTGTTTAACACAAAGTGACTCTAAGGTACTCTGTATTACTTGTATCTGGTTTGATAATTTTTGTTTCTCTTCTGTATTTCTATTCTCTTGCAGAGGAGTTTGTTCTGGCAGCTCAGAAATTTGGTCAGGTTACACCCATGGAAGTAGACATCTTGTTTCAGTTAGCAGATTTATATGAGCCACGGGGGTAAGTGAAGAATTATCTATCCTTCTCTCTTCTCTTGTTTTCTGAAAGAGTGGGAGGTGGTGGTGGGGAGCAGAAGGGTGTGGTGTAGTGGTCAAATGCAGACAACTCCTTGTGATCCAAAAACCCATCTCTTAGCAGTTGCTAAGTTGAATTAATTTCCTCAGGCGTATGACGTTAGCTGACATTGAAAGAATTGCTCCTCTGGAGGAAGGGACATTGCCCTACAACCTGGCTGAGGCTCAGAGGCAGGTAAGAATACGAAGCAGTAAGATGCTATTATGTATTGTGTTCTGTTTTCAGTGCTAGAGAGATAGCCTGCCTCGTTCTGTGTTCTCAAATAACTGAGTTGCTTCTCTCCTGTACTCTGTAGTATCTGTGAAAAGTATCTTCATGTTATAATTCATTTTTAAGGTGCGTCATGTCATTTTTTTAATCTCTTCTCTATTCCCTTTTCTCTTGGGATGCATTTTGTCAGGTTAAATTTAATTTACTTTGGGAAGATAAAAATGTATAAGAGTAATCCAACCACTCAGTAAATATTAGGTATATACCTAATTAAGTTGTTTATGTTTCATGATTCTGTTGCTCTCTGTTCTTTTTAATGAGGAAAGACTTCCTGCTTTGAGTATCGATAGTAAATTCAGCATCCAGCCTATTAAATGGCAGTGCTTGTTCTGAGAATGCACATAGGTTCAAAGTTTCAGAGTGTTCTCTGCTTTGCTCAGTGCTCTGCTGAGTATCAAAATAGAAGAGATTATGTTTAGTGTACTGCCAGTTTAAGTGAAATTGTTAATATTCACTGTATAACCAAAAACTGAAGGATATGGACTTTGTCTTGCTGCACTAACAAAATGAACTTTTGTTCCCTGAGAGGCAAAAAGAAGAAGGAGTGTTCTTTAAGTATCAAACTTACTGAGTTACCAGTTTTCATGTCATTGTAGCATGTGTTATATTTTTAATGATACATGTTTCTATACAGATAGACTTAAAACTAACCGTCTCTGTTTCTGTCGTTCTCCAGCTCTATTTTAAGACAATCTTGACTTTGTATCTTGTGAAACCATGGGGTTTTTTTTGTTGTTTTTTTTTCCTACTCCGGGTCTGTGTGGAGACGCCAGTTTGACCACAATGGGTTGATGCAGGCTACATTTTTAGGGCTACCAGGCTGTAAGCCAGGCCTGTGTGTGTATGTATACACATGCATCTCCTTTGCTTCTCTTTCTTCTTCTTCTCCTTCCCCTACACTTGAACACCCCCACTGCAACTCTAAGCAGTATCTAGGATGGTGGTTTTTTTGTGTGTTTGAGCGGTGACTAAACGTTGACTATGCTGGGGTGAATTCAAATGAGCAGACTCCTAAAAGCTGACTGTCTATTCCTAGA
This sequence comes from Odontophorus gujanensis, assembly GCA_013399175.1. NCBI lineage: Eukaryota > Metazoa > Chordata > Aves > Galliformes > Odontophoridae > Odontophorus > Odontophorus gujanensis. The sequence continues at coordinate 107,974 of VXAB01000402.1, forward strand.
AGACTCCTAAAGGAGTTAAAAGCTTGGTCTGAATATCAGGTAATGTAAGTTACAATAGGTGGCAGTAAAATGCAATTGTGAAAGGAAAACTCTCCATTTTTGCTTTGGGGACGCTGTCTTTTCTCATGTAATTTATGCCATTTTAAGTGGCTAACACAGATGAGCCTTCTTAAAATCTTTCCATTTCTTCTGCTTATCCACCTCTACCTTTTCATTTTCCCATTCAGTCCCTTTTTAATGTCATCAGCTTAGCGCTGAAACCAAAAAGATTTTCAACTGCATTGACAATCCCATCTAATTTTTTTTTTGCCAACTCCAGCTACACTGGAGCATAAGATAAAGACTAAACATGTTTTCAGGAAAAAAAAAATCTATATTTCTGTTTTGTCCTTTTGCTCTTAGTATCAAAACAAAGTTAGATTATAAAATCGTTATTGTAGAAGACATAAGACCTCTGTGTAACTTTTGTTATACTCATTATTTTCCTTCATGAATTAGTAATTCTAAATTTGGAGCACTTCTGAAATTTGTTTTTCATTAAGTTGAATCTAAACTCGCAGACTGTGAGCAAAATGAAATGCCAGGGGTGCTTTATGAAATCTTACTGTCCTTTAGCAAATGCTTGCATACATGCTTTGATAGCCTGAGAAATAATAGAGATACCTTTTTTTTTTTTTCATGCTATAGAAAGAAATTCCAAACTGGAAGTGATTTTAGCTGTAGAAAATTAATGACATAAGGTGTAATGTGTGCCCTTTTATATATGAATTTGAGTTCTTGATTTTGGACTTTCAGAATTTCTTATTGCATCAATCTTTCTTATTTTTTCTATCCAAACTAAAGAGGCTATGTTATATGATGCTTGAAAATGTGTGGATAAGTAATTTTATTATAAAAACAAATTCTTCAGTGCATTCTGGGATTTTCACTAGGTATTGATATGCTTTCTGATCATGAGATATTCTGTTAAGAAATGCAATACTCTGATTATTTTACTTGTCCTCTCTTTTATTTTAAATCCTGTCTTGACAGAAATCTCCAGGTGATGTGTCTCGACCAATTCTCATCCAGATTGCAGAATCAGCGTACAGGTTTGCCCTTGGTTCAGTTGCTGGAGGTTAGTCATGGCTGCACAAAGGAATTTTCATCTTCACTGTTTTTCCTTTCATACTTTTTTCCTTTCTCACTTCTTTATCTTCTCTGTGGAAGACTTCCCATCTTTCCCTTGAAATCCCGTTCTAAGGAATGGAATGACTATAAGAAGGCAGTGGAAGAGGTCTACAGTAGTTTTGGAATTGGAGCAATTGGAGTTTGTGGGTGTTATTTCTACTTAATTTGTCACGAAAGCAGTTTCAGAGGAATTGGGTTAATAATAAAGTAGAGTCAAGAAGTGCTTTTGGTTGAAATTATAGGTGGTAGTTAGTTTTATCCAGAACATAATATGGAGAAAAAAGATAACACTGAGCATTGAGATATATATGTGGAAGATGACAGTTGCAGTCAAACACCGCAAATGCAAAATCATTGTTTTCATATAGCTTGATTTTTATTTGTAGCTGTTGGAGCCACTGCGGTCTACCCAATTGATTTGGTAAAAACTCGTATGCAAAACCAGCGCTCTACAGGCTCTTTTGTGGGAGAACTTATGTATAAAAACAGCTTTGATTGCTTCAAGAAAGTGCTTCGTTATGAAGGTTTCTTTGGGCTTTATAGAGGTAAGTTTGAAAGGTGGCATATACTATTAATAAGATATTAAGAAGAGTTAAGGAATACTCTGAATTTTTAAGCCAATTTTGTTCAGACTTCCATTTCATCTGGTTTGTACTTTTGCTTCATTTAAACTCTTGTATTGATTTGCATTCCCATTCTAGCTGAATGGTTGTGAAGTTATTGATAATTAAAACCTCGTTATAGTGAGAACACTTTTGTGGGACCTTTCTATCTGCAACAAGATAAGAACAGCAATATCATATAGCAAAAAGTATACTATTAGTCAAGTTTTCATCTCCTTAGCAGTCCTTAACACCAAGAAAGTTTTGTCTTGTTTTGTAAGAAGTTAAAGATAAATCATCTGCTTTTTGTTTGTTTTTGTTTTGATGTTCGTTCTCATTTATTTTCTTTCTATTAAAAGCATAAATCTGATGAGAAAATATAGTACCTTGTTACTAACTAGATCTCATTTTTGATATTTTATGTGACAAATCAGGTCTCTCTGTACCATTTCCATGTGCTTTGTTGATCATTGGAAATTAATATAAGTTTGATTTATGCCTCTTCCAAGCTTGTTAATGTTGAGTCAACCAGAGAGATGAGCTAGGATTAACTTAGCATAATACATGTAACCATTACTTCCAAGCTGTGAGATTAATTGTTCCAAGATCTCTCTATAGTCAACGGAGAAAGCTCTGAAAGCTCATTTGCTCTGTCCAAGGTCTAAATCACCCTCCTTTTGGACAACCTAAAATAAGTACCTACAGCCAAATGATGGTTGTTTGGGTTTTTTTTTCTATATTTTCCCTTTGTCACAATTATGCCGTCAAATATGTAAATTCAAGTAAGGCAGAGGTAGTTAAAAGAACCATTAACTATTGCAAAAGACTACTTCTTCCCTGTCAAAGAGATAAATTGAGTTATAGTATCTGAATTATTGAGATATTTCCCTCCTGTCTGCCATGCTTTTGGGGTGGATTTGAAGTTTGCATCATTTATTTCATTTTTAACATTGTAGCTTAAAAACTTCTTTTAGACTTCTGAAAATAAGATGTATATAATAAAGAAAATGAATTTCTAAAAAGAGTTAAGTCAGAAATGAAGAATGGAAGATGTCAGTGAAACGTTACTGTGACAAAGCTATATGCACCTGAAAAACAACAACAAAAAATGCTAACAGTTTTAAAGACGAAGTGTGAAGCAACTTTAAAAGTAAGTGTTGTGAAATATCGACACTCTGTAATTTATGATCTGAGTTGCTGTAAGTTGGCTTATCTACAGAGTATAAACTTTGTAATTATTTCAGCACAATTGGAAATGGGAAGAATCTGTTACTATTGACTGTGATTTAGGCAATTTTTTGAGTAGACCTAGTAATTTAATAAGGAGTATTGACATGGTTTCTATTTTGTAAGGGTTTATAGTAGTTACAATAATAAAAGAGAAAAAATTACAGCAAAAGAACAGAATCTATTCCCTGCAAATGTATTCTGTCTTCCATTATTTTGAAAAAATAAACATGCAGAATTCCACAACTCTCCAATCCTTTCATACAGAAATTCTGAAGTATAGTGATTTTTCAGCTGGAAAAAAAAAATCAGAAATGTTAAAATATGGATTCTTGACTCCATGTAATTGTCGTATTTTTGAAGTGATTTTTCATTACCAAATACAGTGAACTTTTGAAGTTTCCATCTGTATTGCTTATCTTTTCATTCTCTGTCCTCTACTACTTTTCAGTCTTCCAAGGAGTACTGAATAGTGAAATTCTGGACAGTTTGGTACAGTTGAACTTATAAACCTTGGTCAGTAATCTAATTTCTGGATTATTTAGGATAAATTGTGCAATAGCAAAAGACACCATTGTTTCAGAGGCAAATTGAGACCTGCATTCGAACACATTCTCTACGTAAAGGGCAGCCTGATTTAGCTTGTGTTTTACAAGAGTAAAATGGTGAAAGAGCCTTAAAAGAAGTGACACTTCCTCTGTGCGTTCCCATTGTTGCCTGATTTCCATTGCATGATTTCTGAGGAGATCACACTGGGGAAAGTTGAGCAGCCAAGTACAAAATGAAGGTTTCCAGTTAAACTTTAGAGGACAAGAGCATCTGAAAGAAACATTTTATAGACGGATTGGTGTATTTAACCAAAGTCATGCAGTAAAGTTAAGGCACGAGTCATCTAATTCTGATCTTAAACGCTTTGCTGGGTAAGACAGACTGTAATAAACCACCTCTTGCTGCTCACTGGTATTCTTTCTGACATGGTGTTACTTGTTTTTTTTTTCATCCTACTGGAGAGAGGAGCAGTGTTTGATAAGAGTTCTACTTAACAGAAGAGTGATGCAAAACCTTTTTTTTAAAAAAACAACAACTAACCTGGAAACATCTGGAGTGGCAGTCTGTTTGTCATACCACACTGCAAGAAAACAAGCAGGAATTACAAACCCTGCTCTGAACTGAGCGTTTCAGAGGATATTTTTAATACCAGATGCGTAGTTCCATCCAATGAAGTGAACTGATTCATTTCATTGTATTGCTATTTTATTCCAAACTTGAAAAGGGCAAAAACACCATGTTCTAAACCACTATCTCAGATAAGGGTAAATTACACCATCTTGTGGATGTGAAGAGAGCACTGAATTCTGTTTAATGTGACTTTGGATCTGAGGTTAATCAGCACTTCTACTGAGAAGATGGTTTGATTTTTTTAAAAGGCAAACATGATATGAGCCTCTGTAGGATCTTTAATTTTATATTATCTACTATTTGAATGCTGTGTTCTTAGGTTCTTTTTTTTTGCTGAGATAAAATTTCCTTATGTCTCTTTCTCAGCATGGCTTAAAACAATTCTTACCTTAGATACCTATAATTTACTGTTGTGGTTACGTTTGTATCTGAAATATGTATTTAGAAACTCACAGGTATTTATATATATGCAAATATAAGAAAATTTAGGAATCTGTGATCAGTCAGCATCTCTTCCAATTGAAGTCACTTATATTTCTTAAAAATATTTTAATTGTATGTCCATTCTAATGAGTCACAGAATGTATAACAGTCTTAACCAGAGAGATTAAGAGATTATTTCACCTACTCTAATGAAATTTCTATGGGAAATGTAAGTATCACTGATAAAAAGCAACTCATTGAATTGTTCAGTAGTCATGCATTTTAGTTAGAGACTGAGAAAAGGGAATGCTTTAGAAGACTGTTATTTATGGTCATTAGTTATTGAGAAATGTGTTTGTTTCATTTCTTCAGATGGTGCTTCTAGCACTGCACTGACTGCAGTTGCCTTCTAATCTTAGAGTTTAAAAGTCATTAATTCATCATCCAACTTCATTATTATTGGTGGATTTTCATGCAAGGGATACAAGACCATGGCGTATTCTTCTGGAATATGCAGTGAAGTACCATTTTTGTAGAATGGAAGTACAAGTCTTCTCCTAGTGTAATATTTTGTCACAGCACAGAATATTCCTGAAAGAAATACCCAGTTTGCAGTCTCGCTGAGCTGCACTTAAATGTCAACTGGAAATTAATTGTCTAATTTCTTGTATGAATCCTGTAATAGAAAAATTTGGCAGTGTTCTGTTCACGCTTTTGCATTGCATGTCCAAATAGTTTCAAATATTTAACCTATACTGAGAAACACCATCATTCAGTAGGTTTTTCTAATGTGATGGGGAAAATCTCATCCATTACACAGTGTGAAACTGAAGTTTCAGTGTTAAAATTCTGAAGAATGATTTGGTCAAGTAAGAATTCTGCTCAAACCATCACCACAAATGGGTTGAATTAGCTTTGGACGTGTGTTGTTTGGCTGTATTTAGGCTGTTTTCAAAAAGTAACTTGTGTGATCTTGCAAACTCTGACTGCAGCTTTTGGTGCTCTGTCTCACATATACCTTCGCCTTTCCATAGCGTCATTGTGTGATAGTGTGTCAGATATGAAGTAGTATGTGGTAATTGCTACATAAGAGCTTTGGATGTATGCAAATGGGATGCATAATCTGTTTGCTGTATGCTATACTAGCATGTTGCCTATGTGCAAAATGTTATTCTGTAGTAAGAGCATACATTCTTTAAGACACTGTCAGATAATTCTAAGCCTGTCCTAATGTGTCATATTGCTGAACTGTTTATGCATAGTAGTACTGAAAAATCCCCAGTATGTGAAGATAACCCCAAGAGAAAAATAGTGTTTTCATGTGCGTAGCTTGATATGCTTTCTTTCTTCTAAAACTTATAATCTTTATCATGCTCTGAACTCTATCAGCAGTGTTTCAGGGCTCCCATCAAATGGATAAATGATACGAAGAATTTAAGTAGAACAGCTGGACTGTATAGAATGCAAAGGTACCACTCAGAAATAGCTTTATTTCATAGGTATGAAAGCAAACAAAGAGTCCCTCTTCCTCCCTGAGTAGTGGGCAACAGCATCTTTTTAATCACTGAAGATACAAATTCATTAGCCAAATGTCTGTACAAAGCCACACATGTACTACAGATGTAAATTTAGATTAATATAAGAATTATTAAGAGAATTTGGTCTGTGTAAGGTTAAAGCAGTAGAGATATCCTATTCTGTGTATATCCTAGTCTTTTATTCATAGTGCTGCAGAAAATGTAATATTTAATTATACAATTTCGACTGTTTTAATGTTTCTTTCAGTGAAGTCACCTATGCAGCTAAAATGCATTCAGAACTTCAAAGTTTGAAATTCAACTTAGCAAAATCTCTTCTTTTAAAGGACTGTTCGCAAACTTAGTATTGCTGCATTCTTTTGTTCAGATACTCAGGCATACAATTGTGATTCCACATAATTCTTGGATAAATGTGAGACGTATCTGTATACCAGCAATTAATTACTCTTTCTGACAATTTTAAAACAAAAATTCTAATACTACTGGTGCAAAATTTTAAAGGCATTAATGTATAAGCATGACTGACTTTTTGGCTACCACAAGCCAAATGGTACCATTCTCTGCTATCTTTTCCTTGCTAAGATTATCAGTGGTAACCAATAAAGCTGATAGATGGTAAAAGGATGGAAAAATACACCAGTGAGTGTTCATTTCTTTCTTTCTTATTCTGTTGTTCAGGTCTTTGGGAAAACGCTTTTCTGCAAGTGAGCTCTTGGAAGTGGGATGTTAGTTGTTGTCTCTTTCTCTAAAAATGTGGATAATTGTAAATGTCAGACTTTATTGTATAAAGTAACTAGAGGTGCTGCCTAAGTTGCTAAAGCAAACAGGTCTGCATCTACCCTGTGTGATTTGAGCAGTGCCCTAGGTCGTTATCTTTACCAGTGCTTACAACACCATTCTAACCCCAGGCTTATTTAGTAAGCTCTGTGTGTTTTTAGGTTGTGTAGCCCAAACAAAATACTGTCTTGTTCACTTCAGGCAAGTGAAACCAGTAGTCAGATTCCTGCTTTCAGTTCTATACTGCATCACTTTTAACAAAATAAAACAGGAAATTCCGTACCTGGGAAGAAGGTAACATAGTTTGTTTTAAGGGTTGGTGAGTTAGCTGGGCAGCGTGCACAAGAAAGCAGTTGTACACATTTAAATGTTTTACATTATTTTGATTCCTGTCCCCTTGGGTTCTACCTTCTAATGCCATTGTTGTTTTGTTTTGTTTTTTTTTTTTCCAGAAAGAAAGTACTGCAGTCATCGTTTTTGTAATAGATGTAATATATCTTATATCTTACGGAGTTTATTGGGAAGTCTTCACACATCTTTGTGTGGAGATGCAGAAAATAAATGTAAATGTAGGACAGATACTGATACATGGTTGGCAAGTCTGTGTTGTTGGTGTTTAAGTGTAACGTGAGCTAATCATGGTTTTAAAAATGCTCAAGTAACTATAGTATATGTAGGAAGTTATTCTGACTTGAAGTGGTAGCACAGAGTTTGTTCTCAAAATGGAATGTTTAAGTACTCTCATTAAATATAATAACACAAAATTGCTGTAAAAATTGCCCGCTTCTAGGTGGTGATCTCTACATACATCTGTTGATTTGTTTAGTTAATACCAAGTTACTTGATGCACTGAATTCTCTTTTTCTACCTTACAGGTCTGTTACCACAGCTATTAGGAGTAGCACCAGAGAAGGCCATAAAACTTACTGTAAGTTTGCAAATGGATTATTTTTGCATTTCTTCACATTTTAAAGTCTGTCTAATTACAGTTAACTTGTTAAGGATTTTTATTCTCTATGTGTCAGCTACATGATAAAGTGCATTCCATCGTTTTTGCTTGATAGAAACTTAATTGCACAAAGCAACTGTTCATATCTCACTTGTGAGCATTGCAAGCAGCATGCAAGTCACATGTTTTTAAGCATATTTTAAGAATCTTACTGAAAACTTATTGTTGGATTGGCTCCAAACTATAACAAGCTTATTCAACTTCTTCATCTGTCTGCTTGTTGGTAACTAGTGCAGGGCTTTGGTTTCACCTCTTAGCAAAAATGAGTAATTATATATTGAGATTGGAAGGCTTTTGTTTCTGTTTCTTCACATAGTTCCTGTATGTTTAATTTTTGCACTACAGGAGATAATTTGAGCATGTAGTGAAGTGCTGATAAAAAAGGAATTTGTTTGCGTGCATTTTTTTCCTAAATGTGTGTCTTCTGTAATTTTGTTATTTTTTGAACGATTTGAAAGCACTGAAAAATTTCTAATTATGGGCCAATCTTGATGCATTGGTTATTCACGAAAGCTAATAGAATGCATTTTAAAAGGTGAAAGGTACTTACTGCTGTTAATTGAATTACTATTGCGTTAAAACTTAGTATCGAATGTTCCGATACTCGTTTGGAATTACACTTCAGTTTGCAAATGTAGTGAATATTTCTAAAATCTTAAATGAGTTTATCATTAAGTTTTGATAATGATTATTTTATTTAATTACTGATTGTTATTATTTTTCTCCAGTCGTTCAAAATTGAATGGTGCAAACCTTTGTTAGGAAGACAATCATAGTCAACTTTAATATGTCTTATAAAATCTAAGATTTGTTAACTATCTGTTAACTGCTTGGATGTATTTGCATTTTTAGTTGCACAAAATGAACATTTTCTCCAACCTTGTAATTTATCAGCTTTCATCAATGTTTGTTTTTTAAGGTTAATGATTTTGTGAGAGATAAGTTTATGAGTAAAGATGGCTCCGTCCCACTGGCTGCAGAAATTCTTGCTGGTGGCTGTGTAAGTATCTTTAATTTCCTTAATTTGAGATACATGAAGGTACGGTGTGTAAGATCACCTATGTGGACTAAGGCTTCTGTTTAACCACAGATCCGGTTCAAGAGCAGACTCTACTAGAGCATCTCAGTTCTTTCCTAGATAGGCCAACCACTCTTGATGAAAGGGTAAACGTATCTGTGCATCATGCCTGTAAGTGCACTGTATAATTCTCACAGCTTAGTTTGTTTCCTTAATACAGAATTTGTCTCTATGAGTGTTGGCTGTAGCTTATGGCCTAAGGGGGATTCATGCTAACCTTTCCAGAAATTAATAATTAGCTACTACTTTGTGGCACCCACTCTGCCACGTCACTTCTTTCCTGATGTGTTATTGCGCCCACTAATTTTCACTTTTTGCAGTGATACTGGCTGTTTGAAATGGCAAAAACTACTCATGCTTCCTGAGTTCACAGCAGACGTAGGCTGTCTAATGTTAACTCAGTACATAATGCGTTCCTGAATGTAGGCTGTAGTTAAAACCCACTACGTTTTTAAGATTGTTTTCCTCGCACTGAGTAGTATCTTAATTAACAAGTGGTATATTCCTGGGTAAGTGATAATACTTCACATTTCGGTCTAGTTCTGTCTGTTCACGTTACAGCTTTGTTTATCTGGTGTATTGATTTTGTTCTAGCAAATGTAAATATGTTAAGTAAAATGAATAGTTATTCAAAGACCAGTGCACTTTACAGATAAAGAACACTGTTTATTTAAACTGGCTTTGATCACTGGGGCAGAGCAGAGCAATGTTAGTATATTTTCAATCTATCTTTGTTTCCGCTGTCATAAGACAGACGAGGTCGCGTTTTCAAGCAGCTTCTACCTGTGCTGAAAACTACATTGAGCAGCAGCTGAAAAACAAATTCTTGCATCTCAGCCTCAGTCGGTGCAGAGATCCATTCCGTGTGTGCTTGCAGAGAGCGTAGTGCAGATTATCTGAGCCTCGGGGTGCGGTAGCTCGATGCCTCACAGGCTGAGAAGCTCTGGCTTTCTGTAGTTCTCAGGAGATGGGGCAGGATTTGGCTGCTTGTCTCACTGTGCCCTGTTTGATCACTGACCTGTTGTAGACTGCCAGGTAGGATCCCCTTGTTCTGTAACTTTAGTAGCATTCAGGGGAGAAAAAAAAAGAAGGAGGGGAAGAAGAATGTGGGTCTCTGAAGTCTTAAATAAAAAGCATGCTGTAAATGAAGGGAAAATGCAATAAACTACTTGCAGGGTAAAAACTATTTGCCCCTTACACTAATAAAACATCTTATGAACATAGCAGCCATAGAAAATGCAGCAAAATTTTCATTTAAAATGTCATTTGTTCTAGAGTTTTTATTTTTACAGACTGCTGTGATTTTTTAATGCAGTAGAGAAAGCACTCTTTACAGAGACCTGTCATTCACCAGCAAGCTTTTTGCCAGCAGTTCGTCGTAAACTAGGGATCTGCTTTCAGAGATAGGTGGCTTGAGACATATACTAAACATGCTGTAACCGTTGGCTGGTTGCATTTGGTATTTGAAATACATATGAAGAATGGGATGCTGCATGAGGTTCTAGCAGCAGACGTGCAGTGGCAGAATGCCCTGAGTTTCCTTTTAACTGTGAAGTGCTCCTTTTAACTTAAGGGCATAGTCTGGTGCCAGGCAGATAGGTTGCAACTTGTCTCAGCTGCAGGTGGTCTTCGTTTTTTTTTGTAATTTTAAACCGGATTCAGACTAGTAACACAGGCTGTCATTACAAGTGGTGCCTAGCTTTTGAAGGAAAAGAGATGGGTTTTTCTTTCATAATATAAATACATGCATGAAATGTGAAATGCCAAAATCAGGCCTCTCCTAGAGCTTTCTGTGTTGGACTGGCCCAAACTTTTGTCCCGGTTTTCAATTTGTGTGAAACTTCTGCTTTCAGAGGAAGTGTCAAGGCCATTGTGGAATGCTTCTGAAAATTTTCAGTCTTGGATTTTACCTTATTTGAAAGCGTAGACATCGTTTATAAGGGAGACGAAAAGGGAGGAGAGTATGATGTGTCACAACCTAAAAAGGGGCAGCCAGCTAAGGGGAGTTGTATGAAAAGAAACCTGCCCTGCTGCCTTTCCACTCTCCACATCTAGTTCTCAGCTGTGATTGTGTTACAAACACTGATATTACATTTTCCCTTCTTAGTGCTTGTATTTCCCTGGAGTCCATTCATTGCTTATGCAAGGGTCTTATGCCGGGATACGTGGTAGATTTCAGTGTGTTAAATACCAGCCCCACGAGTATGTTACAGCATTAGTACCTAAGAAAGGGAGGACCAAGCAGTTACTTGGGTGTTTCTGGCTGTTCAGTAACACAAAGGGCTTTGAAGGGGTCAGTATCACCTGAGTAGCTCCACTCTGCTGTTCGCCCAACCATTGCCAGGCGTTGACTTTTAAGTCCCTAAGGAGCTCGCTTTGCATCATAATTACTGAGAATTAGTACACATGGCTGACTTTTGCGCTTGTAACTAAAGCTGATTGTTTCATTGAACAAGTCTTTTTCTGTTTTGTAAACTGTTTTCTCTCCTGAAAAAAAAAAAAAGAAAATAGAAAGATCTTTTACTCCATGACCTCGTGGCACTTAGTTCAGTTAGCAGTGTGTTTCATAGCTTATTTTGTGAAGATGAAAGTGATAGGTTGTCTGAGAATTTTTTTTTTTTTGAGACCCCCAAGAATACAATTACAAGTACAACTCTGGTGTTTTCATACAGAATCTTAAGGAGGATTTCTGTGTAAATCTCTGGCTCAAAATTTCCATCCCCTTTGTAGGAATTTCTTAGCTACTCCAGTGTTTGTTACCTGTGAAAATATATGGAAAGATTTGCACAATGCCTGATACCCACCATGAACACTGGTCTTTGCTGTGTGGTTAGGACTCATCCAAATCCTATATAGCCCTTACCGTTAATAGACCATTAAAAAGCTCCGGTTCCAAGATGTAGTACAATGGCACTGCAGAGCTATGATCTGCTGAGCATCTAGGCTGCAAGTCTGACAGCCTCCACAGATGAAAAGGTGCAAAAACATGCTAGGTTTGATTTCAGCTGATGTTGGCTGTAACTTCCCTTCAGGATTTCTTTGAGAAAAGGATAAGTTTGAGGAAGCAGTAAGTACAACCTGAAATCTCTTTATTTACAGTGACAATAATCTTGTAGTTTATATAAATCTTTGTTTTCTATGATCTTTAATTTATATTTTAAAGTAAAAATAATCACCACTCCTACTGATTTTTATATTACTTGCTTATTTCAAACTTAATTCCCTGAAAAGCTTCATTAAAAATAGACTGATTTTTTTGATACAGTACTGATTATTATTCCTATTTTGAGATTATATTAACAGATTAAAAGCTCTGTAAAAGTGGCATAAAGATTATTTTGTTTTTTAAGTGCTACCACTTAGTTACTGCTAAGCTTTCAGGTGAGACAATAATTTTGCTGATTTCCATAAATATGAAGCAGTTCCACATTTAATTGAAAAATATGGTGTGCCTCTGGAATTGTCAGTGGAAGAAATGTGAAGATTTAAAATGGAGTGTTTAGAAAATACACACAAAATATTAAGAAAAATGGAAGAAGTATTGTAGCATGGCTGAAAAGAAACAGCTTTTTAATATACGTGAACTTGTCTGCATATAGTAGTACAATTATAGAGGTAAATCAGAGGCCTGATGTTCTGCAAGAAAAGGGAAAAACATTTTGCTTTGTAACCTTTCCTCCTGCTCTCCCTCCTCCTTCCAAGTGCACAGTTTTTTCCTTCCCAGCTGCTCAGTGTGCGCTCACTATTAGCCAGTTTAAGTCGTGCTGCATGGTACAATTACAGACCCCGTACAGATCTGCTTTTATTTAAGCTGTCAAGACAATTATAGGCATATTTCTAGAGACTTTATAGCAATCACAATAAAGCTGAAACATAATGGACCTGCTTGGATAACCTCAACTCTGCCATGGAGCATAAAAATTAGATATGATTAAGATGGGTTTCATCTAGAAAGTGCAAAATCCTGTCCAGGACTAATTTTTTATAAAGGAATATGATGTGAAATTCCGGATGAACTGTGTCCCATAACCAGTGCAGTGCAAATAGGGTTGTTTTTTTTTAAGCTACTTACAGCATTTGTTTTTGTGTTTCAGAGAGTAATAAAGATAAGTCTACATCTGAGCTGCATTTTCTCTGTTGAGTTTTACTAGAGGCAGAGAGATGGACCATGCTTCTTAGATCTCTTGCAAAAAATTCAGATGTTTCTAAGTTGTTTCTGAAGTTGTTTCTTTTTTTAATTACTCAGAAACCTAAATCTGACAAAATTCTCTTCTGTTTGGCAAGGAACGCTGAGCTATGGGTAAAAATGAAACTGAGCATTAAGGAAGGGGGGGGGGGGGCGGGCGGGGG
>VXAB01000402.1:121360-137836 GCA_013399175.1 Odontophorus gujanensis
GGAATCTCTGTATATCTGAAAAAAAAATTAGAAACTGCTATAGCATGGAACAGTTTTGGTATAGTTTATTAAGATGGTTAAGTAATAATGGCCTTCTTTATGATTGCTCATATTAGCTTTGAAAGCAAATGGCATGTGTTGTACAGCATTACTCTAAGAAGTCTATTCTCCCTGTAGCCAGAGACTGTAACTTCCATTTCACTTTAAAGGGCAGTTGTACATACATGTAGAAAAGCCCAACAGTCACATTTCTTGTTTAAGGAAAGGTTCAAAGGGCTCCTAAAACTATTTTTTTTTCTTGGTGAAAATTAAAGCTGTTTACTACATGGAATTTATTTTGTTAAATAAATGAATTAGATTTAAAGTATGTTCAGTTAATATAATGGAACAGAATATACTGAATGTAGTGTAATTCATTAGATATTTAAATGTATGTTTTTTTCCTCTGGGCTACTAATTGCAGTTGTTTTTAGCATACCGGTCCTAACTGATCTTAAACTTCTGGTTTAAAATAAATAAATAAATAAAAGAGCAGTTCGATTTGGACTTAAATTTAACTTCACCTTTGCAAACCCATTCTGTTTCAACTCTTCTCTGTTTTAAGTGTCTTCCATTAAATCAGCTAATCTTTGTTTTAAAGCCTTTCAGTGAAGCTGGGGAAGGCAGCATACAGTAACATGATAGCCCTCCCAAGAGGTTGTACCAAAGGGTGGGGATGTTCCCGGTGTAGGGTTCCTGCTTTTCTGTGACCTCACCCCACATTTCCTTGCAAGTTTGAATGTTTTAAAAAATAGTTTTGCTGAATCTTTTCCCTAGTCATACCTGTTTAAACTGCCCTTTGCTGAAAACAGTAAGGAGTTATGCAGAACGTGATTTCACTCTACTGAATTTTCATTTTAGACTAGTTCATTGAATTTTATTTTCTTTCTAAGATTATTTTCTCATTACAAATTATAAGTACTTGTCCCCTTTCCCTTCCCCCACCCTCTTCCTATTCACTTCCCTTCTTCCTTATGAAAATAAAAATAGAGAGGGACTAGGATGAAGGGTGAAAGTGGATTTTTACAAACTCTAAAACAAGAAGGGATACGTAGGTTTATAATGATGTCTGTCAGATTGCAGAGCAGATCAGTTCCATCTATTAAAAAGACCATTTTTTCCAAGAAATATACCACATATTCTTTCCATTCTTTTTTTTTTCTTTTATACTACGTTGCATTAGAAATATTAACTGAAAGTTGATGTGAAGGTTCATTATAGCTTAAAACATTATTGTTTTGATAATCATATTTTATTAGGCATTCTTTTCTCCTGTTACTACTTCTTTTAAAAGCAGTAAAATATTGTAGTGTTTACCTGTGCAGGTTAAAAAAAAAGAAAAAAAAAAAACAAACTCAATTTGGGAATTATAGCCTAGCTTTCTGTGAGAAAAAGGAAGATATTTATGATGTCACAGTAATTTATGATGTGACCAAGAAATAATGGGTCACAGTTTTAATATAGCTACCATACCGTAAGACTTGAAAGGTCTGTAAATCATTAAATGATTCCACAACTAGTCAAAATAGACAAGTAGAGCAGACAGAGCCAAATGTTAACATATTTGACAGGTCTGTAGCTTAATTGCTTTTATAATGCCAATCAAGAAGGCTCCACTTTGATTTTTTTGGCTAGGCTTCTAAGAACTGAATTACCTATAACGTAGAAAATAGAGAATCTGCAATTTTATTTTTTTTTTTCCCATAGCAGAGTTGGTCTATGCTTATAAAGAAACCATGCTCCTGTTAGTTTCTGTGTAGGCATGTTATTAATAAACTATTGCTGGAAATTCTCACAAGTTTTATCTGAGTTTTGCTTATCGATATGAAGCAGTAGCAGGAATGCACTTCTGTTGAGGCTAATTGCAACCCTATTTATGAATGTTTTCAGTGAATGTTTGAAGGGGATTGCTTTGCATTTTATGTACATGTGGACATTAACAAGACTTGGTGATTACAGTGTTGTTCACCGTTTGTGCAGCCCAAACTAAAACCCCAGCCAGGCCAAGAGAAGTCTATCCTCGGAAGGTAAAGATTAGCTGGGGAAAAACACAGTTCTGCCTGAGCAACGTGAAAGCTGTTTCTGTGCTAGCCTGGTCAGGGTAGTGAAAAGCAGATGATTGAGGGCTGAGGAAATCTCCTCATGATCTGAAGAAAAGGTATTTACTACATGAACTCCCATTGCTAAAGAGCATTATCAGAATTCTGTATAGATAGGGCTGTAGATGAGAGGACACAAAATAGCACAAGATGGCTTGTCTGGGTTTTTGAAGCCTGGCTTTATCTGAAAAAATGTAACACAGAACCAACCTTTTGAGAACCCAGTATGATTTACCCTTGACACAGAGTGCCACATAATTAAGGTTTTCACCTTTGAAATATATAAGAAAAACAGTCACTTTGGACAGCTGTCTGTTACTGGGCATCTCTTCTGGTAACAGTGAACTCCATAGTGAGACCACCTATGCAGCCACTCAGCACAGTTCATCTCACGCTTTTGTGACCTTAAGATATATGAACACCAAGACTTTCACAGGTAGTTTGGTGCACTGTGGTGGCACTCTGTAAATCTGGCTCTTCCAATCTTGTTCTGTCATGGAGTTACATGTGATTTTGTGGTAAATCATTTAATAGTTGTGTGCCTTGGTTGCCTCTCGTTTAGTGAGGCTGGTGATACTTTCACTCTTCAATGTTTTTAGTACATTTTTAATTTAGATTATTTACTTTAAAAAAAAAATCTTTGTGTTTTTACAGTGCTTAGTACTGTAGGAACTTTGACTTTAATTGGGATTAATATATGCTAGCAAACGCACAGGGAAACAAGTTGCATCTGGCAGGTGGCAAGGAATAATATCCTGGGACTGGGTGCAGTATCCCATATGACTGAATATGGTACGTAGTTGACTACAAATTTTGGATCTTGCACCACTTTGTCGTCTTGTAAATCAGATGAGTAAGCAAAGCATTGCAGACAATTTCTTTTGCAGACGCTGATTCTGGATAATTGTATAATACTGTGCTTGTGTATTTTAATGGTTGCCATTAATTGCCATAATTACTGTCCCTGAATGATATTGTTGGAAATATTAACACTGTAATAGCAGTAGTAATCCTTTTATTTATCCATAAGCTTAGAAGATGATATGTGACAAGTTAGGTACAGAAAGTCTAGGATAACCCAAAACGCTCTTAGCTTAAAACAGGTAAAATGTTATGACTTGAAGGTAGTAAATAAGGTTAATTAGAGGTTCTGGAAGAGCTGATGATCAATAGTGATGAAAGGAGAAGAATCAACCTAATACTTTCTTTTGGGATGGAAAATACAGAATTTTCTTCATGAAATACAAGCTGTATTCTTTTCAAAGTATACACTGAAGCTTTCAAATGCAGATTTGAAATCCTTCAGGGGGTTAGGTCTGGTGTAATCATTTCTTATCTAGACTCATAAGGGCACAAAATGCACTTAGATGAAAAAGAACAAGGATTCCTTGCCTTAATGTAATGAAGGATGTGAAAATCTGTTTATTTTCCAGTAAAGTTTATTACAAGATTATTTGAATACGTGAAGAAGTAGAAAACATTCCAGCTTCTTAAACTGGAGTGTTGTTAAGCTAGCTGTTGTTATTCAACCTTTTTTTTTTTTTTTTTGGTACAGAATGGATTGTATTTCTCCATCGACAGAAAAAAAAATACCACAACTATTTCTGCTTCTCCCTGCTGTTCTATAAAATAGGAAAGTAGAGGGAGGAATGTGATAGGCATTACTGTATGACTGTACAAGGCTATACCGCCATCGAGAGGTGCTGGGTGATATACCAAGTGCAGAGTTGAAGAACTGCAAAAGTGGGGAGGAAAGTAAAAAAATTCACGCATGCATATGTAGCACTCAGTATGTTAAAACACAATAAACGTTTTGTAGGCATGTGGATTTCTGGTGATCTATGTATGAGGAGTTCTCGGATGGTGGAGGTATTTCTCTTTGATTTTCTTGCTTTATATCGCACAAGACTGTAAGTGCTTGTGATTAGGTCAAATGTTAAATGCTTTTGGAATAATATGAGCCCTTTATGGGACCTTTCAGATAATTATGCACTAACTGTAGGTATTCACTCCTATAAATAAGCCAACATTCCCATTTTTATTTAATTACATGATAATAACGAAAAGTCATAAATGTGCTTTTCCAATCAGATCATTTGTTTATTTAAAAAATAAATAAAAAATATTGGAAGGGGTGATAAAGAATTCAGAGTTGAGGATATTCAGTGTAGAAAAATTGATGTCAATGGTAACTGTCTATACTCAGGAGTTTATAAAAGTTATCCCATCATGATTTTTATGACGCTTAATGGAGAAATCATTAAGTTTGAGCAACCTGAGCTTAAACGGTGTTTATTCTGGCCAAGAAAATCGTTTCCAAGTTCTTACCTTTGGGAACATACTTAAAAATAATTTTTAAATGAGGTGCACTTTTAACTGTGAAAGTTGCCAAACAAGAAGTTAATGTTCTTCAACTTTTTGCCAAATAAAATGAGCAGGCTGATAATGTTGGTCATGTTTTGTGTGTCTTTTCCACAACAGTTTATACCAGCACCTTGAAGAGGCTGCAAAAAAATAAATTAATGAAATTTCTTTCATTACATTCACTATGTAAAAACTCAGAAGACAGAAACAATGCTATTGTGATTCAAGCTACTGATTTGGAGATCAGGATATCTGGCAACTGTTACTAGTTGCTTGTTTGAGCTTGGGGGACACACACACAGGGCATACAATTAACCTTCTTACCTCAAATCCCCTTCTTGTAAAACTAGAGCCATTGTACTTTCCTCACAGGAGCACTGGGAGGAAATAGCCATTAATATTTATGAGACACTTGCATACTGTGATGATGAATAACGCAATAGGAGTTAGCAGTACTAGACAAGCAAGAAATCATTTCATTAGACAGTATAGTAGCCATCTCCAGTTTGCTTCCCCTCCCTTCTGAGAATAGGGAGCTGCAGTTGCCAGCATAGATGATTAAATAACAGGGTGATAAAAGCTCCCCGCCAGGTGACCGTACTTGTTACCATTGGAAGTGCCTGTGCGCTGGCTGGTGTCAAACTATCCTTCGTCTCTGACACAGGGTAGGCAGGTGGTAGGGTGCCACTGAGACCTACCGAGGTAGGTTCCTACAGAGACCTTCTGTTGCGTATTGTCTGGCTTATCACCTCCAATTACTCAGTATTTCATTTTTGGTGTGTATCTTCCATCAAATTCAGAGGATGACAAAGCTTGTGCAGAGAGTTCTGGTGTAATACCTAAATGGTTTCGTAGAAGAGCTTCGTTGGAAATTTCCAATGTCTTTCGTTAGAGATCCTGTTTGGGCAACAAAATCAGTAGTATTTACATCAGCTGTTTTCGGGTTTTTGGTAATGCCTGGTGCGTACGGGTCTCAGTGTTTTAAAAATTTGAATACAGTGAGCCTGATTGTATGAGGTGGGTAAGTAATAGCATTCCCATTTTTCAAATAGCAAGCTAAAACAGAGAGAGTCTTGTGTGATTTACCCAGAGCCACAAACACGTAACACTCCCAAGCATTGCCACAGCCAAGCTGGACGTGCAAACATAAACATTTGTATGTGCTAGCACTTTAAATACTTCCCACTCGTTAGAATCGAGAAATTATTTGCCTTTATTCTCTATTAAAAACAGGTCTGTTTCCCTTCTCTAAATATGGCATTCACTTATAAACATTTTATAGATTTTTAAATTACTCAGTGTTTTGGTACATTAATAATCATCAATTAAACTTAATTTTGTTGTCATCTTTTGAGTTTTGATATGGTTTTCCCGTAGTGAAAATTAAAGAAACACTTCCCATGGAGTCACGGCACAATGAAATGCAAGAATATCACACTGAGAGAAAGTAGTTTATTTGTGCTAACATAGATCAGTTGTTACGAGTTCTTAAATTAATGTACTTTAGAGGATGACTGTGGTGTAGCAAACTTGCAAATGAGTATTAGCACCTTGCAATTGGGATTTTATCATTTTAAGAATGAAAAATGTGTGATGGGAGTATGGGAACGCTTAATGTTTGTAATCACATAGGAATTTATAATACATCAAAAGACCTTTCCAATATTGTTTTGATTTTGAGACTTTGCTAGGTGAGTATACAAGTAAAAGAGAATGAGAGAATGTCTTTTTTATTTTTTATTTTTTTTTGAGTGCTATCTTAATATGTTTTAAGTCCAAACCTGAAGTCAAGATATGTGCCAAATAATTTATCATCCTAATTTCTGATGGCAAAAGGAATAGCAGTTTTATATGTACCAGGATTCTGGTTTGGTAAATGCAGTTAAATTAAATTATGCCAATTTGAAAGTCAAAACCAGTTGAGTTACACAAGAGCATACTTTTTCTGGTCAAAATAGGAAACATTTGGGATATTTGGAGGGTTATGTAAAGACTTTAATTTGTAACCACATTGTGTATGCTCAGTCTAAGTGGTAGACAAGAATAGTTGTTCATGCGATTTGCCATTTCTTCAGCACATTATTTAAACCATATTACTGTGCCTATTTTTTGTTTTGAATGATAGTTGATCTGAGCTACGATTAATTCTTTTAACATTTGGATAATTTAAAAAAGATGTGCACATGGTGTTTACATGCTAGACATGGCTAGGTGGAAGTGCTTTTAAATACAATTTATTTTAGTAATTGCCTTCTAGAAAAAAAAAATCATTTTTTTGTGGGGAAGGTTGTCCTTTGCTTAGTCTGTGATTTCAGAGCCTAGAAAAGAGCATAGCTGCTGGGCCATGTAATTAATTAATAGAAGTTAGAATGATGCTGTTGAATTTTGGCCAAATGGAGCTCCAGTGAGTATTTCTAAATTCACTTGAGTTACGTCATGTCATCTTTTTTTCTCATTACAAATGTAAACTTGGGATCTGCTGGTGTACCAAAATGGTAATGCCTTGTGTCACCTGTTGTGAATGAGATGAACTTCAATAGAACTGGTGCAGTCTAAAATGCTTGCTACCACTGTGTTTTAAAGCTGTCTAGCTTAGAAGAGCAGCTCAGCGATGCCTTATCAACAAATACAGACAGACACTTTAAACAGTTAACAGTTCTTGATGAATTGAATCCTTCAGTCTTTAGGCCTTTGTTACTTGGTACACAAATAGTGATATGGAGCTCAGACTCATGAAACAAACAGCATTTATTGACACTGAAGCTAGTATTTCAGTGGAGTTTTAGAAGAGGAAAAGATATCTGCAGTTCTGGTTTTTGGAATCCACGTATTCTTTGTTTTGTGAACTTGTGCCAAAACTGAAAAAGCTTCTGCCAGACTTCTGGTCCTCAGTAGTATGTTTTCACTAAGTGCTGGTGTGATCTTCTCAGTTTCTTGGTTGCTCTTCTGCTCCATTACTTGCTTTACAGTGTTCTTGGCTTGTCAGTACTGTGTGGTGTTGGTGAGTACATTCTTGCAGCAGGAATTGAGGCAGCATATGTTTGATGTACGGCAGTGTCCTGCAGTGGCTGACCTGCTTCCTCTGTTTCCTGACCATTCATCTTGTGTGGGGTGGATTTCTTGCCTTATGAGCAGCAGCTTATTAACTAATATTAAAATTCACATCTGCTAATTGCTGAACTGACGGCATCAAGATTAAAAACTTCTCTTATGTGTAACAGGGCATATGTTGCAAGTAATTTAACGAGTTAACATACTGCCTTCTACTTCTAATTTCAGGCTGGAGGTTCTCAAGTGATCTTTACCAATCCACTAGAGATTGTCAAGATTCGATTACAGGTGGCTGGAGAAATTACTACTGGTCCTCGAGTTAGTGCCCTCACTGTACTACGGGACTTAGGCTTCTTTGGTCTCTACAAGGTACCTTTTTGTTTATACATCAATGAAAAGCGGATCGAGAATATTTCAGATCAGAAGATCATTTCACTGCTCTTAAAAACTTTTGAGAATGAACGTAATTGTACTTTTTTAAAAAAATTCTTTGATACGTGATATTATATCTTCATTTTTTACTCCTAATTAAGGGAAGAAACTACCTTATGATTTAAGTATGTGGCTCTTGTGAATCTTACTAGCATTTCTTTCATCTTTTCAGCAGATCTGGTGGTAAGTATTGTTGATTAAGGATTAGTTTGTGTTTTCCAGTGCTCTGCCTGGTGTAAAAATAGACTTATGTTCATCTGCTTACAGTTGTGGAACTGTGCTTTTGTGTTTCATTCAGCAGCTTTCCCAGGTGCCATTGTTAATCTGTTGGTGGGAATTAATAACGGCACTGTAACTAGTGAGGAAGTATGGGCAGTGGGAGCACAGTGTGAAAGTGAACTCCTACAGCAAGTTTCCCTTTGCTGGTTTAGAAGCACATGTCCACAGGTGATACTGGATGACCTACTTTTATGAGAATACGCTGCAAACTCTGCTCTTCTGCTTTCTCCATTACTGCTCTCACACACATACGCATAAACATCTAGAAATAAAGTTGGATTTAATGTTAGACTGATGCACACACACACAAGCACACACAGACTGCAGAAGGATTAAAAACATCTTCTGTTGAATTTTAACGGTGTATGCAAATAATCTAAAGGGCAGACATGCTACCCTGCACTTGTAGATGAGATGGGCAAGGCATGGAAGGGTATGAAAGGCCTTGGGAGACTTTGAAATAGCTGTTACGCTCAGAACAGAAAACTGTAATGCATTCCATACACTACAGAGCACCGTGTGGTGTTTCTTCAGGTTTTGCAGCCTGCTCTACAGGAGAAAGCTTTCATATGCTGTCTGTTTGTCCCAGTGTTTCTAGTGCAGCAGGCAGTATTCTTCCTTTTCTTACTTACAGGTGTGCAACTGTAAACTGAAGATGCTTTGATAACACCAAATAAGCCCCATCCCCCCTCCACAATATTTAAATGTCATCCACATTTTTCATCTACAATCCTTTTAAATCGTTCTCTTAACATTACAAAGAGGAAGCCTGCCTGGGAGTAGATGTATGTATGCTTTGACCTGGTGAGAAGTAGCAGGTCTGAATAGGATTTAATGGGGAGTCGTTTTTCCCTTTAAATCGACTTGCTAATTTTTAAGGTGTTTTACTGAAGCTGACGCTATTGTGTAAACTCCTAATAAATGACATTATGGTGTTGATTCGGGTAAGCATTTACAACTGAACAGTCTGCATCCCTGAGGCTGTTCGGGAATGGAAGGCTGCTACTGACTTGTGCTTGAACTGTTAAAAATAAAACAACATGAGAAAGAATGACAAGCTAATTTACTACAGCCAGCGTTTATTCGTTTGTTTTTCTTGAATACCTTCTATTGGTTGCTCAGCAGCGTTTGCTGTATTTTTTCCATTTATAAACAGCATTAATATCTTAAGTCGCATTACGGCTTATTTGTGATTTCTGGAGTATGTACTTCGGGACTCTTTGCAAGGAATGCACCTTCTGAGTGCGAGCTGCTACAGCTCAGCTTTGCACTGGGTCAGGCAGTTTTTTAATCACAAGCTGCATAGTTTCATTGGTTCGTTCGTTAAGTCTGTTCACCTCCTCAAACCCCGCAAGGGTTTTTGGTTTGTTTTTACTCTTCTGTCCCTGTTTCTCAGTCTCCTTTCCCCAACCCTGCTCCATGTGTTCCTGTCCTTTCGTATGTGCGATTTGTATTTGTCACCTCCAAAAAATAGCCTGAGCAAGCAAAAATGGAAAAGAGAAATAAAGAGAATTGAATTACGTTGATTAATTTGGACAGCTTGTGCTGTTAACTAGACAATTGGCTTTAAGTCTATAAAACAGAAATGAGGATTTTGTGTCTGTCTCAGCACTTCTCCTGTGAACTCTTACTGTGAACCGAACTTTCATTTGCATCTTAAGGCTTTTGGTGTAGCTTTGTCATTTGCATCCTTGTGAAGATGTGTCCGATGCCTCAAAAGTATTTATTGTAGTTGAACTTAAGAAGTATCCATACATATTACTGCAGAAGGGCAAGAACGGATAACTGCTTTAGAAAATAGTTTTGTTTGTGAGTTTTGAAGTTTGCTATAAGCACGATGGGCCTTTGTGTAAATATTCCTGGTGTTTAAACACTTCTATATGTTAGCAGTGATTTAGGACCAACTGATTCACTTGGTTTTGCAAGTGTTGAAAGCAAAATTCAAGCCTTTTCATTTCAGGATTTTTCATTTGAAACAGATGTTTTTTAATTAGCTCTTTTTTTTTTTTTTTTTTTTTTAACAGTCCAAAATTTAATGGAAAGACTTCATTTTTTGGTCAATAACAGAGTTTTGACTTTTTTTTCTGTTTAGTATGAATTATTTTCTGGTTGTGTTTTTTGTGTGTGTGTGTGTGTTTTTGGTTTTTTTTGTTTGTTTGTTTGTTTCTTTGTTTTTGGTGGTGTAGAGAAAGCACGACTAACAGGAATTAAGTATTCCATCAGCTTTGCTTGTTTCAAGTGCGTAATATTCTCCTTGTTTGATCTGACCTATAGAAATTCTCATAAAACTGCCTTAAGAAGGGTTGACTGCGGTCTCCTACAGCAGTTTCCCCTGCTGCTCAGTATCTGAGCATGAAAAAGAGATCGTCTGAGTGATTCACTTCTGTTGTTTGTATTAACGGCCATTAAGGAGTGTCAGTAGAGCTGTGCCCCTGGAAAAGGTGAAGCTGGCCGCTGCCTAGAGGAGGCCGTGGGATGGGATGGTACAAGAAGCTGTGCAGAGCCAGGATCTCCTGTTGCTTGCAGAATCTCCTTCAAGGTCTTGCTTTGAGGTAGAACAAAAAGGGACTCCCTCAGCCTGATGGTTGTCTGGTTGCATAGAGAGCAAAGATCGCTGACTTCACTGTACTGCCAGCAGTGGAGAAAGTAGACTTGTTAGAGAGGTGAGATCAGTGGAGGGATAGCACATACTTAATAGGAAGATGGACTCCAGAAGTTGTGGTCTTATGTTGGAGTTAATATTGCCATCATGATAGTTTTTCAAAATAGGAACATAGGCATTTTTAATCATTTTTCTGTGATGAATGGGAGCTGTGCCTGTGAAGTTCATAAGCTCTGAGCAGAGCAGAAGTGTTTCCATTGCTTGTCAGTGTGAGATTGCTTCTAGGCTGAAAAGCTGCAAACCTCTTAAATCAGGATTGGTCATCCAGTCTGCTGTACACTGACTTTTCTGTTTCTCTGTATGCTTTGCTGCTGTTTTGTTTACTACGTTGCAAGGACTGCTTTAAAAATTGTTTTCTCAGTTCAGAAATAAATCAACAATCTTGCTAAAATTTAGGTGAAAAATCATTGCGTCCCGTATAGTAGTCAGCATGGAAGAGTGTACTTCCATTAAGTACAACTGCAGCCAGAAGATGTAAGAGAAGAAGGAGTTATGTAAGTCAGTCCTTGCTTCATGAGGCTAATGCCTGCATGTCTCAACAAGATGTGCTGGTTTTTGTTTGAATTAGTGTATTTTGTGTTAATTTCCAACTGTGAAATGCGTTTTGTAGATTATAACTCCCACACTTCCCTGATACAGGTAATTTCAGTGTTCCTGTCTTTCCTTAGCAAAGAAAACCAATGCACAGATAAATAAATCTTATGTCTGGTGTCAGTGGATTAATAGAGGAAGTGTTATGTAAACCTTTGCATCCAGCTGAGTGAACATTTCATTGACTATAACCCTAATTTTCACAGTATTTGAGTCTAGATGAATAGCATTTGATGATCAGTGAGAAGCTAGGTCACAGTTTTTATGTCCTCCTATGTTCAGGAGATTAATATCCTTCTAGGTAATTCCTTGTTGTGTTAACATGGTGCTCTACTATGCTAGTGACAACACAATTCATAGTAGCACTCTGTCAAGATCTCTGCTCTGTGTACTGCTGTACTTTGTAGTCTTGATGTTAGAACTGATTGATTTGTGCGGAAAACCAGTCTGGAGGACATCAGGACAACCCGACCAAATGTTTGATGACCTTCATAGATTTTAAAAACAACCCAGACCTTTCCTACAAGAATTGCTTTCCCAACACCTTCTCTTTAGGTAGTGAAAGAAAGCAATAAATCTCTCCTTTACCTGCTGTTCTCAGAGTTGAGCACACTGAGTTCCTTCAGCCTCTGCTCCCTTTCACGCCATGGACTTCCTGGCTGCCTTGACAGCCCTGCACTGGGCTTTTCTCCAGTTTGGTGATGTCTTTCTTGTACAGGGGATCCCAGAACTGGACAGTGGACTCCAGATGCAGTCTCACCAGTGCTGAATGGAAAGGAAAAATCAGTTTGCTTGCGTCCTTACTAAGGCAATGCAATGTGTGGCTGTCTGTCTTCACTGCAGACAGGCATTGCTGACCTGTTCTTTACTTGTCCATCAGCACCCCTGGGCTTTTTTTTGTTAAATCAGCTTTCTGGCATCTCAGACTCAGCCTGTACTCCTGCTAGGCGCTCTTCCAGTCCAAATAAAGGACTTTGCATTTGCTGTTCTGAACTTCATAGCCCATTTCTCCATGCTCTGAAGGTACCTGTGAATAGCAGCCTCCTTCTCCAGTTCAGTGTCATCCACTAATCTGCTGAGAGTGCAGCCCACATTCCATGGATGTGGCTATGACAGTGCTACAGCAGATCATCTCAAAACCTCGCTTGTAGTCACAGCATACAACATCCATTTCTGCCTTGCAGGCAGGTTCATCAGCCATAGTCTGGTACATCCTTATTGGTTGTTTCTGGTATCTCCCTTCTTCATGTGCCTGGAAACAGCTTCCAGGACAATTTGCTTTGTGAATTTCTCGGGGTCTGAGGTGTATCCAAACAGCTTGCTTTTCTAGATTTTCCTCCTTGCTCTTCTTCAAGATGGGTCACCTTGACTGACTCAAGCTTTTGAAGGCAATAGCCAACTTACAATGACACCAGCTATCTCAGCATCACTGGAGATAAATCATCTGCTCTCATGGATTATCTGCATGCAGATAAAAATGCTCTGTCTACTGTAGGTGATGTTGTGCTTCTTCAGACTTTTGTAATAGGCTTATGGAACTGAGATGACTGAATGCAGGTTTTACTAGCGAGGCAAGTAAGTAATTTCTCTCCCTTTTCCATGTCCTTAGTCATGAGGTGTCTTGCCCCACTGAGCAACAGCCTCACAATTCCACTAGTTGTCCTGAGCTGCTGATACACTCATGAAAGCTTTGCCTCTCTCTGGATCCAGCACCAGTTGACCCTTGGCTATTCTGACTCCATTGCTTCACGCCCAAGCAGTGTTTCTGCATTTCTCCTGGGTAGCTGACCCCCAGTTTGCCTTCCTTTTTTACCTTCTGCATCTGAACCCTCTCGTGAGTTCCTCATTTATCCGTGCTCTTCGTTTTATCCGTAATTGCAACAGTAAGATTTGACACATAGAACTGATACTGTTAACTGCTGGGTTGAATCTCCATAGTTCTTCAAAAGTAGAGACCAACTATTTCTAATTTTCCTGCCTTTATCTAAAAGTCAGAACTGCTTGTGTAGGGAATATTTCAGGACACCCGACTTCACTGGGGAGCACTGCAGCATTTCTGCAGAAGGCATTTATTTGCTTTATTTGTCTTATTTCTGCTGGTAATTGTTGCTGTGAAAGCAGTAGGGCATGGAAGCTTAGGGGTGGTAAATTCTTCTTTAGCTGCAGATGTTCTGTAGCTGACAACTGTTCTTAAAAACATAAAGACAGTGTATCCCAGTCAAGGAAAGTATCATTTATCCCTAGCTCGAAATACCATTTGTGTTGGCAGAAGTGAGAAAAGATACATTTTTGGTTTCCAGTGTTTTTAATACATCTCGTGTAATTTCTGATCACAATAGAATACTGAAGTGATGGTACAGGATGAGGTAATGTGTTTTGTCTTCTGACTATCTGTCACAGTAATATGCATAAGGTCCTATTAAAGTCACTTGAATTTATATTCTCTGTTTCCAAGGACGTTTTAAAGTTGCTCATTTAAATACACTTATTTTGTACAGCACAGAAACTCACATCCATAAAATATTTAAACGGGATTTTTATTAAATACTGGAGTCATAGAATCATAGAATATCCTGAGTTGGAAGGGACCCATAGGGATCATCAAATCCAACTACTTATACAAGTAATCATTCTGGTGGATAGTGCTTTACTGTGCAGGGCCACAGGGCCACTCCCTGATTTTGTGCAACAGTTATTTCTGTGATACCAAAGAGATGGTAAACAATAGGGTTTAGTAAATGATTCTTTGAGGAAATGACACATCACTTGTGGTAATGTTTATGATTACAATTCCTAGAAGGTATTTATCTCAGATTTGTGCCTTGGCTGATACTGCCAGCACAACCTGCATTTCCAAAACCAGTCAGAAAACCTTCCAATAGGCTCTGCCTCTTTTTTTTTTTTTAATTTATTTTTTTAATAACTTCATAAGCAGACTTCTGGTATGTTGACCTGGAAGGTGCCATCTCAGTTGACAGTACATACTGAGCTCTCACTTGGTAGCTTTTGGTAACATCTGAGGTACTCCAGCTCTTCCAGTTGTGGATTTACAGCAGGGTGATAAACATGAAACTGAGTAGGAAAAGGGTTGGATTGTATAAATTTGCATCCAGCATGCTCATTTGTGACTGCATTCTCCTGCTGTTCAGAAAGTTTATTTCCAAAAGAAGCCTTTCTACCTGCTTGTCTGCAAAATGAGCCTGAATTGCTGGTGCAGCATTTGGAATGTTTTATTCCTTTAACCTGATGTGCTAAATCAGTTTTGTGTATTGGTTGGAGTAAACATACGTGAATGAAAGTGTGTAGTGGCTCTTAAGGCAATATGATTTTACAGCAGAAGAAGCTACGGCCCATGAAAGCAAATGCCAGTAGTATTTGAGAGTGCTACAAAACCTGTTAGGTGCTGCTAGAGCTCCTATTCCAAAGGGTTAAGTCTGTAGTAAAACCCAAGAAGAATGCAAAATGATCAAGAAATGACATGCTGCCTATTGTTTGTAGCTATAGGATCAAAATAACAATTATACATGCCAAATAAATTCTAAACCTGTAAAGGAGAAAAAGAGGGGGTGGCTGTAAGTACAGGTGCCAGAAGCATTAAATAACCCTCTCAGACAAGGTGCACCACTGTTGTCTTGAATGCTGCTAGGTCCCCCAGTCTGGCATTTTTCCCCTGCACCAGACAATGTGCATTCACTGCAGGAGACTCGGGTAAGCCTGCGTCTCCCAGACCTGCCGGCTCCTTGTGCCCAGCCCGACACAGAGGTGCCTTTGTCAGTATAATTACCCTCCCCTTGTAGTAGAAATAGTTTGTTTAGAGCCTTATTTGCAGGTAGAGCTGGTATAAGCAGGAATTAGCATGCTAAAGAACCTGCCCCGACACTGACTTGGGCTTATTTATCAGAATCGTTGACAATCTGAGGTTGGTTTTGTGTTGTTGTTGTTGTTGTTTTAACCTCCATAGGTTTATTCAGTGAGATAGCATCCAAGATTAAGAGCTTTCAGGTTATTAAAGAGCTCGAAGATGGGAGCCAAGGCTGTTGCATTAGGGAGGCACATGTCCTGGTGTGTAGGATCTCCCAACAATTTCATGCCTGGCAGCTCTGCACCTTGGCTGCCAGAATAAACGCGAGCGGATGATCCTTACGGCTTTCTGGGGACTGATTAAAACCCCTTTTGGCTTTCAGCACGTTGTCCACATCAAATAGGTGCGAGAAGTAAAATAAATGTTGCTTTTGCTTTTCAAGATACTGCAGCCAATCTCCCTAAGCCTTCCTAATTGGCCTAGGCTGGTTGCGGATGATTAACTTGAAGTTAAATGAGGCCTGCTTTTAAACATGCTTTCCCAGACTTTAAACAGAACGATGGGGGGAAACTTTAGACTGTTGTGATATTGGAACGGGGCCAAATCAGGTTATTATTAAAGTGGATCCAAGTTTTGATCCAGGGTTTGTTTACACTCAGCCAACTAAGTTGATGGACATCCTTTCTCTGCGTACCTGAGTGTGCGTTATTAGTGATATTAGCAATATACCATTTCTGTCCCATGGAGAAAGAGCCTTTTAACGAAGGGGGAAGAATTATTAGCAGCTCAGATTCCGCTCAGAGTTGCTTGCAGTCAGAGTACATGGATTTCCATACGTTATTTCAACTATGTAGAGATATGTCAGAGTATGAAAAAAATGCAGAGGACAACGTGCACAGTGTTTAATGGCAGCATTGCAAGGAAAATAAAAGTAATGTACCCTGAGGGTAAAGGCAGCGAGGAGATTTGCTCTGAGGAAAAGTATGCTCTAAAAATAAATCCTTGAAGAAACCATCTTGGTCTGAGAATGTTTCATTAGTGAATTCCGTAATTTTTCTGTGAGATGAATACAGTACAGACATTTGATCATCATAAAGTTGTTTTCTCATGCACAGCTGGGTAAAATCACAGTCTTTTTTTTTTTTTTTTTTTTTTTT